>JAINUG010000018.1:7897657-8260157 GCA_029706075.1 Aldrovandia affinis | reverse complement strand
ACTCATGTTGAGGTAATGCATTACATTTGTGTGTGTGTGTGTGTGCGTGCGTGCGTGCGTGTGTGTGTGACTGCACAGATAATAAGCTTTAACCTTTTGTTTTTGAACAGTGGCCAGCATACAGAAGCTCCCGGCAGTCTCTGTGATGACAGACATTAACTTCCCCATGAAGGGGCGGAAAGGGATGGTGGATTGGGCCAGAAACTCAGAGGACAAGGTCGTCATCCCTAAAGGCATCTTCATCCCTCAGTCTGCAGGTACTGTTCCAGTGTAGCACTCTCAAACAGAGGACAGGAACAGTTTCAGTGGAACAGTTTCAAACAGAGGACAGGTACAGTTCCAGTGAAAACAGCACTCTCAAACAGAGGACAGGAACAGTTTCAGTGAAAACAGCACAGTTCCAGTGTAGCACTCTCAAACAGAGGACAGGTACAGTTCCAGTGAAAACACAGTTCCAGTGAAAACAGCACTCTCAAACAGAGAGGAACAGGTGAAAACAGCACAGTTCCAGTGAAAAGTTCCAGTGAAAACAGCACTCTCAAACAGAGGACAGGTACAGTTCCAGTGAAAACAGCACTCTCAAACAGAGGACAGGAACAGTTCCAGTGAAAACAGCACTGTCAAACAGAGGACAGGAACAGTTCCAGTGAAAACAGCAATCTTTGTAATGACTTACCCCAAATAAGACAGCACAGTTACCACTTACTTTAACTCAGCACAGACACTTATTGTAACTTGTAGCTTTTTTGGGGGGATGCAGTACCAATATGAGCTCAAAAGAAAATAAATTATAACTTTATATTGGCCTGTATTCAATTAACATTTGACTTTGACGTACACATACACACAAGTATTACTTTTTTTCATTGCAAACCCCCGCTAGTCATGGCTGATTACATTTAGTTACTTCCACAAGAATGGCCTTTACACTTTCCTTGTTTGCTCTGAATCCAGTGGGGTAAAAATAGACAGTGGGGCCTGAGCTGTCAGAGTGGAGGCATGGCCCACCACGTGGGCTACGCTGTAAATAAGAACAACATACAGATAAATGGCAACAATGCCCTGTGGATGGGGGCATTGTCGTCGTGGAGGAGACCTCTTCCATCAGGATAGAAATGCTTCACCATAGGATGAAGGTGATCACTTATAATGGCTTTGTATTTACTGGCATTTACCTTTAAGAGGTAACGAGTGGACCTAAACCATGCCAGGAAAATGAACCCCACACCATAACAGAGTATCCCTCATGTGCTCAAATCTTTCCTTTTGGCAGTTACCTGTAGTTCCACTTGTCATGGGGTTCAGGAACCCTCACACTCTTGTCACTAGCTTCCACTGAGGTTGTTCCACGGGTCGGCCAGATGATCACTAAAGAGCATTATCAGCAGAAACATGCCTTAAGAGCTAGCATTGGCAGTGTTGGGTTTTTTTTGCCACATTTCTTGCACATTTTACACATTTTGAGTTGGAAGATGGAAAATAACTAGTCATATTTCTGTTTCCTCAAGATGCCAAGTTGGCAGCTTGGTCTTTTTTGGCTTATTCCAAAATCAGAAGTTTTTAGCTGTGTTACATCATGGTTTAGTTTGTATTGCAGATAGATTATGGGATTTTGAAAACTTGATAACCTTGATAAGTCTGATTCAGTTCTGGGGTATGGCTGTACTTTATAGTGAATAAAGTACAACAACAAATTTAAGTAGCAAATTGTTACAGAATTTCAAAAGAAATGTGGAACTAACAAAAAAGCCCTATTATTCATTACATTTTTACAACGTTCAGAAGAAGCTTGAATAAATTCAAGAATACAATCTATACGAAAGCCCAGCATTTTTCATGATTTTAAGGTGGACAGGACAGTTCTGTCCCTCTCTTATAAACTGCTGAACCACAGTTGCATGATAACCTTTCTAAAATAAAGCTGACCACATATTAGATGAAAGGGGTGTAACAGCTCCACAATACACATTCCACTGTGTAACAGCTCCACAATAGACATTCCACTGTGTAACAGCATCACAATACACATTCCACTGTGTAACAGAATCACAATACACATTCCACTGTGTAACAGCATCACAATAGACATTCCACTGTGTAACAGCATCCCAATAGACATTCCACTGTGTAACAGCATCCCAATAGACATTCCACTGTGTAACAGCATCACAATAGACCTTTCACTGTGTAACAGCATCAAAATACACCTTTCACTGTGTAGCATCATCACAATAGACATTCCACTGTGTAACAGCATCACAATAGACATTCCACTGTGTAGCAGCCCCACAATAGTCATTCCACTGTGTAACTGCATCACAATAGACATTCCACTGTGTAACAGCATCACAATAGACCTTTCACTGTGTAACAGCATCAAAATACACCTTTCACGGTGTAGCATCATCACAATAGACATTCCACTGTGTAACAGCATCACAATAGACATTCCACTGTGCAGCAGCCCCACAATAGACATTCCACTGTGTAACTGCATCACAATAGACCTTTTACTATATAACAGCTCTACAATAAATATGCCACTGTGTAACAGAATCACAATAGACATTCCACTTTGTAACAGCTGTATATATTGACTTGAGTGTATACAGTCATTAGGGACACAAAAAGCTTTCTATATTATTTTTACATCATTATGATATGGTCTCTTTGGAAAAGAGTACCGTGCATTGAGACCGAGGGCTGAATGTATACAGAATCAAAGTTGTGATGAATAGGAATTATTATTTTTCTTACACAATTATCATTTTATTATCATTAATTTATTTATTTTTGTAATTAAAAATGTATTTATCTAAAAATATATTTACAGAGGCAATGACAGTGTTGTGTTGTGTTGTGTTGTGTACCCACAGAGGCGGACGGATCGCCTGTGTTTATCCTGGGGACAGTTTTGTACAAAACCCTTGGTCTCATGCTGCCCTCCCCTCGGTAAGACCCGCAGTGGTTCTCCTGACCCACCCACCCATTACAAATTACACTGCAAAGCACCATGGAAAAACTCACATGACAGTATTCATATTTCAGAAACACAAACCAACACACCACGGGGGCATACAGGGACAGAGACCGAGAGTCCTGCCTCAGGTCCACTTTTATACCGCATACGCCAAACCCATGCCATTATGGTTATGAAAATATGGATTTGTGTCTGTGTGGTTATGCTTCTGAAACAGATGAAGTTGTAACAGTTGATATTTATTTTATATATACCATTGTAATGGTAAAACAGCCCACATTTAATAACCTCTGGAAGAGAATAAATCAACTGTCAGGGCTACAATAGAGTACACCCCACATAATGTTCAAATTCTCTCCTGACAAATTTAAAAGGAACAGCTGACACAAGTAAGCACTTTCATCTATTCTCCAAAAAATGTGTGTCCAATATGTGTCGATATTTCATTTGTGGAATTAAGGTCACACTGTGTCAGCACGTATTAACTCTCTGCACATTTTCCTTCTTTATTCAAAGTTATTATTATGTAAAGAAGGTTATGAGTGAGCTCTTGCCAAAATGCATGCTGAAGTGCGGGGGAACCGGCTGCACACATTAGATGGAGCTGTTGAACGCCACAAGCGTTTCCTTTTTTTCGATTGAAACCACACACACCAGCACACCGATGTGTGCCCTTTGTTCATTGCATCCTGTCACTGATTTCAGCTGCTAATTTGCTTCAAAGAATCTTCACATTTATACTTGAGCTAGTGCCAAGGCTTTTCATGGAAAACAGGATGCATCCTGGATTCTCTGTGCGTAGATCGCATGAGGATGTACGCACTCTCACTCTTTTGCCTATTGTGGTAAACTTTCACCTCTTGCAGTAAAGTCCTGTGTGAAATATTATGTTTGGGGTAAAATGTTGCCTTGTCACCTTTTTCGGTAAAGTGTCACCTCATGTAGGAAACTGTTGTCTCTCATGGTAATGCATCCATGTGGATTGGCATATATAGGTAAGACCTATAAAATAGAGAATTGGTGAACATCAGAGTACAATTAGAAGGAATGGTAGAGATTACCCAGCTGCAGCTATTTTAGATATTTCTGTTCTCTGTTTCTGTGGCACAGAGCATGTCCAGCAGCAGTGGAGTGGTGGTGACATGGATCACCTTCTCAATCAGAGGGAGTGTTTGTGGATATTCACCCTCCAAACACTGCACCCAAACAGACTGAGGAGTTTACAATACATGTTATGCTTTTGGTTTTTTCCTCCCCGTTTTGTCATGTGAATATTTCACACCTTGAAAGTTTAGATACTTTTTCACCATGCCTATGTATTTGAGGTCACATTCTGAATATGTCACCTCTTATAGGAAACTGCCATCTCTCATGGCAAAGTGGTTCTTCTCCAAAGTAAAGTGTTGTCTCTTGCAGTGAATTGTCACTTTTCATGGTAAATGTCCCCTCTTATAGAAAGCTATTGTCTCTCATGATAAAATGTCACTTCTCAAAAGCAAAGTGTTGTCTCTTGCAGTGAAGTGGTGGCTCTCAAAGTAAAGTGTCCCCTCCAGTGGCAAAGTTGCCTGTCATGGTAACATGCTGCTGCTTGTCTATGTGTTCACTTTCTCAGCTCTCAATGGCATTGTAAGGGATTTCTCTCTCACAGTAATGGGACAGAATGATCTCACAGAAATATGTGGGATTGATTGCTATCACAGTAATGTGAGAATAATATAGCACCCTCCAAAATTATTCATATCCTTAATAAAGATGAGGAAAAAAAGCTGTATAAAATAAATAATACAGGTAATGAGCTTTATACCCCATCTTTGTTGAATTATCCATTCTGATTGGTTGAGAGGGTGTTCTAAATGTCTACATTAAATGCACCTCCTATCCAGGTAATGTGCTGTCCATCTGCACTTTTCAATGCAATGTTAGACTTGGCTAGATAGCTGTGGAGATACAAATATATTTGTAAACATAATTTAGCGATTAAACATCAATTCCATTGGTAAGTAGCCGGGGTATAAGCCGGATAATGTCCAATGAGCAAGGCAGTTAAAAAAACTTTATCGTAATACAATTGCTCAGAGAAAAATCTTTTGTTTAAGTAGTAATATTTTTTCCCCCAAAAGGATGTGTGTCACAAAAGTATGTGTCACAGTTATTCACACCCCGGACAATTTGATTAGATTGGTGTTGTGGTCAGATGAGACCAAAATTGGCTTTTTGGCCATGTGCACCAGTGGTGGCTTTGCGTCAGGAGAAAGGTGTTTATGTTGAAAGGAATGCCATACCTACAGTGAAATATGGTGATGGATCTTTGATGTGATTTTGTTTTGCATCTACTGATCCTGGGACTCTTGTTGAGGTCAAAGGAATTATGAACTCCAGCAAGGATTCTTTCTGAAGCTGAAACTTGGCTGAAAATGGATCTTTCAGCAAGACAATGATCCCAAGCATACCTCAAAATCAACCAAGAAATGGTTAACTGACCACAAAATTACTGTTTTGCGATGTCCATCTCAGTCTCCAGATTGAACCTGATTGAAAATTTGTTCGAAGGATCTGATTCTGAAGGATCTTTTTTGTGAGTTTTGTGAGTTCTTGCTCTCACGGTGATATGTGTGGTTTTTCCCTCTCACATTAAAGTGAGCCAGACTCCCGCACAGTCCAAGGTGGGTAACACAGTTAAGAGTGTCAGCACATCACTTACTAAGGAAAAAGATCAGGGATCTGATCCCATGAGTGGCAGTCAAGTCGTAC
The DNA here is from genome assembly GCA_029706075.1 of Aldrovandia affinis. Classification (NCBI taxonomy): domain Eukaryota; kingdom Metazoa; phylum Chordata; class Actinopteri; order Notacanthiformes; family Halosauridae; genus Aldrovandia; species Aldrovandia affinis. The sequence continues at coordinate 8,254,426 of JAINUG010000018.1, read as the reverse complement.
CTTCCACCTGGCCCATCCAAGCCACACACGTCATTTTGAGCTTGTCGGGGTCTGGCGTTGCTCTAGCGGGAGAGGCAGTAAGCTCGGCGGTGTGGTGGCGGTAGTGGTGGCTTGCCCGCCGCTCGAATCCGTGGTGATTCACAGCAAGGAAATCCCCAGGTTTGTCTGCTTTCAATCCCGTTGATTTGCTCCAAATGGAATGTGAAACCGTGTCCTGAGCTAGCCCAATGGCAGGTCAGTCTTGTCTGTGCCCTGCTCTAGGGCTTTCATATTTCTTTTGGTATATATGCTTTTTGTACTGACGCCTATATTATATGTTTTGAGATATTACACACATACACACACACACACACGCACACACACACACACACACACACACACACATATATATATATATACACACACACACACTCCGGCCAAAAGGTTTAGAACACCCCCATTTTTCCAGTTTTTACTGAAATTTAAGCAGTTCAAGTCCAGTGAATAACCTGAAATGGTACAAAGGTAAAAGAAAAAAAGTTTAGGTTACCAAAAACGGAAAAATTATGTACATTTCAGAATTATAAAAAAAGGCCCTTTTCAGGGAACAATTAATGGGTTAACGTGGGTTAACAGTCACTCTGTGCAAGTCGCCGACTCTGGATCCAGCAAAAGAGCCCCAGACCTTCACGCTTCCTCCTCCATGTTTGACAGTTGGTGTCACACACTGAGGAACCATCCTTTAGCTTACCTGACGGTGTACGAAAACCCTGCGGGATTAACCAAAGATTTCAAATTTTGATTCATCAGTCCATAAGACATTCTTCCAGTCTTCAGTAGTCCTCAAGGCCCAGGCCACCCTCTTTTTCTTATTTTGCCATCTTAGCAATGGCTTTCTTACTGCCACTCCACCTGTCAAACCTACAGCTCGAAGTCTTCTCTTCACAGTTGAAACTGAGACCTCCTTACTTTGACCTGTGTTAAGCTGTGCTTGAAGCTGTTGTCCTGTGAGCTGCCTATCACACAAGCTGTTGACTCTCAGAAACTTGTCTTCTGATTTTTTGTGGCTTTGGGTCTGCCAGACCTCTTCCTGTCAGAGTTTCCTCCAGTTTCCAACTGCCTTTTGATGGTGTAGGAAACTACTCACTGCCAAAAAATGTACATTCTTTTTCAGTTTTTGGTAACCTAAACTTTTTTTTTTATTTTTTTTTATTTTTTACCTCTGGCAGTTTACCGCTTACCTTTGTACCATTTCAGGTTATTCACTGGACTTGAACTGCTTTTGAATTTCAGTAAAAACTGGAAAATGGAAGTGTTCTAAAACTTTTGACTGGTAGTGTACACACAGATTCTATTTATAACATTCAAATAAATGTTATAAAGCGTGTGTTTATTAGTTTGTGTCATACCATATTATTACTGTATATCAAATTATATCATTGCTGTATTTGAGGTCATGTTCTTTTTTTGTCTTGTCATATATGGTTGTTGTTGCTGTTGTTGTTTTTGGTCATTATATGCACTGATTTTGTAATTTATTGATTGAACTATCAATGCCCATCAAGGGACTGGTGTTGGAAATTAGCTTCGGCTATATACACATGTACAGTGCATCGGGCACTACTTCTACGGCTGTCAACGTTCTCTGTGCTTGTCCCTTAGACTTAACTAATAAATAAATAAATTGAATAGGTTTAATGTGGTTTCCAGTAATAGTATGTATAAATTAAAACAAATTCAAATGAAAGAGATGCATTTAGCTACAGTAACTTCTGTTGGATTGTCGGTATTAGCTTCATTCCTCTTGGATAATAGAGTCAGATTGTACCACCAGAATTGAACTGTGGCAGTCACAAACATATGCACATGCGCATACACAAACGCACACACGCACGCACACACACACACACACACACACACACACACACATCACAATGGGATGGAGAGCTGTAGCCACTGCAGGGACGGTCACACAACCACAGGAGAGACCCCCATTCCCTCACTAACCCTTTTGCATCAATAACACCAAAAACATCCAACATGCCGACTAGAACATGGCTGCTTTATCTGTCTGGTCACTGTGCGAATTAACCCCAGCTTTGCACACAGGGAGCTATTCCAATTCTTACCTCCAGGGGGCGATGTCATCAGCAACCCTTAACTTCACAGTAGCATCTGTGTCTAATGGTCGAGTTAAAATAAAATAATTATATTGCTATCACCTTTGTTTTTTGAACGAGGTGTAATCATTACATTTCACCTTTGATAAAACATCTCCCTCGTTAATGAGGCTCTAGTTTATAATTAATTTTTATATTAATGTCTTGTAAGTCGCTCTGGATAAGAGTATCTGCTAAATGCCAAAATGTAATGTAAAATGTATAATCATTCGAGTACAAGTATTGTGCGTGCAATCAAGCCTCGCCCGATGTGTGACAAAGGATGAAAGTTGTCTTTGCGTTGACGTAATGGTATATGGTTGACAGGAACAACACGGCCGTGAGCTCCAAAGTCATTGCTGTGACGGTGCGGCCGGAGCCGAAGATGCAGGAGGCACACCTGGAAATTGAGCTCGCTCACCTGGCCAACGTAAGTCCTCTAACACCATGTTTAGTGCCAGCTACTCCATAGATCTTAGAAATGACACCATAATTCCATTATAATCGTTAACGTGGAGCAGATGCACTATTATAACAACCATCGGCCTTTCTACGCTTGCTGTGTTCAGACTTTTCCAGATACGTCCCCTGTCCTCGTCAGTAAAGGAGAAATTCTGTGGTTCGATTCTGCCAACAGGCTTTGTGGGAGAAAACTCACTGGGATGTGTGCTGAAGGGAAAGAAAACATTGACTCTCATAGAAAAAGGAGCTAATGTGGCACTGACAGCAAATTGAATGCATAAATTATAAATAAAACATTTAAAAGTGTAGCTGTCATCTAAACGAGGCTTTCAGAGTTACAGCGTGCCAAGTTTGGAACTGATCGCCAAAACCGCATCCCGCTCTTGGCTGAGCCAGATTCAGAGCCAGCCTCCGTCGCAGTAGAAAGCTTCTCGCATCCCTCCTGTTTGCTATCTGACATTTAAAGAATGAATTCAGCACAACACAACCTTTATCCCCATTACCCATCATGTACCAACGGTAGGCCCCACGCCAGCTTTTGGGCCGTTACTTATGTGCAGCATTGGGGTGCCATGTGCTCTGAGCAGGGCTTGGAACTAGAATGCTGCACTGTTATGTGAGGTTCTTACGTTGAATTGATTCAGTGAGAGTATCCAGCTGAGTCGTAATATAATCAAGGGCCTATGCTATACTATTATTATTATTATTATTATTATTGACTGAGGGTCTCTGCTAAGCAAATTATATATAATATATTAGAACTAGGGCCATGCAAATGTCCTTGGTTCTTTCATTAAACTGCAGTTCTGTCCTCCAAAACCAAGAGGGCTACTTTTTTTTGTGAATAATTATTTATTGGAATTTTTCTTTTTACAATCAACAGAGACAAACATAGAATGACATGATAATAACTTTTAATATAACCAAAACGTAAACTCATCAAAATAAGCCAAGACAAAAGGACATAAAAAGACATTTAAAAAATAAAATGAAATAAAAATAAAAATAATAAAAAACAAAAGCATGTGCAGTCATGTGGCTGTAAAGTAATTCCTCCCATCTCAGATGGGTTGTCATAAAAGGTATGTGTTCAGTCTGGGCTCCTACGTTGATCTAATTCCACCAACAGCAGAGATCGCTCGGGGCCACTCCCCTAGAGTATTTGGAGAGACCCTGTGCAACCTCGCAGTGGAGGATTCCATAATAAGAAGGTCCTGATAGTAACCAGTCCATGCCCATTTTAGGTTAGTACTCGGGTCAAACCAAGCTTTTAAAACTAGCTATCTGCTAGTTTCATTGTGAAACGAAGATTGGGAGTAACATAGAATTTATGAATATATTTAAAATGAATTAGTTGATGTGAGTGATTTTTGGAACATGAGAATGTATTACTCCATATCTCCTTCCAATTTAATTGCACCCCAAGCTCTCTATCTCACCAGGAGGCTACTGCAGGAGCACCTAGATCATATGCTATTAACTTGGAGTAAATGGACGACACCAGACCTGTTGACTTGTGAGGAGTCAGTAGTAATTTAACTAGTGGATGATCAGTTAACGGGGAGTCCCACGGAACTCCATAGGCTTTTAAAGCTGAATGTAGCCAGAGGTATAAAAAACGATGTTCCTGGCAGGGAATATGACTCTTTAAGGTCCTGAAAACTTAGAAGACCAGCGCTATTAAATCTGTCATCTAAAATGAAAATGTTTCTATTGGACCACTCGGGAAAAATAAAAGGTTTCGACCCAGATAAGATTTGTTTATTATGCCAAATTGGAGAATTCCTATGAAATTTTATAGTAATATTCAGATAAGTGTAGGCTTGCCTCCATACATTTAATGCATTGGCAATTATAGCTTAAAAACAGAGATGGAGTGACCTTAATTTATAACCTGAAAACAATAAATCATGGAGTCTGATAGGGGAGCACATGCTTCTGCAACAGATCTCCAAGATACTTGGGACTGAGGCTCTAACCAAATTTGTATGAATCTTAACTGGAAGGCCCAGTAGTATAACTTAAAATTAGGGAGTGACAAACCACCACTAATTGTAGGATGTTGTAAAGTGTCCAGGCGAGGTTTCTCCTTCCATATAAAGTCCCTGCACATAGCATCGATTTCCTTAAAATACTTAATAGAGGAGAAATAGGAAGCATTGAAAACAAAAAGTTAAAACGAGGCAAAATGTTCATTTTTATCACAGAAATTTGACCATGGAGAGTGAAATGAAGAGGGGACCAGTGTGACAGGTCCTGTTTAATTTTTGTAATTGCAGCAGTGTAGTTATCCTTGATCATATGATTAAAGGTTGAGTAAATCTTAATCCCCAGGTATGTGAACCCTTGAGATTGAACTTTGAGCGGTTGTAGGGAAAGAATGAATATTCTGTCACAGTATTTAAAGGCATTAGAATGGACTTGTCCCAATTGATCTTATACCTTGAAAATGAACCATAAGTTTCAAATATTTTCAGGGCCTGAGGTGTAGAATTTGAGACATCTGATAAGAAAAGTAATATGTTGTCTGCATATAAGGAGATATGATGCGCAGAACCCTTTATCATAATTTTATTTATTTTATTTATCCTTTATTTATACAGGAAGGTCCCATTGAGATACAAGATCTCTTCTTCCAGGGAGTCCTGGTCAAGACGGCAGCAGCAGTTAACACATAAAAATAGAAAAAAATAAAAAGTTTCACATAAACAATTTCACATGAACACATACAATACATAAAAAGTTGCACAAGGAAAAGGCAATACAGACGATACCAGCGATGGTAAAATTGCTCAGCGAGTCGTTATCCGTAACACGGTCCATCTCAAGTCAAGGTTACATAAAACAGCAACATTTTTCCTTCAGAGCAGTTTGTAGAAGACCTTTAAAGGAATACAAGGAAGTGAGTGCTTCTAAGTTAAGGGTATTTTGCAGCTCATTCCATGCCCAAGGTGCATGGAAGGAGAAGGCGGTTTTACCAAGCTCTGAGTACACCCTGGGGACGTTTAGAGGAAGCCGGTTAGAAGATCTGGTGCTATAGTTGCTGGTATGATAGGATAAAAGGCTGGAGATATAAGTAGGTAGTTTTCCTAACAATGTCTTAAAAATAAATAATAACGTGAATTTTTCTCCTCTGGTATAGAGAGGACCAGCCTAAATAGGCATGATGTCCGTACTCTGTCTCACCGCCTGGGCAAGGGGCTCCAAATAGAGGGCAAACAGAGCCGGACTTAAGGGACAACCTTGTTTACTGCCTCTAAACACTGAGAATTGAGAGGATATTTTGTGGCCTGTGCAGACTTTAACAAGGGGCTCATGGTACAGTGTTTTAATCATATGGATAAAGGAAGGGCCAAACCCAAAGCGTTTTAAAACTGCCCATAAGTATGACCACTCCAAACGATCAAACGCTTTTTCCGCATCCAAAGATAGGACTGCACAAGATGATTGCAGCTGGGAGGCAGACTCCATAATATGTAAAAGGCGCCTGATATTATCTGATGCCAGTCTGCCACGCACAAACCTAGTTTGGTCTATGTGAACCAGATCTTTAATATATTTTTCCAATCTTATTGCCAGAACTTCAGATAATAGTTTAATATCGGAATTTAAAAGAGCCACAGGCCTATAACTGGAGCATTCTAGGTGATCCTTACCCTTTTTAAGTAAAATAGATATTAGAGCTGTTTTCTGGTCTCTATGAAAAGAGCCTGTCTTCACAGAGTAGTTAATTGAATTCAACAGTATTGGACCAATTGAATGCCAAAGAGATAAAATAAGTTCTGGTGGTATACCATCCAGCCCTGGTGATTAGTTTTTTTGCATCAGCATGACCACTGAATGTAGATCTTCTATGGTAATAGGAGCCTCCAGTTCCTCAGCTTGTTGACTAGTTAGGGATGGTAGTTTTAACGAGTTGAGATATAGTTCTAAAGAAGTAGGTTCAAATACAATTTCAGAGGAGTAGAGTTTCAAATAGAATTATGTAAATACATCATTTATTGAAGAAAGAGATGAATGTAAGATACCGTTGGCATCTTTGATTACATCTATAGAGGTTAGGCGTTCAGACTGTTTAAGTTTGAGAGCAAGCAGCCTGCTAGGTTTGTCTACATATTCATATTGTTTTTGTCTAGTTTGAAGATGTAGGAATTTTGCTTTAGCAGAAGTCAACACTTTATAGTCCGCTTTCAGAGAGGCGAGTTGTTCGGTACTCTCTACTTGAGGCTGAGATTTAAATAGTTTTTCTAAAAGAGAGATCTCTTTCTCAAGACGAATAATTTCAGCATTTTGGTTTCTATTGAGATTTGAAGAGAAAGAAATGGAGGCACCTCTAATGTAGCACTTGGTAACCTCCCAAAGAGTATGGGGCGATGTGTTACTTGTATTGTTGATCTCTAAAAACTCTGAAATTCCATCTGAAATAGCTTTCAAAAACTGTTCATACTGCAACAGGAACACATTAAAGCGCCATCTTTTAGAGTAGGTCATACTGGGTAGCATTTCTAGGGAAAGCGAAGGAGCACAATGGTCTGACATAAGCTTTGGCATAATATCTACATGAGAAGTAGATTTAGATAGCAGCACCATGAGAGGAATCCGATATCGGGTCGAGTGTGATATTGAAGTCACCCACAATAATAAAGGAGACATCTGTGAAGTCTAACATTCTCAATTTGAGCTCTTCAAAAAGAATTGAATACATTCGGAGCACATACTGACACAAGACAGTCTTTACGCAGTAAGCAGTACCTGCCTTCTGCGTCTTTGCCTGAAGCGTCTATTTTGGCATCAAGTTTTTTGTTCATTGCTATTAACACCCCCTTTGTTTTAGGAAGTGCACTGGAGTGTGCAATAATTCTATCATTTTTATCTTGAAACCTTTTGACATCCTCACGCCTCATATGAGATTCTTGAATAAATGCGAGATCGATGTGCTTGTGCTTGAGTAAGTCGAGAATTCTTAGCCTTTTTATTGGCAAATTTAATCCGCAAACATTAAGAGAGAGAAGATTAAGATTTTCATGACGAAGAGTGAGTATATTAAAAGACATAATTAGTGAAAATACAATTCCAGAGCACTTTATGACTGCACACGAAAGAAAAACGAATCAAAAACGTATAGTGAAAAGAAAAATAAACCACAACAGAATGCCAGTGAGTCAGGGAATTAACCCCGTAGGAACCGGCACATAGAAATATGTAAATGATTAGCTAAAGCAAGAGGCAACCGCTTCCACTAGCCAAACATTTAAGAACTAAAATAAAAAATAAAAAATAAAATAAAAAAAATATATATACCATATACTGAAGACTTTCTGATGTTTAAGCAATCAATATATTACGATCTCAAATAATCATTAGATTATCACAGATGAGGTGCGTGTTGCAGTGCAGTAGGCTCGTCAGCAGGTGAAGCGACACACACACACACACACACACACACGTAAACATGCTGATTGATTTGTAAGTACTGCCAAAAAAAAAAAATTTTAAATGTGGAAATGAGTGGGCTAATATAAACTGCACTAATTTATAAACACAGTTGAAAGCAAATAGCCTAAAGGGATATAGCCTAAAGGGAAAACTAAATATAGAGGAGAAAAGTCTTCTTAATAGCACGTAGCCTCGACTTTTGCTAACGAGACATATTTTGGTTGTTGAATTTCATAATTGTCAGGTAATTGCTATTTCTTTTGTCATGGACTGTCACGGTCATGTAAAAATGTTTCCATAGGAGGAAACAGAATTATTGACTACTGATAAATATTGCGTCGCCTATTTCAGAACTGTTCCAAACATCAAGTAAAGAAATTGCACAGCTGCCGCTCTGCATGGCGTATGTTATTCTTCCACAGAGGAATTTTGCATGGCCCTAATGATACTGTGTCAGCGCTATAATGAAAATGATCAAATGTGACCCGATGATGTTACAATGATAAAAAATAAAATTTAACATCACTAAGGTAACTCTATCATGGTTACTTTACTTAAGGACAAAGATAAATGGACACTGAAGGGGTTAGGGTTAGGGTTACGGCGGGCTTCATAAACCTAGCCAGCAGGGCTAGGACCATCATTAGATTAACATTGAGTTATCTGCCTCCCCTAATTGTTGTATCACTAACTCATTAATGGGTTGGAGGTGCAAATGAAATATGACCCTCTTCTACAGAGCATTGAGAAATTAGTCCAAAGGGTAGCTACCTGCGCTCCACTGGTCGTCCTGGTAAAGATGATGAAGGCGTGTGCTGTGTGGACACTGGTTGGGGGCGGTATACTGTGTCAATCCATCAGGAGAACTGGAACGACTCTCTTCTCTCCCACATCTCTTAATGCCCGATCCTCCTTGGCCATAGTACAACATGCTTTAACAATGGTAGGCCACATGTTTAGACTGTATTAATCAACAAACAGTAATTGGTTCAATAATTAATTTGCCAGAGCCCAGGGGTTACTCCACTCAGGAGAGTAAAAGGAAAACACACAGAGGCTCAGGCGATAATTACAGGGAGAGCTTTATGCACGACCTGGCCCTCTTTGTTAATCTCACTGATAAAGAGAGGTACAAATCAGGGATATTGTGAAACAATCAATTATGTCTGGACCACTAGGTGCGCTATACTTTCAGCCTGTCCTGCTCTGTTTTTAGATATCACTCAGAAAGGAGCAAATGACTGTCACTGTATTTCATAATGCACCATTACTCAAAGTGATCTCCTGGCTTTTTTTGTTGTCTTTTAGGGTACCATGAATCCGTACTGCGCACTGTGGGACAGCACCGTCATGTGAGTGAACGTCTTTGCTTTTACTCTGCACTCTTTTGCAAACAGGCCTAAACTCACTGACCAATCACACATGAGAGATGGCTTTCAGCCTTCGGGGAGGGGAAATGTGGCTGGAACCACGTTACTATGGTAACCCTCACCTTGAATCGACCACCCCAATATAGACCTGATAAATGAGAATGTCTGTCAATGCTGGCCGATATTGCTGAAAGTGTCCCTTTGCAGTAGCGCAGGCTTGATTTTATTACTTAAAAAATAATATGCTTAAAAAGGGACAAAAGTGCTCATGTGGTACAGTAACGGCCATGTCGTCTTCTGTAGCTGTTGTTTCTATCTGTCCTTACACACTTTTTCTGCTGGCTCATATACACTATTAATTTGGCACACCTTTCATATCCACAACATTATACAGGGAGTAGACAAAATAAGGGAAACACCCAATGAAGAAGGACTTGTATTTTGAAAACACAATTAAAGAGTTCATGTGTTTCATATCAATGTCAACACTTTAATATATTTTGACTAACTAATAGTTTTGAAAGCAACATGAGAGATCTAACATATTTAGAAGTCAAATGTTGGTGCCCGCATTGCAGGTTTGCCAGTCACAGAAATGACAAAATTATTTTATGTCACTCCGTGAGGAACAGTATCAAAAATCATGACGGCATACACCAAAAAAGGAAAAACTGGATCAGGAAAGAGCACAAAACCTGGACTCCTGAGCAGTGGAAAAAAGAAATATGGTCTGATGAGGTGTCTTTTACTATTTTTTCCTTTATCTGGACAGGTTTGTTTGTAGAAAGCCAAAGGAAGCTTTCAATCCACATTTCTGTATGGTATGGAGAGCCATCTTGTGGGAGTTATTACTCTGTATAGTAGAATTACGGCCAAGGAATATGAAGCCATTTTAGGCGATGTCGTGGAAAATAAAACTCAGTAGGATCAGAGAGAATTTCTTTAAACAGTATTAAAGCTTTAATTACGAACAGCTGCACAGAGACCCGTGACACGCAGGACAGCGAAACTCCCACCTTCAAATTCAAATTGATATTTATAATAATCAAAACGGAAAGGGAGGGAACAGCGACAAGAGGGAGGTAACAGGGCGTTAACCTAAGGGTAATAGGAGCTATGAGGCAACATGAAGATAGAACAGGGTGTTTCTGCAAATCTCCAAAGGTCAAAAACCAATGGAAAGAAGGTTTCCTGCAGTGAGGGAAACATCACAAAGAACAGATGTTCTTTTGAAGTTGTGGCGCGAAAAGCCTTTGTTTGCCTGGCCACTCCGAACTGCAGCGTCACACTGAGTTAATTAGTGTCTGCGTGTCCCCTGTGGATGCTTCTGTAGCATTTCAACTTAATACAACATTTTTCCTTCCACAACCCCCCCTTTTGTGCAATTTTTTTACAATCTGCACAATTCTTAGACACTTCATTGGTGTCTAAAGCTTTTGACCCTCATGTCAAATTCTTCCAATTTGTATAGACATCTGCTGGTGCCTAGAGCTTTTGACCCTCATGTCTGGGGGATATGGTTCCGTATATAGAGCTGGGAATAGCTGATATAATTTCTGGGAGAGTTCTAACTAGGGCTATGCTATGGTCTTCCTGTCGATGGCTGTTTTGTGTTTGATATGCTGGTATCGGACCTTCACGAACACCTGGTTATCTTTCCTGAAATGTAAACCCTCCCAGATAGTTATTCAGGGAGGGTTGTTAACCAGCTAGCTACGTTAGTTTTAAGTGGCCCATCATTCAAGCATTTCACTACCATAAATAATTTTAGTAGATGTTTGCTAGCCAGGTAACCACCCTCTTCAATCGCATTTATTCGTTTCCGCAGTCACCAAGCTTTGCGTTCACAACTTATGTTACGTTATTCCGCTAACTAACGTTAGTTATATGTAAGCATTCAGATGAAAATGTAAGTTTTCCTTCTTAGCTTGATAGGTCAACACTAGCATATTGACGTAATTTAACAATTAACAGCTAATGTTTCTAACTTAATTTGCTAACGGTAAGTTAGTTAGCTAGCTACTTATCTGCCCGTTGGCATTAGGGATACACAAGGATAAACCAAAAAAGGGCTAACTAACTTTGCTATCCACCTATTTATCAGAACAGCTTGCAAAGTATGTATTAGAGAGAGACACTTACAACTCAGTGCGAGTTTAGCTGCTATCATGGGGGCTTGCTACAACTCTCACATGGGGCTGAATTCTCACCTGGCATAAAAATCACTGCAATAGTCCACTGTTCTGAACGGTCAGGCCATCATAGGCCTACCCATTTTTGCCAATTGTATGTTTGCATAACAAACATACCCATCAACCTGATCCATTTACAGCCTGTTTTACCTTCATGGCTAACATTAACATTTTATACACAACATAAATGGTATATATATAACATTAACAATGTGTTTTTATGGTATGTGTTTTGTTTGTCACTTATTTTCTTGCGATCTTCACTGGAACCCCTCGGCCAGATTCTGCAGCTTCAGTTCTTCAGTACTGGTTGTCCTGGGAGGGAGAGGTTTCAACTAGCATGTCACCTCCCTCAGTACCCAACTCACTTCCCTTCTGTCTGGGAAGGGGATGGGCCATGCACGCCCATCCTGTCAGAAACAGGAAGAAAAAGGTGCTGTATCTGGAGGGGGCCTCCCTTCGTTGTGTAGTGTGTTTCCAGGTGGGCTGGCTTTTGCACTTTACTGCTGAGCACCCAGTCGCCTGGCTTCAGGGAGTGCCGGGTGAAGTCATCCTGGGCGTCTAGGTCTCCTCCACCTGTACCTGTATAACCATTATATATTTTGTTAGCATCACACAATACTTTATCCTTGCATCATCCATCATATGGCCCATGCATGCCCATGACTCTGACCGGATAAAGGTGGTGATGCGTGCTGGTGCATTGGAAATCTGGTGGTGGAACCTGGTTAGGCTGCAGTGCATAATAAAATATTTTATAATTTATTTATACCTTAAGGGGGGAGGATATGAGGCCTGTTTTGCTGGTACTGGTTTTCCCACATTGAATCGTTGACATGTGATACAATTTTCCCATGTCTGCTGTGCTAGCACGGTAAAAATTTGTTTTACGTTTTCCCAGTACCAGTCCTTGTTACAGGCTGCCATCATTCCCCTTTGCTCACCTGTGTCACACTGTGATACATGCGAGCATGGTACAGCAATAGGCTGATTGGCCCAACCAGATGGCCAGTCCGGCAACGCCACAAGCCATCTATGTGAAGGTAGCAGTCATTGCCGGCCCATTTCCAATTATCAATTGCGTCTAATTATTTTTAGGCTTGCTACATCTACCAGTGAGACGAGCATTGGCAATGATGGAAACCTTCGGAATAAAACCAAAAACATACAAATCAATATGAAAACATAGTACAAACATATTGCGTTGAATTTGCACAACGTAAAACACTTTTTGTCAGTCATCCCTCTCCGTAAAAGGTGCACTGTTACGGAATGCTCTACCATCTGAAAAACAACAGGGTCAACAGGGTTTACTGCAAAAGTGAGTTAGCGGCTTAACAGAGTCAGATGTGCAATCATTAATCATCAAGATATCCCCATCCAACTGGATGGACACGCACATGTACATACACATACATACACGTGCGCATACTCACATCCTCTGAAGCATGCACTTCCGTCCTATTTACACTGGTATGCATACCCTAATTTCCAAGATTTATTTGACCTTGGAGTCATTTGTTTATATATATATATATGTATATATATATATATCCATCCATCCATCCATCCATTATCTAAGCCGCTTATTCCTGGTCAGGGTCGCGGGGGGCTGGAGCCTATCCCAGCATGCGTTCCGGGCGAGAGGCAGGAATATACCCTGGACAGGTCGCCAATCCATCGCAGGGCACACACCCCATTCACTCACACACTCATACCTACGGGCAATTTAGACTCTCCAATTAGCCTAACGTGCATGTCTTTGGACTGTGGGAGGAAACCGGAGTACCCGGAGGAAACCCACGCGGACACGGGGAGAACATGCAAACTCCGCACAGAAAGGCCCCCGGCCTGGATTCGAACCCGAGACCCAAACATTTTTTGTAGTAAACATCTTTATATATATTTGTATATTAAACGCCTATGTTTTCTATCTTTAGTCAACAACAAACTTTAGGGAGACAATAAAGCATCCGGGGCGGGGCAGGGGGTCTTACGGCTCTGCTTACAGGAAGACAGGGGTGCCCGGGGAGTGGTATGTCGCAAAACCCGTTTTATTGGTGAGTCATAAACTGGTTGGCCTGGCCGATCTGGGGGAAGGGAATCCCTTTTGTCTGAATTCTCTTTGAAGCTCCGGCAAAAGCCACCTAATGGAATCCCTTTTCCCGGTCACTAATACAATGCCAATAATCTGATATTTGACACAAACCCTTGATGCTTACTCCAGTAAATAATAAAAGTCCTACATTTAACCCCATTTGGCTTTGAAATGTAGGAGTGTAAGCAAAAATCACACCTATATTCCGTCTAATCGAATCGGGTGTTCACCCCACAGCATGGGAATAGTTTTTCTCCTATTTCTATTCACTATTATTATTCATTGTTATTACTATATATCTTTATAATATGCAGATTACTAGCTAACAGGACCGTGAATTATCTATAAACTCAGATTCTGCCACTACAATACGCAAATTGTTTGCAAACGGCTTCTCACTCTTCCTGTCCTATTGTTCTATAAAGTTATTCCAGAGACTGCAACTACCCCGCGTATAATATTTACTGAGTTAAAAAATTGCAACACGCCCAAATAACTGGAATTACTTTAGGCGTGAGTGGAGAAAACGTCACTCTAAACCAGGGGTGTCAAACTCATTCCATCGTGGGCCGAGTGTGTGCAGGTTTTTGTTGCAACCAGTGCACAACACCAGGTGATTTCAATGAGTTCCCCTCCTTGGTTGAAGAAGGAAGCTAATTAGTGAAATCACCTGGTGTAGTGCACTGGTTGCAACAAAAACCTGCATACACTCGGCCCACAATGGAATGAGTTTGACACCCCTGCTAAACAAATCACTTCGTTTTTTTATTTATCTAACAGCTGGACAAGCACTCAACACCACATCACAGCATCCTGTGTTTCTTATCTATTTTTCTGCAGTTTCTATAGGTTTATCTTATTAACTAGCATATGCGAGTTAAGACAAACTATTTTGTGGATTGCTTTTCGTCTTCCCACCGTAGTTACACAGTCTATTCTTCGATCCTTTTAAGCGTATTACCAGCTAAATATTTTGAATATCGAATCCAATAATTGATCCACCGCTCCAACAATAGTCCATTTCCCTAAACAATCACAGAATGTGCCCTGTTGTTTCACAGTGCATATGTGCGACAAGACAAACTTTAACAAACAACATACACCTTAAGATTGTTCATCTCCATCCCGGGTATCAATAGCAACATATTAAGTTATCAGCTGCGTCTTGCCACACGTAGTTACACGGTCTACTCTTCGATCCTATTAAGCGTATTACCAGCTAAATATTTTGAATATCTAATCCAATAATTGATCCACCGCTCCAACAATAGTCCATTGCCCTAGACAATAATTGAATGTGCCATATTTACAGTACGCGTAAGGCTAGTGGAGGCACAGAATACGCAAAAGCCACATGAACATATCTTACTCCGACGGAGAACCAACTAGATCTAGTTTTTCCAATATTGCACAACAAGTAAAATATTATCTTTTACAATGTGCAAGGCCAGTGGAATACTTTACTTTCCCATATATAACAGACGCCAACAACTATGTCTTTTTGACCTACCCTGCCCGTTCATCGCCTACCGCGTCACCAGACTTATGCAATCATTCGTATCCGAAGCTATTACCTTAGTTTTTCTTTTAACCGTACTGTTCACTCATATCAATGCTTACCAAGTCCTGATCAATAAGTTTATCAGTATTTTCAATACCTAATCCAATAAATGACCCGCCTTTTCCGACTATCACCATAGCTAAACTTTCATTGAAATTGCTCTGTTATCGGTTAACCTCCTCAAACATGTAGGCTACTGTTTAAATACAATCTCTACTGGGTCCCTGTAATTGTGGACCGCGAGACTCTCTGTTGTGTGCACCAAAATTGTCGTGGAAATTAAAACTCAGTAGGATCAGAGAGAATTTCTTTAAACAGTATTAAAGCTTTAATTACGAACAGCTGCACAGAGACCCGTGTCACGCAGGACAGCGAATCTCCCGCCTTCAAATTCAAATTGATATTTATAATAATCACAACGGAAAGGGAGGGAACAGCGACAAAAGGGAGGTAACGGGGCATTAACCTACAAGTAATAGGAGCTATGGGGCAACATGAAGATAGAACAGGGTGTTTCTGCAAATTTCCAAGGGTCATAAACCAATGGGAAGAAGGTTTCCTGCAATGAGGGAAACGTCACAAAAGAACAGATGTTCTTTTGAAGTTGTGGCGCGAAAAGCCTTTGTTTGCCTGGCCACTCTGAACTGCAGCGTCACACTGAGTTAATTAGTGTCTGCGTGTCCCCTGTGGATGCTTCTCTAGCATTCCAACTTAATAAATTTTTTTCCTTCCACAGCGACCAGGTGCACCCTATGGTGCAATCAGTGTTTCCTCAAGATGTTCCCATATTCCAAGATGATAACGCTCCCCATACACACAGCTGAATGGATTGGTGATTTAATTAACACCAGGATGAAGTCAAATACCTTTCATAGCCTTCCCAATCACCAGAACTGGACATTATTCAACCTTTATTGGAAGTTGTGGAATGAAGAGTGCGGAGTAGCTTGCCACTGCCTTCATCTCTCAAAGAACTGGAGGCTTTCCTTCTGGAATAATGGTCCAATATCCCACTAGAAACAGTTAAAAACGTGTATAACAGCATTCCAAGAAGGATTAAAGCTGTTCTGAAGGCAAAGGGTGGCCAAATAACTTATTTTGTAAATTAGTCCATTATAGATAGCATTACTTACTCATTCAGAAGGTGCCATCTGGATCGACTGGTTTAGAGAGTCTTTTACAGTATTTTAGGTATGCTCTAAAAAGGTTTTCAGTACTCCTGAATGTAAATGTGTGACGACCGCGGTAAGGACCCAGACGCAGATCAGGGATTAGGCAAAAGAGTAGTTTATTCACAGGCAGGGGTAAAAACCAAGAATCAGGGAATAAGAGGTACAAAATCGCGAGGCAGAGAGAAGTAGTAATAGGGCAGTCAAAAGGTCGATACTCAGGAATCAGAAGGGCAAAAGGACAAAATCGCTGGGCAGGCTCGGGGTCGTAATCAAAGGGAGAATAGAATCAACGTACTGACACGGAAGGATGAAAACACTGAACATATATACAGGCAGACACAGGGAACACAATGGGAAACAGGTGTGACTGGGAGGAGAGAGAGTTAGGAAACACAGGTGAAAACAATGGGAATCGTAATCTAATTACGAGGGGAAACGAAAGACACGGACTGGGAAACATACAAACAAATATACAATAAACGACCTGGGAGATCAGGCAGACACGTGCATAGCTAGAAGGGGAGGAACGCAAAGAGAGAAAGTGCGTGCGTATGAAAGGGAAAGTGAAAAGCTAATCAGGGATAGGATAAAGAGAGAGAATGAACGAAAGTTTGAAGCGTGAGATAATTAGTGATTAGTAGTGTTAGTAACCTAATCTAAATCCCTAACGTTAGTAGATTAGTTAGTTAGTACTGTACACACCTAACTAATATATACAAAGTGCGATCAAGAAAGTAGGAAGGAAGAAACGAGAAAATAAGCGAAGATTGAAATCCCGAAATGTAAACTCCCGAAGTGAATGACAAGACAAGGAGTGGATCAGGAACAATAACAGACGGGGATAACAGACGTGAACGAAACATGACTCGAAGAAAGATAAACAAAGTACAAAAACAACAGAACAGATACTCAGAATATAACAAAATGGCTATCATGCTCTGGGAGGTTTGTCAGACACCTTGGGGTATCAACGTTTTCCGCATCTGCACCACCAGTATTTTGTCCGATATTTTTTCATTCTTCAGAGCCCATCCTTTCATGTCCCAAAGCTAGCTGAGCCAAACAACACAAATGACAGCTGGTCTGTGTGATTTTGGTGTTTAGATTGTCTTTGTGCATTATTTGCCATTTACTCATTATATTTTCCATTTGGACACTCAGGCTCACAGGGAAATGAACATAAGCACAAAAGTATCAACAACACCACGTGGATGGATCAACAAGACATATAGCAAGTAGTACATCATGAAATTGTGGATTTTGGTCAGAGTGTTCCTTTAAGAAATAGTCATATAGTGTTTGCTGCTCCATTATTTTGTCTACCCTTTGTTATACAAAAATGGATCATTGCTGGGGACAGATTCAATGTGGCAGAGCTGGTCTTTTCCATAGGCACCTGAGAGTAATTACCTTGACTGCATTGAATAACAAGGTATACAATACAATAGTAGCACAAAGATTAAGATTGTTTGAAAATAATAAATCCTCTACACAACAAATAGGCTAAGCCTTCACAATTCACACTAAAAATGAGTGGTTTCAAGTACACAATTGTTTCATAATTTGAGAAACGCTCATCCCTCGACATCTGAGGGATGTCCACTTTGTCCACCTTGTCCACTTCATTCAAAGTCTCTTGACTGTCTGTTAAATGGAAATGTAGGTCTAACAGATGCACAGATGTGCACAGCACTACACTTCATATTGCCTACGTCTTCAGGAATTATTAGAAAACATCCATCTCTCTCTCTCTCTCTCTCTCTCTCTCTCTCTCTCTCTCTCTCTCTCTCTCTCTCTCTCACTCTCACTCTCACTCTCACTGTCTCTCTCTCTCTCTCTCTCTATCATACTATATTAGTGAAAAATCAAATGTAACTGTATGTCAGCCATGTGAGCGCTGCAAATAGAATGTGTCATGCACAAACTGCTCCTGTCAGATTGAGAAAGTCTTTGGTTTTAGAGCCCCCTTGTGCTCCTTTCTGTCTGGTAGGTGTGTTGAGGTTATGGGAAAGTAGGCCCCGCTAAGAGAGTTCTCACCTGGCCTCCTGCTCTGCTCCATTTACTTTCCGGGGTGTTTTGTTGAGTGTCATGCATTCCTCCATCCTTTTTGCATGGCTCCATAACACTACTCTCATCCCTCGTTATGGGTGCACCGCCTCTCCAGCCGTTGTCATTGCGCTCTAGTTTGGGGAGGACGGTAGTGAAAACGCACCTGGATGGTAGTGTTGTTGTACCCTTGAGCAAGGTACTTAAACTGAATTGCTTCAGTAAATACTGTAAACGTGTAAATCGCTCTGGATGAGAACGTCTGCTAAATGGCCATAATGTAATGTATGTAATTGTTAGTTTCGGCCGTTGCAAATGGAATATTTCCTGCTTCCACCCAGTTTGGCAGTTTCGTGGTTGGCAATAAAGGCATTTGCGTCAACAAGGGTTGGGCAGTGCAATAGGGGTGTGTCAATAAAAACATTAGGTGAGGTGCAAGCTTCGTGCCTGATAATTAGTTTGCAATTTCATTCACTCAAACCACCTCTTAACTCAAACATAGGGCATTATGTGCTAGCTTGGTGGCGTTATTAATGCGCACATATTAACAGATAGGGCAGATATGCGATAAATACTCCATCACATAAGACTTAGTTGTTCTGTATTTGAAAATGACTATTTGAAATACAATCTATTCAACTAAGCAGCTCAAAATATTTGAGCTTTCACCTGTAAGGAGTGGTTTAATGCACTTGAATAACACAGACCTTCTCTGCACCTGGGTAATTGTGTAATATACATGCTTTATAAATACATATATGTATGCATGTGCACTGATTTATGTTATGTTAAATTAAAAAAACATTCACTACAATAAATTGTAGGCTACATAATTGGTTGGTTTATCATGGGGAAATGCCCTGAATGGTTGCAGAGGTTGGATATGATTACACGGGAGAGAAGGAACCTTGCAACAAGAAATAATAACAAACTAAAAATAATGTGATTGCTGATGTTTATATCTGTAAAAGTTAGATTTTTTTTCAAATGTGGTAATAGTCAATTTAACCTTGATATAATTCTGAAACAATGTTAATCGACACAGGGTGATGATATTTTTGAGCAGAGTAATGGATATTACTTAATAAAATAATAACATAACGGGACAACATCCGTAGTTGCGGGATAATTGCATTGATTTGTCAGTCTGCTAACTTGCTTGGATTAGCTTAGCTAATGTTAGGTAGCTAGCTTTGCAGTTCAGATCAAACATGATATTTTAGCTAGCTAGCTAGTTAGCATGATGTTTTAGAAGAAAGTCTTTGTATATTCATGTCAAATAATAAGCTGCGGTTTTGTTTTAGCTAAAGTTAGCTACTAGTTAACATTATCTAGCAAAGAATTTCTCTCATCTTGCATGTTTCAACTGAACTGAGCTAACATTAGCTAGCTAGCTAACTGCTTCACACTGAGGATTGTGAAGTCACTGGAGAAAAACCCTCGTCGTATGAGATTTATACTATAAGGGACTTTGTTAGGAAGTAATGAAGATTATAATTGGTTTACAAGGTAAGGGGACAGCCCATAATATTTATTTTGATATGTTGCAAAATGAATGTGTTAGCTTCTACCTTAATTAGGGAAATTGTTTTGCTACCATACCCTGTATTGTTTATCTATAAGAGTTGGCATTTAAAGGTAAACAATTTCTTTGTGAGGCTAGTATTACCAAGTGTATCAAAATATATTTACTGTTATATTGAATAACATTTGCATGTTAAACTGTCAATTGATCTCTTTATTTGTTTCTAATGTTTCATCAAAGCAATAATTTGATGAAAATAAGTACTAATTTGTTAATGAATGAAGATGGTAGGATTGTTTTAAATTATATTATGACAGGCTTTTAATATAGGGATAATACCTGTATTTTGCAGTAGTGAGGCAGGCAGGCAGCATCAGGGGCAGTGAGTTCATCATCATCATCATCATCATCATCATCATCATCATCGTCCTATCATTAGAGCAGCAGGGGCAGTGAGCAACCATATCACCAGAGCAGCAGAGGAGGTCAGCCTCCCCCAATTTGTCAGTATGTTATTGAATGAAGATGGTAGGATTGTGGTTCTTTGTGGCTCAGTTGGTAGAGCACGGCGTTAGCAACGCTTAGGTTGTGGGTTCAATCCCCACTGGGGCCACATATACTGAAAAATGTATGCATTCACTACTGTAAGTCGCTTTGGATAAAAGCATCTGCTAAATGGTATATATTATTATATTATATTTATTATTATATTATTATATATTATATTAAGTTATATGATGTCAGGCATTTAATATGAGGATAATCTCTATTTTGCAGTAGTGAGGCAGGCAGGCAGGCAGCATCAGGGGCAGTGAGCACATCATCATCACCGTCATTGTCATCATCATCGCCATCATCATAACATCATCAGAGCAGCAGGGGCAGCCGGCAGCATTATCACCGGCGCATCAGAGAAGGTCAACGTCAGATCAGCACCCCCCCTCCGGCCCTCAGCTTCACCTGTTGTGGACCCCACCATTCGCCACTGGTGGCTTTGATACACAAACTAAACTAAGCTAACATGTGCCACACGTCTTTTCCTCTTCCTCCTCCCAGCAAAGTGTTTTTCTCAGTAGTAAATGGATACACATACATGTTAGTTTAGTTTAGTTTAGTTTAGTTTAGTTTAGTTTAGTTTAGTTTAGTTTAGTTTAGTTTAGGATTGCCGCATGATACCGATACCACCATATTTATTGTAGTGAAAGCAAGTCTCATAACATGCTTGTTGCAAGCCATGCTGCTTACTCTTCATTAGACATTTCACTACAGTAACGGTATTAAAAGGGAAAAAAGCTGATGATATGATTGGCCATAATGAACCAAACCCTCCCCACACACACAGGTAATTTATTCCTCTTAAATCGACCTCTTTTACAACTGTGCCACAGGTGCGCTACCATCTCTTGTCCCGAAACTACTGGAATGGATGAAGGCATGCCTTATTGCGCCTTCATCTTGTATTAGCGGTACTGTCTGCGCATTGTACTTTGACAACAAAACTAGAGCCCATAGTCTCAGCAAACGGCATTGATCTGAAAGGGCCGACATGTTCCCTCAAGCAACTGAACGCGTGCGTGAAGTGCCCACTCAACGGGTCAAATGGCGCACACTGATTACCGCAGTGTGTGAGTTCAGACTCATGTAATTATCACATTCCACAGTTTAGACGGTTACCGGAGGCGTAAATAAGTGTACGATTTTTGCAACACTGAAGACAACTGTACTTGTTACCATAAACCTCTGATACATACATTTCCTCTCCACATTTTGTTGCTGTTTGGTGTATTACTGCATTTTTATGCAAAAGGAATACATAAATAACGAGTCAATTGAGGTATGGCAACAAAAAATCGGAATTGAAAGAATCTTCCGCCCTTATGTTTGTCCCCTTGTTTAATAAATTGAATATGTCCTCTGTTTAACGGTTTGACTCTGAGATATGAAAATTGCTAATCTGTCGTAATATGGCCCAGTGCTCGCAAGTGTCCTCGTTCTGAAAGATAAGAAAATGAAGAAAGCACATTTACTCAATTACATTTATATAGAAAAGGCCACATGAGCCTGTGCACTAGTGTATTATTAGAGCTCTTCTGAAGCCAAGATGTGTTGTTGTGACTGGCATGCAAAGGATAGGGAAAAGCAACATGGATGGAGAACAGGGAATTGAATGAATCTTTTTTTTCCTTAACTGATGTAGGTTACCTGACTCCTTGGTCCTCCACATTATAGAGAAAAGTGGACTTATTCAACAAGCCTTTATTCATGTGTTAAGCTTTGTCTAGGGATTTTAAAGTTGACCTGCAAAAGCTGATAGATGTGATACGTTTTGAATTACTGAAAAAAAAGAAAATACAGGAAGCAATGCATAACTATAACCCAAAAAAAGGGTGAGGGTTTGAGCATTAACCAAGTTGGATTGATTACATTCCGCTGAAATGAATCACTCCCACGGCACAAGGAGCACAACAGCATTAGCTGGACACCGCACACAATACACGTGCCAATACAAAGAAAACACGAGTTTGCTTTTTACTCCGTTTCCCACCTTCCTCTTACATGCCTCCCACGAGGAGTCAGAAAGAAAGCCTGTTGTTTACATTGACCACCCCGTTTATTATGTACGACCGTGAACTGGTGGGTCAGTTTTTAGTTTTTTTCTCTTAGAATGTGCCTTCTCCTTTATTGGGTCAACAATCCCACTTTTCTAATCTGGACCAGTCATAGATGAGTGTAGTGGGTGTATGTAGATAATGGTCATACGTGCTTTGTTCCTGCAGAGCTGTTGTGACCGCAGCAGCAAATGCTCTGTAAATTACCAGAGGTTCGGCCTCTGTGGGCATGTGCAGAGTTCTTCAGTGCTCTTACTCACTATTACAATTGCAGATGCAGGAATAAAAATAAACTATTATTATTAACAATAACAACACCAATCATAATCACTGTTCATTTCCAGATGGTTACTTGAAGCAGTGAGGAGACCCTTGTTTGATGGCTCTGTCAGGCATCGGTCGTTACATTATATTACACAGGGATGAAACATGCAGTGCTTTAAAAGTTATTAATAAAATCATGAAATCTATTCCGAATACTTCTTGCAGCTAATGTAAAGACGGATTATATATGACCACTCATTGGAGGTTGAAGGTTCTTCTCAGCAATGTGCTTTACAACATAAGCTGTTGGGCTGTGTAGCTCTTGCCTCTTATAGAAGTTAATAAATAGCTGGTGTTAAAGTCAAAATTACTAGCTAGTCCATCATACCAAATAAACCAGAAGCTAACTGGCTCCGCTGCTGCCTAACTGCGCTTATGTTTATTATTTGTGGTTTGTAGTACAATGGGGATTTAGTAGAAGCTCTTATTATTATTTGTCAAGTTTTAGCTAGGTAAACAGGTAATGGTACTCCATAATATTGCTGGCAAACGGTACTTTCTTTTGTGGGACTATGGCAGCACCATATCTGGATCCATTCAACGTCTTCCCTTTTTCTCAGTTCATAATATGCTTGATCTGAGCACAGGGTGAGACTTATAGTCTAGCCATTGCTAGTTCATCATTAGCTGACAGTGGCTGGGAGTCCACAATGGTGGCCTTAGGGTGGTTTTAAGGGAGGTCAAGGTTCTTTGGATTGGACCCCCGGGTGGCGCAACAGTAGAGGCGGGGTTTGGCCGGGAGTCCCTTTCGGGGGCAGGCGATTGGTTGTCCACCCAGGGGAGGGGGGAGGGAAACCGGTATAAGCGCGCCGCGTATAAGAGTGGCTCTGTGTGGATCGGAGTTACGGTCGACAGCTTGGCGGGTTCCGTCTTGGAGGAGGCGGTTCATCAGCCTTTGTCACTGCCAGTCCCAGAGCTACAGCAAATGGGGAAAAAAAGGTTAATCCAGGTTCTCTGGATTATCATTGAATAAGTACCCCTGCCACCTACCAAGCACCTGCTGGTGAGCAGTGAGAGATGCACTTCTCCTCAGATCAGTTCTCCTGTAGTTATGCTGGGCAAAGGAAGTGAGAAAGGATGTGAGAAAAGGAAAAAAATACATTATCAGAGAAGCATTTATTTGATTGTACAGAATATCCTCTGGAACTCTAACCTCGAATGGTGGTCACGCTCCACGTATGAGTTTAAATGGCTGACTCCAGATGCACTGTGCTTTGCGTTTCTCCTTGATCCCTCTGGCCTTTGCTCCTTGCTGTGGAAGAAGGCATTGGCTTGCAGCCGACATAGCAACAACAGCCGCCGTAGCAACGAGAGCTGTCTAAACCCTGTGGAACCTTCATTAAGCTTCCCCGTGACTCACAGGAAGCTGACTCCACCGTCAACCCTTCTTCCCCACCCCTGAACTTCACAACCCACCTACACCCCCCTTCAACCTCCTCCTCTCCCCCAACCTCCACACCCTACCCCGCCATTCAACGTTCTTATTCAAATGTATAATTTGACCTGGCCCACTGTGCATGCTGAGGAGCTCAACACCAATCAGATCTCTAAGTCTGGGGCATCGATAATGGCGGGTGGTGATGCGGCCACATTTGGCTGATATGCTTTGGCCATCCGTGGCTGATGACCAGCGTTTAAAAAGGACGTTCTGTACTTATGGCTCCAGATGCCCTCATAAAGCTCTGTTACTCTGACTGCAAGCTGATTCATATTCTGCACAAACGCTGTTTTCGTCTCTCCTACTCTTTGGCAAGCATTCCACTGTGCCTCTGAATGTGCATACACTATTCGTTATGTCTTTTGTATGTTTTATTAGACCAAATAAGAGCACAGCACATACTCTTCATTACTTGTGGAAGTGTTCTCTAAATGGCCAATTAGTGCTGACCTTGTGCTAAATGGCTCCCTGCCATTCCAAAATTGTAACAAGACAGGGTAACACTTTCTATGACGTGCTGTACTGTATAACAGCTTATAACATTTACATTTACATTTTAGGCATTTAGCAGACGCATTTCGATTTTTTACTGAAGCAATTCAGGCTAAGTACCTTGCTCAAGGGTACAACGACAGTGCCCCACCTGGGATTTGAACCAGCAACCTCTGAGTTACAAGCCCAGCTCCCTAACCATTACACTAAACAGCTCTTAAACAATTAATAAGCATTCATAAGCACTTCTGTCAACCAACATTGTTACATAGTCTGCTGTGTGCCCATCTATTGGTAATTGTCAAAGTAAAGGAAAAAAACAACATAAAGTGTCTTGATAGGGTGTCGGGCCATTACGAGCCACTTTGATCTGCCTTGGTATAGATTCTACAAGTGTCTGGAACTCTTGGAGGCATGCGATACCATTCTTCCATGAGAAATTCCATTATTTAGTGTTTTGTTGATGGTGGTGGAATATGCTGTCTCAGACACCACTCCAGAATCATCCATAAGTGTTCAATTAGGTTGAGATCTGGTGACTGAGATGGCCATGACATGTGGTTTACATTGTTTTCATGCTCATCAAACCATTCAGTGACCACTCGTGCCCTGTGGATGGGGGCATTGTTATCCTGCAAGCGATCACTTCCATCAGGATAGAAAATCTTCACCATACGATGAAGGTGATCACTCTTTGTATTTGTATTTATTGGTGTTTACCTTGCCCTCTAAGGTGTTGAGTGGACCTAAACCATGCCAGGAAAATGCACCTCAGAGACCTTCCATGCATAACAGAGCCGACAGAACCCTTCATTTACTCGAATGTTTATTTTATTTTGGCAGTTACCTTTATCTGACAGGTAACATTACCATGACATTCTCAATAGATGTGTTATGGTAAAGCCATATTTGTCATGGAAGTTGTCATGGCCCACTAACTGACTATATCTGTCTATTAATTCACATTAATGTTTACACGTTATTACTTAGTGCTTTTGAAGGTGTTATGTAGTTCTTACAAAAGCATTCACTAGTTCATATACATTGGTATGACCAAGTTAATATGATATGAAGTTATTCAGTTATAATAAATACTTGTTAAGCTTTTATCTTCTAGCACAGTTAATGCCCTCTCTGACTAAATTCTACAAAAATTTAATCTGATGTTCAACATACCGTAAGACGTGTCAAAGAAGCAGGGTTGTATAAGCCAGGTAGCACTAATGATAATTCTCCACTTAATATCTTATGTAGCTCTGTTTTACAATAATGGAATGCATGTTCAAAATAATTCTTCCTACTTATCTATTATTACCAGTTTGTGAGGAGGTGGTACAAGCAGTAATTCATAAATGTAAGGAGCAAAATTATTCCATCGCTGTGTTATCACATATTACATATTTCATCTTTCTAACTGCAGGAATTTGAGGGGATAATGAAGTTGAATTGCAGACGTCACTTCGTATTGAGCACATTTATTATTCACTTGAAACTGTAATCTGCAAACTAGTCCCTACCTAATGGGGAGTGATGCTCCTGCATCTGATTAAAACCTGTTCCAGGAGAGACTGCACAGAAGTGTCGCCTGACTGGTTCTGATACAGCTCCATGTGGCTGTTGGGCGCGGTGAGGTTCAGATGCGGGCGGTGGAACCGGGCTGTCTCTCCCAGCGATTTGCTCCAGGGTACATTCGATGGCACACAAGAGGAGTCACGATGTTGTCATCCTGACCCGAGTCAGTCCACACGTCACATTAGGGTTTTCTTCACACACATTAAGAAATGGGTCAATTCATTAAGGTAGCTAACATTTCTGACATGATGTACTGATGATTGCCGAAGAAAACAAAATAGAAAAAACCGACCATGTTCCTGACTCTCAGATTCATCAATACATGATGACCTTCATTATGCTGTTAGATCCACAGCACAAATGCTTTATTGTGGAATTGTGGAAATGTGGCAAACACAGGTATTACGACCCACTAAAATCTCCTGCACTTCATTAGCCGGGTAGTGAACCAAACAGGACGCGACAAACAATTATTCCCAGAGTCAAGCGAGTATATATTACATTTTACATTTTACATTTTAAGCATTTAGCAGACGCTCTTATCCAGAGCGACTTACAAGATGTGCATCAATACAAGGTAAGAACAATCATAGTTAGCGCACAAGATCAGTGCAGTAATACAGCAATAGACATCATTGCAGGCATCTGCGTATCATACCTGTAACACTGGGAAAGAAAAGGTTAGTGGGTTTTTTTTTTGGGGGGGTTTTCAAATAGTGTAGAACAAGTAAACAGTGGTGACGACAGATTGACTAGTTGGACAGTGTTCAGTGGTAGTGGAGTCTGAAGAGGTGGATTTTGAGTCTCTTGCGGAAGTGATTCCGCAGTCCTGACCGATTGCGGGAGGTCGTTCCACCAGCGAGGGACCAGGACCGAGAAGAGGCGAGACCGCGAGGAGCAGCTGCCAGGCGCCCGGAGGGATGGGGCAGTCAGTTTGCCAGAGGAGGCGGAGCAGAGGAGTCTGGGCGGGGTGTAGGGAGTGATGAGTGACTGGAGGTATGGGGGAGCAGTACCTCTGGCCGCTTGAAAAGCAAGCACCAGTGACTTGAATCTGATGGATGCTGTGATGGGGAGCCAGTGCAGAGAGGAGAGTAGAGGGGTGACTTGGGTGAACTTCGGCTGGTTGAACACCAGGCGAGCGGCAGCGTTCTGGACTAGTTGCAGAGGCTTGATGGCACAGGCCGGAAGGCCTGCCAGCAAGGAATTGCAGTAGTCCAGACGAGAGATCACCAGGGCCTGGACCAGGAGTTGAGTGGCCTCTTGGGTGAGGAACGGTCGGATCCTCCGGATGTTGTGGAGGGAGAAACGGCAGGTCCAAGTGATCGCTGCAATATGGCTTGAGAAGCACAGCTGGTTGTCCAGGGTCACTCCAAGGCTCCTGGCAGACTGAGACGGAGACACTATGGAGCCTTCCACGGTGATTGACGCATCAATCGTCAGGGAGCCCTTCGCAGGGAAGAAGAGCAGCTCTGTCTTCCCCAGGTTCAGCTTCAGGTTGTGGGTGGACATCCATGCGGAGATGTCAGCCAAGCATGCAGAGATCCGTGCCGGGACCTGGGTATCAGATGGAGGGAAGGAGAGAAAGAGTTGAGTGTCATCAGCATAGCAGTGATAGGAAAAACCATGAGCAGAAATAACAGAGGCAAGTGACTTGGTGTACAGAGAGAATAGGACGGGGCCTAGCACCAAGCCCTGCGGGACTCCAGTAGAGAGGGTGTGGGGAAAGAAGAGGGATCCTCTCCAGGCCACCTGGTAGGACCGGTCAGCCAGGTAGGACTCAAACCATGTCAGCGCAGATCCAGAGATTCCCATCTCGACGAGAGATGAGAGCAGGATCCGGTGGTCCACAGTGTCGAATGCTGCCGACAGGTCGAGGAGGAGGAGGACGGAGCTAAGGGATCGGGACTTAGCCCCGTACTATATAAAAAGACAGGTAATCAAGACATTTGTCTTTTTATTTTTTTCTGCTCCCTTTAATCAAAAAGCCTTAAGGATTAAGTTGTTTAATCAGCCAAATCATGGCATTAGCCTGGTATGTCACCAATCACCTTTATAAATGAGATGTAGATTTTTTTGCCTTGTATCACAGAGGAACAAAGCCATCATAGGCACGGTGTACCCTTTACACACAAACATGTGGAGACGCCCGACTAATCTGAGAATCCCTCCAGAAAGGGTGCTCTATTTCTTGTATGGCTATACTGTTGTAACATTTCTTTTTAATCCACAGCAAAACAACATATCCCGATGTGCCATGACAGACTGCCATATTTCATATAATGGGTGGTAGTTTTAACACACAGAAATGCAACACAGCGTACGTTTTTCATATTTTTTTCACAAAGGATATTGATTTCCATAATCAATTATCATAATTATTATGATTATGATAGCGATTATAACGATGATGTAAATTATTATTATTATTATTATTTAGCATACTTTGAGCAGTATTCTCTTTGTTTAGCTAGATGATGTTCAATATCTTCTGAAAGAATTGGAAATTGAAACGGAAGTTTCGGTCTTCACATGTTCATCTGTTTGATTTACAACAGCACACGATCAATCAATAATAATACAGATAAAACAAATATTTTATGGCTTCAAAATTGACACAATTATTGGCACCCTTTAGAACAATTTAAATAAATTCAAAAGTGAAGTCCAGTGAATAACCTGAAATGGTACAAAGGTAAGCGGTAAACTGCCAGAGGTCAATTTTAAAAAGTTTAGGTTACCAAAAACGGAAAAATAGTGTCAATTTCAGAGTTATAAAAAAAGGCCCTTTTCAGGGAACACGTTGGTTAACGTGGGTTAACAGTCAGTCTGTGCAAGTCGCCGACTCTGGATCCAGCAAAAGAGCCCCAGACCATCACACTTCCTCCTTCATGTTTGACAGTTGGTGTCACCATCCTTTTGCCTACCCGACGGCCTACAAAAACCTTTCAAAATGTCAAGATTTCAAATTTTGATTAATCGATCCATAAGATCTTCCAGTCTTCAGTAGTCCACTGGCGGTGCTTCATGGCCCAGGCAAGCCTCTTTTTCTTATTTTGCCATCTTAGCAATGGCTTTCTTACTGCCACTTGACCTGTAAAACCTGCAGCTCGAAGTCTTCTCTTCACAGTTGAAACGGAGACTTCCTTTCTTCGACCAGTGTTAAGCTGTGCTTGAAGTTGTTGTCCTGTGAGCCGCCTATCACACAAGCTGTTGACTCTCAGAAACTTGTCTTCTGATTTTGTTGTGGCTTTGGGTCTGTCAGACCTCTTCCTGTCAGAGTTCCCTCCAGTTTCCAAGTGCCTTTTGATTGTGTAGGAAACTACTCACTGGCAAAAATTATTTTAAAATTTTTGGTAACCTAAACCTTTTTTTAAAACCTCTGGCAGGTTACCTCTTACCTTTGTACCATTTCAGGTTATTAACTGGACTTGAACTGCTTAAATTTCAGTTAAAACTTTTGACCGGTAGTGTAATTCAACTCACCTGTGACAGGTTGCAGGTGCCCACATGGTATAAATGAACCAATTATCCTGCTACACTGTTCCTCTCTGACAATGGTGAAGAGAAAAGAGCTGTCTGTGGATGTCAGAAAAACTATTATCACAAAACATAAGTGTTCACAAGAGTATAAGGCCATCTCTAGAGGCCTTGGCATTCCTGTTTCCACAGTTTGCAATATTATCAAGAAGTTTGCTGCTCATGGAATTGTAAAGAATCTCCCAGGATGTGGTGGTAAGAGGAAAATTGATCTCAGATGTTGTCGAAGGTAAACACTTCGTATGACATAAAGATCTCAAGGCTGACCTGGAGAGGTGGTCTGGGGTAATGGTTTCAGCCCATACCATATGCCGGACACTGAACCAAGAAGGGCTTGACGGTCGGAGGGCAAGGACGAAAGAGAAACACAAGAGGACCTGATTAATCTTTGCCAGGACCCACCTAAGCAAGCCTGAATCCTTCTGGGAAAATGTTCTGTGGACCAATTAAACCAAATTAGAGCTCTTTGGTAATGCAGATCAGTGCTTTGTTTACAGGCAACAGAATTAAAGAACACCCTACCTACAGTCAAATATAGGTATTTGACTGTCCATAATGCTGTAGAGCTGCTTCGCTGCTTCTGGTACTGGAGCAAAATGTGCTACCCAGATTCAGAAAACTGGGTGTCAGTTGAAGGTCTTGGGTCCTCCAGCATGACTCAAAGCACACATCCAAAAGCACCCAGGAATTGTTCAAGAGAAAACATTGGACTGTTCTGGAGTGGCTAGCAATAAGTCCTGATCTCAATCCTATTGAACACCTGTGGAGAGATCTGAAATCAGCAGTTGGGAGAAGGCACTCTTCAAATCTGAGAGAACTGGGGCAGTTTGCAAAAGAAGAGAAGTTTGGCCAACTGCCAGTAGAGAGGTGTAGGAATCTCATTAATGGCTATAGGAAGCGTTTGATTGCAGTTATTTTCTCCAGACTCTGCTACCGAATATTAAGTCTAGGGTGTCAATAATTTTGTCAATGCCATTTCTGTTTATTTTATGATTTAAAAGGATGAGCTTCTGTACTATTAACAGTGAAATGAATAATTGTGGAGACCAAATACTTTCAACGTATTTTAGAGGAAATTTATTTATTTATTTATTTTTTATAAAACGTGCAAGGGTGCCAATATTTTTGGCCACGACTGTATATGTGTGTGTATATATTTTCTCCAAAAAATGCCCCATAAAATGGTCATGCCTCCTATACATTTATAGCATAAATAATAATAATGACTAATCCTATATACTGAATCTTACCCCAGTAATGGCACTGTAAACAAGTAAACCCTTTTTTTTTAAGGACAAATCTAGTATTCTAAATAGTATGGCAAAATCATGCATGGTTTAGAACATAAGAATACATAATGATGAGAACGGGGTTGTTCAGGCAATCTAGGCTCGTCATGTCCTAATCTAAAGAGTTTAGTCAGTAAGTTCAGTAGTTTTCCCAGACACATGCCATCTGGTAACAATGATGCAATGTGTTTTTCGCTCATTCACAGAAATACGATCATCCACCAGTGGTGGGCCGTCAGGGCCTGCAAGGCCTTCTCTGCTGGCCTAAAAAATATCTGAATCACAGACTGATGTTACTTATATTTTTTCCATGAATACTTATTAAATAATTCCAAATGGTCTGTCCGCTTCCATTCATAGCTTTTCCCCTAGTTGCACTGCTTCAAGACGTGTATTTTCATATTAAAGCATTTAACCAATCACATTTCAGCCATCATTTGTTGCCAGGGTCAAATAAATCTGCCTGGAGGCCTTCACAGTCAGTTCTGCAGGCCCTGTAGCATAAAATAAGTGTTGATCAAACTGTTGCTTCAACCAATCAGATTTTGAGTTGGGTACACGAAGGCCTTCTAGAAGGCCTAGGTAACGTCAGCGTATTCACACCCTTTGATTGGATAGTCAGAGAGTGTCTGACTATGATGCAATGTGATTGGTTAAATGCTTTAATATGAAAATACACGTCTGGAAGCAGCGCAACCAGGGTATTAAGTATAAGTATTCATGGACAAAATATAATTAACATCAGTCTGTGATTCAGACATTTGAGCGGACATTTTCAGCCCTAAAGCGAATTAAAACTTATGCCAGAAATACGACAGGGCAGGCTCGACTTTCAGCATTAGCTTCGATGGCGATAGAAAAGGACTTCTTGATGGAACTGAAACACATGGATAATCTGTACGACAGAGTAATTTAACTCTTTTTGAGGAAAGAAAGGAGGATGGATTTTGTGTACAAATAATAAGGATTTTTGGTGAGTAAAATGTTGCTATTTTCCTAAATAATATTGCAATTTTATGAGGTTATTATTATTTATGCTTTTTTATGTGTCGCAGCTGTAGCACCCCGGGTTTGTTTCTTCATACATTTCTTCATACAAGGCATTTATTCTGGATACACGAGTTATCTATCTGCGATGCACCGGCAACGGGTGTCTGTTCGGTTTGTTTTTGCACTTTGTTTATTTATCTTTCTTCAGTCATGTTTCATTCTCGTTCTGTTCCCTGTCTGTCATTGTTCCTGTTCGAGTTCCTCTCCTTGTCTTGTCATGCACTTCGGGAAATTCTATGTTTCGGTTTTTTAGGGAGGAGGAGGAACGCATAAAGAAATCTGCGTGCGAATAAAGCAGAACGTGAGAAGCGTACGGAGATAGGACGCGAGAGAATGACAGCGATAGTTAGAAGCGTGAGATAATTCGTGATTAGTAGTGTTAGTAACTTAATCTAAATCCCTAATGTTAGTAGATTAGTTGGTTAGTACTATATACATCTAACTAATATATACAAAGTGTAATTAGAAAGTAAGAAGGAAGTAAAACGAGATTAGAAACGAAGACGGAAAAACCGAAACATAGAATTTCCCGAAGTGCATGACAGAACGAGAATGAAACATGACTGAAGAAAGATAAATAAACAAAGTGCAAAAACAAACCAAACAGACACTCAAAACATAACAATAAGATGGCTTTTATAGCCATAAAATAGTTATTGAGGGGTGGATTGATTCAGACGGAGCACTAGTGAAGGCCTAGGTGTGAAATGCACGGCCCGCCACTGTCATCCACTGATGTTCATATATTCAGGATGTGCGTACAGTTGAAACGGATGATTAGATTGATTCATACATATAAAATAAATATTAGTGGATATGCACAGCACCTCTTTTAAATGGATTCATGTTTATAAATAAAAGTCCCTTCTGTTCGTGGGACATCCCTCACAGATGTTTTGTTCTGGAATGGGTTCACTCTCAAACAACATTCAGTACTGTCCTCCTGGAGCATTGCTCACGTTGTGTCAACTGTGTGGCCCTTCAGACAGTCCCTGTTACAGTTAGCCCAACAGCAACTCAGTGAAGAAACAAACAAATATTAACTCTGCATGATTCAAGTGCATGGAATTAATTAGCTGGCTAAGCACTGAAGGTGCATGGAACCTCAAACCTGTTCACTTGGCAGGTTTGTAAAGGGTGATGCTCTGCATCTGACATGGCCAAATACTGAGGTCATATGGTTGAACAACAAAATTCAGTATGGTGGCCAGGATTCTTCATTAAAAATATATATTAAATCAACCCTATATTTTAGGTCTGAAAGCATGAATATTGCACTTGCCATTTTTGCAGTTACCTATTTGCCAAGTCTGCCATTGGATTTCCTGCCATTTAGCCAAAATTTGGAGTGCATCGCATTCAGTGACATTTTACATTTACATTTTAAGCATTTAGCAGATGCTCTTATCCAGATCGACTTACAAGATGTACATTAATACAACAATCATAGTTCCCGAATGGTGAATTGCGAAGAAGTTGCACCATGAAAAAGTATGGCAACTGCAAGCCAATCAATTTGTACCATTTGTGAATAAATATGCAAATTAACCAAAGAAGAAACAAAGACTTGAAAATTCACAAGTATATATCTCTTCTTACCAGTGATAACTCCAGTACAGATAAAGAAAATAAGTCACATGGCCATCTTGAGTTGGTGGTCAACACTTAACCATCAACTTGTTACGTTGCTGGTCATCTTAAACAAAATATTGAATATTCAGGTAACCCAAGGTAAACACAAAGAGACTGCAATACTCACTATTTTTTTTTATTACAGTACATTTTATTTAATTTTTATACTAGTTTTCAACTATAATGAATAAATATTCAGATATTATTTCAATGTTGTTGTAGTTGGATACATTGAGGGTAGCAGTGGTCATTTTTGCTATTAAACTGTGTTGTGACTGGACCTACCCTTCACTCTCCGCTCTTCTCATACATCACGACTCGGGCAGTGATGGAAAGAAAGCAAAGCAGATCAGTGTGGCTGGTCCTGTGAGGGTTGTGTGCTCCATCTGGTTAGGGTGCTTCATTTGGTTTCTTTGGTCCATGTGGTTCATGTAGTTTTTGTGGAAGCTCCCAGTATGTTCATGTGGTTTGGGTGGTTTATGTGTTCCATATGGTTTGTGTGGTTTCGGTGGTTCATATAATTTGTGTGGTTCATGTGGTTTGGATGGTTCATGCGGTTTGTGTGGTGTGTGTGGTTTTTACGGAAGCTGTTTATGTCACGAGTGGATTCCGTGAATGTGGTGTACCTGTGTCTCCTATCTACTGTCTCAGCAGTGAGCCCTTTGGATTCAGTAAGCTGCCTGAATCAAGGCCAGCAGACTACACCTGTCAAGTTATTCCCCTGGAGATAATTCAAAGAATGGAGGGGGGGTGTCAAAATTCATCCCTTTGCCTTTGTGTTTTCCTATAGTAAAGGCTTTCCCAACACATGCTACCAGTCTCAGATTGTCCATCATTGCATTTAGCCTTACATTCTGTACTCCCGCCACCAACCACGGCCTTCTGAGGGCCCCCGTTACGCTCCCTACGAGGCTCGTCATGTCCTAATCTAAGCTTGGACTTGAATAGCCCAAGTGTTTCTGCCTCTACTACCTGACCTGGCAAGCTGTTCCAGGCATTGACAACTCTCTTATTAAAGAAAAACGTCCTAATATCTGTGCGTAATTTGCCTTTAACTAATTTCCACCTGTGGCCTCTTGTTCTGCTGATCCCACTTATCTTAAAAAATCTTTGGTATTTCACTTTGTTAATCCCTTTTTAGAAATTTAAAACCCTTAATCAAATCCCCCCTAAGTCTCTGTTTGCTAAGCTTAAATAGATTGACCTTTCATACCAGGCATCAGTTTAGTTGCCCTTCTTTGAACTTTTTCAAGAGCGGTGTGGAGCCCCCAAGTAGTTGGGGTAAGGCAGGGGGGTTTAGGACAGAGGCATGCTGGTGTCCCCTGCTCTGTTTTCATGGTACTCTATCTGGGCGAAGAGGGGCGGTGTCTTGCACCATCTCCTCTGACACTGGCAGTCTGTGATTAACAGGGCCCCCTACCCCCTCCTCCTCTGACCACAGGCAGCCATCTGGTCCCCAGCCTGTTCTCTCACAAGCCGTGATCTATAATTTTGCAGGAAAGGCCAATGACCTTTGCTGCCCCATCTTTGATATGCTGTGATGGCAATGCTGTGGCATTGTTCCCCAACACGCCCCCCGCCTGACACCTCGCCCCCTTTTTCACCCTTGCGTTGCCTGCAGAACATGCCCACTGTCCAGGCATGTTGGACGCTTTCTTCCCACATCTTCTCCCCATCCCTCCAAAATCATTATCCTTGTCTCTGTGCCCACTAAGCCACCAGCTGACATCTGACTGGCTTCAGCACGCCCTCATACCTTCCTTTTTTTAAGACCCTGCTTTTCACCTGCAAAATGTTATTTTTGCTGCCAGTGTAATTTTTTAAATAAATATACTATTTTTATATTGCAAAGTGCAATTGGTTGTCTTAACATTTCATACATCGTCCGCTAATGAATTAGTTTTTAAACGTATTTATGGTACTGCTGAATAAAACACGCTACAGTCTGTGACATTTATTATGGAGAAATGTTTCTTTCAACTCGGATTACATCCCCTCTTTCAGGGACTTGGGAAGTTTTGAATGATTTTTAACGTGGACCTTGAAAAATATACATAAGAGAACAAAACCCTTTTGAAAATTCAAAACACTTCAACCATTTTCATGACTTAAAACTTAAAAAAATTATTGAATATTTTTAATACTTTCAAACCCAAATGCTTTGTCATGGCATTAAAATATTCATGGATACATTTGCAGCAACATTGTAAATGACAGAACATTAGTGAGTACTGTGTTTAAGATAATCCAGGAATATGCCATTGAAAATGCCTTACTCAACTTTGCTGCTTTGCTGGCCTTCAGTTTTTGAGGATTTTACACTTTTGTCACTGTTTGCATCTGCATGTTCAAATATTGCTATCAGATCGAGTGCATTAATATTTGTCAGACAAAAGTAAATGCAACATTTCACTTCACTTTAGTGCCAGTGTAAAAAAAAATTAAAAAAAGGATTCATTTTGGCCTTGTTGAAACAGGAATAACAAAATAGAAGAAACAACTATGATGTCTTCAGTTGCCTGCAGCCTCAGCATTAGAAGCGATTTGTCATGGCTGAACAATGTGACAAGGAGGTCAGAGGTCAGGTGTAACAGAGTACTGATGTGTGACATCATCTGGGGTTTATGCTGGTGCCATAAGAGACCGTTTAATATTTACTGGCCCCAGGGCCTCAAAAATTGTGATTTTGAAAAAATTCATTAGAAGTATGAAGTATTACCGTTGCATTAGTTCCTCCCAAAAATGTGCCTGGCCTCAATGGCTGCCAACTGTAATCAGTGAAAGATATGCCTCTCTTCCGATCAGTGCTAGCTCTCCTGTAGTACTGTGTGGCCTCATGTGTGGAAAATAATCTGGCTTGTGGATGAGTGCATCAGAGGAGTGTACAAACTTCAGCTGCAACACTTTACGTATGGTGTGGGTGGCACAATACATTGAGAGGTACAATTGGCGATTTTTAATTGTGATGGATAAAAAGTATGGGGGGTTGTGACCATTTACACTGACCAATCACCACTAATAATTTCAATTTAAAACTAAAATCATACAGAGTGAGATTGTTATTTATACTCCCAGTCATATACAGTACCCTCCAAATGTATTCACACCCTTGATAAAGATGAGCAAAGAAGACTGTATAAAATAAACAATACAGGTAATGAGCTATATTGTATGCTAAAAAATGAGAAAATTATATTATTTTGTACGACTGTTTTTCTCAATTGTTTACACACGTTTTCTGAAGAACTCTACACACAAATCCAAAAATACACAGACAAAAGGCAAAACTCCACAAATGTCCTGCAAAATGAAACTATGCATTCAAAATAATGTTGTGTTTTCTCAAAACAGTATTCTGTATTCAAATGACACACACACACACACACACACACCATCATATGAATAGACATTTCTAAGAACCAATTGAACACTGAGGTGCTCAATGTAAAACACTACTATGTACAGTAGTTTGTTACTCTATACTTAAATATAAAGCACACAAATATACTGTAATATAAACAAAAATACTGTATACATGCCAACAAACAGAAAAAAGTTGGATGTGTAAAGTGTTCTACATACAGAACAAATAATAGAAAAGTGTACTGTACATGGTAAAAAAGAAATTTTGGCTGCATCCTGTCTTCTGTTTTGGTCTGGCCACAGCACCTCATCAACATCGCAGGCAATGTTCTCCCTGGCTAAGCAGCGGGGGAAGTATCGCCAAATCCAGCCCTGTAAAGCTTCTACAGCTTTATGTGCACATGCATCTTCCATAGCTTGCAGAAGGGGTATACGCGTATGGGGATTGTGGTCAGACCTTCCAGGCAGAAAAAACTCCTCAATCGGATTGAGAAATGGAGAATATGGTGGGAGATGAACTACTGAAAAGCGTGGGAGGTCAATGAACCAGTTGCTGACCAGAGCAGCTCGGTGGAAACTTACGTTGTCCCAGATGACAATGCACCTGGGCTGCTCTGGGCCATCTATCTGGTCTGGTGGAATGAGCATGTTATGTAGTGCAACATGTGTTTGCCCATGTGAGGAGTCTGTGTGGATAGTAGGAAATTTAAGTTTAGCATTTTGAATTGCAGAATTTTAGCAGAATTGGTTCAGGGAGTTGGTACATGAGTTACAGGTTGTGGTCATTGTGTCACAAGTACCAGTGTTAGTGTGTAAACAATTGAGAAAAACTGTAATACAAGGGAAAGGGATTTAGTTTAACAAGTGATATTTTTTCCCAAAAAGGTATGCTATTTTTAAGTTCATTACGATCTTAGCAAACTGTATTTTGGCCTCCCATGTCTTCATTTTTCACTGGGGTATAAAAAAGAGGTAACACGTGTCACACGCCACGCGACAAACCCTGGATGGGAACAGAGCAGACCGGAGACACGGAGTGGAGTTTGTCGGTCTACGGACCGGATTTTATTTATTTTTTCTTGTCGGGGGAGAGACAGTGGGAGTAGAAGGTTATCATATAACAAACACAAACACAAGCACCAAAATCTTCACCCTACTCGCCGCGAAGCTTTCGGGTAAAAACAACAAACTAAAATAACAAACTAAAACAATCATAACTTACGGGACACCGTGCCTCTTCATCCGGGGTTCCCATGGAACCTCCCCAGGCACACACATATCCAGTGACCTTTCAAGTGCTTCCCACCCATGCATACTGAGACACTCAAACTTTGCAGTTCGAGTTATCTTACCCATGCATACAGAGACACTTGCGACTCCCCACAGTGAGAGTTCTCGGGCTGTTACCCAGAAACACTCTCCACTGCCCGAGTGCGAGTTCTCTTTCAATCACACAAATAAAACCGAGGGCGAGAGGTGCCCTCTTTCAGGGCCCAATCACAATCATTCACTCACATTCTCACACAGACACCCAATCAGCCAATTGACTTCCATATCAATTGACTGATTGACACCAATTAAATAATTAAATAATATTTAAACCAATTATGGCCTTTGGAGCAACCTTCCAGGCCACGGTTTACTCACACCCTGTGAGAGTGCCAAACCTGCCCCCGGAAAGGTTTGGCACTACCTGCTCCAAAGGCCTCCACAACATGTAAACACACAGGCAACCATGCCACTCCCACGTGGCCGAGACCGACGTCCTCCACAACACGTAAAATGTATTTGTCATCCATCACCATTGGACAAGGCAAAGACCTCAAACAAGACAATGGGTTGTTGACCTTCACCAAGGCAGGATATTGTTACCAACAAATGCATAAAAAACTAAGGATACCAACTTTCCAAAATTAGGTCAATAATTAAGAAGCTTAAATCCATTGGAAAAGTGGTAAACCTGTCTGGTAAAGGACAAAAATGCATCTTGCCCCCACTTGCAATGAGGCAGATGGTTTGGGAGGCAAAGAGAAATCCAAGGGCAATTTTTAGATCTCCACAGTGATATATTCTTCAGTTGGTTGCATCATGGAGACACAGAGTCCCCAAATCTACCATCAGATGACACCTCCATGCCAATAGTCTTTTTGATGGGTTGCCAGAAAAAAAAGCCTATATTGAGGGCAATCAACAAAAATAAGCATCTGGAGCTGTCTAAACGGCATTGTAATTCTGTTTGGTCAGATGAGACCAAAATTGAGCTTTTTGGCTGTGCACACCAGTGGTGGCTTTGCGTCAGGAGAAGGAATGTTGAAAATAATGTCATACCTACAGTGAAATATGGTGATGGATCTTTGATGTGATGGGTTTGTTTTGCATCTACTTGTCCTGGGACTCTTGTTAAGGTCAAAGGAATCATGAACTCCAGCAAGGACACAGGCATCTTGGCCAAAAACCTGGTTCTCTCTGCCAGGAAGCTGAAACTTGGCTGAAAATTGATCTTTCGGCAAGACAATGATCCCAAGCATACCTCAAAATCAACCAAGAAATGGTTAACTGGCCACAAAAGTACTGTTTTGCAATGTCCATCTCAGTCTCCAGATTGAACATGATTGAAAATTTGTGATTTGTATTGAAGAGGGTAGTCCACAAGCGCAGACCGAAGGAGCTTGAAAGATTCTGTATGGAGGAGTGGTCAAAATGTTCACCAATCTCATAAAACACTATAGAAGACAACTCAGTGGTGTATCCTTGCGAACGGAAAGTTCACACAGTACTGACAACGGTTGTGAATCATTGTTACATATCTATTTGGGGAAAAAATATTACTTGTTATATTATATATTAGTAAATATTACTTAGCAATTGTATTAGGTTAAAGGAATATAATTTTCCCATTTTTGAACATGCAATATTCAAAAATAACATATATTTATAGCTTTGTCAACAATTCTGTTGAGGCAGAACTAGGCTACATGCTATTAAGAAGACTTATGTTCTTTGTATTTCATCTTGCTCTTAGGCTATACAAAAAAACTTTTCATTTTGCTTTCAATTGCTTTTAAAATTTGGTGCAGTTTAAAAATATCAGGCCACTCTATTACACATTTTGGGCAGACCCACTGATCAATATTGCATACTTAATGGACACAGATGATAAGATTCACATTCACATTCACATTGCATAGAATTGTAGAAATGTTATTTAAATTAATGGAAATCAAATGTCAAAATGTTCCTGCTACTCAAAAACATTTATTGAAAGGGTTACAGTGCACAGTGACCTTTTTAACACTGTCAAGTGTGAGATCTTATAGTGGCAA
The DNA here is from genome assembly GCA_029706075.1 of Aldrovandia affinis. NCBI lineage: Eukaryota > Metazoa > Chordata > Actinopteri > Notacanthiformes > Halosauridae > Aldrovandia > Aldrovandia affinis. The sequence continues at coordinate 8,213,797 of JAINUG010000018.1, read as the reverse complement.
ATAATACATGTATTTAATGTATTTTCTTGGAAGTTGTGAATGAATTATGAAAATATGGCATCATCAGTAGTGAAATACTGTCCGTCATCCATGCCAACATAAAATAGAATTGTTATAGACTATAAGGTTTTGAGTACTGAATGGATAATTGGATCATTAAAAACTTCCTTTCAGGTGATGGTAGGCATAGACTTACTTTTCTCACATTCAGTTAAAAGATGTTATACATGGAAGTCAATAATGGTCACCTTCATTATACAATATTAAATATTCAAAATCTCGCTCCCGCTATTTAGCGAAGGTTGACAACCTGCCTTTTGCGGTTCATTCTTGTGGTTCACACACATGCGCACACATTACCTGATTGATTGATTGATTGATTACTGTCTCAGAAAAAAGCTAACCATGACATGCAACAGAGAGTGAGTGAGAGAGAGTATGTGTTTGGAAGTGGAGTAGACACATTAAGATGCCATTCACAATGACATTTCAATCAGTATACGCATCCATATCGTATCAAAACGCAGTTGCTAAACTGTATTCTGTATTCTTTCATAAATATCGCAGTGACGTCCAATAATTTCAGTGGCTACATAGCCTATGTGCGAATTGTCCACAGTAACTTTTTCGATGGTTGACGTGTTTCTGATATGAATTTAATGTGTACCTCATTGCGATCTGTTTACGTATCTTGCGGCATGGGGTTAATAATTAATTAAATAGGCAACACTTAAAGCCATAGCATTTAGGATGCCTTTGCTGACACGAGCTAAGAAACGGTTGTGGAACCGTCAGAAGCGGCCTGTTTGCCGTTTGACTTAACGGCACTTCGCTGGTGCAGCCGCTCCCCAGCCTTGTTGGTCTGGGACGTGTATTGCATTGTTGGATAGGGGGTGTCATGAGAACAACTCTATTGGTTTCACTTTCCATTGTGTTCCATGTTTTATAGATATAGATAGATGTTTTGTAGCTATACACTTGTTTCCCCAGTAGGCTACACGTTGTAGGTTCGGCAGTTGTGTATTTTCTTGGCATCGAGGATGGGGAATTCAACCCTTCTCAACCGGGTAGAGTCATATCTTGAATCCATTCTCTGTCCTAAAGGTTGTATCCTGCTTCCAGTTAGCATATATTAAAACTGTGGTCTTGTTATGTGTTTATGATGCCTTTATTTAGTAGTAGTTCGAGCAAATCTCAAAAATGTTTTGGTGTATTAAAATATATGGAGCGCTCACAGTTAACGGAAATATGATCAATCTTGTTGTTAGCAGAAATATCAAAACCTTAAAACGTAGTAAAATATTTCTAAATGAAAGCCAAGGTAGACACGGACAACCAATGATGCTCAGTTGAAATCTATATGAAACAATATTATGCAATACATGGAAACTCAGAAACTGCTGTATTTTGTAGGCTACAGGGGGAGGGGGGAGGGGTGTTAATTTAATTTGTGGATGCTCCGTGTTATATTACCAAAAATTTAAACACAAAATTATCAGAATACCGGGTGACTGTCAGCGGCATCTTATTTGCTTTGACGTCCTCTGTGGGGTTACGAAATGTAGTGTAATAAATAGAAGAAACGTGTTATTCTTTCATTTCGCCTCTGCTATAGAGGAAAAAAACTGGCGGGCTGGTACCATCCTCGCTTTTACCATGGGTGGGACGCGATTGTGTTCCTCTCTTTAGCGACGGGTTTACACGTGACGGAGTCAAAGTCAGTCGCGGAAAAACATTATACAGATTAAAATCGCTTCAAAGAATTTCGGGTTTATTTCTGCCCTTAGGATTAATGAAGAAGAATAAGAAAACAGAGCCCGATCGTTGTTGTGTGTGACTCGCCCTCCCCCTCCGTTGTAGCTTCAGCAAAAAGGAACAGAGTATCAATCTGATGCTGTCCACCGTTTCCAGGGTGAAATTTTCCCCCAGGAAGCATCCAAAAGCTGCTAATTAGAACGGCTAGGGAAAAGATCAACCGAGAAAAGGAGGAAAAAAGAAAGCAGGTTGTGAAAAAGAACGAAAAGAACAACAGATCGGCAAGAAATCTAACCAGACGAGCTCTCTCATTCTGCCACAACAAATCCTGGTACAGACGATATTTTTTCTTAAAGTACCGCAAGAGCATTTTTATTTAATTTTGATATATCAGGGCAATGGTAGGCGAAGACACTGTATGGAGGAATTTAATCAATCAGCACCAGCTACGTCTGGACAGCTCCGTGCTTTTTACCCCTTCAAGCCGTCTCCCTCGGGTTTGAAATTAAATGTGTTTTGCACTAAATTGCGTGCTGGTCTGACTTCTTGCATCTTATTTTTTCTTAATTTGTTTGTAAGTAGATTAGGCACCACGCTGTCGGGGGGTCTCTATCCGGGCGGATTTTCGAATCCGTGTTAAATCGAGCTGCCGTCACAATTAATTCTGCTTTCTTCTTGCAGGAACGATTCTTGGGGAACCTGGTCCGCCAAGGGATGTAAAACCGTGCTTACCGATGCATCCCATACAAAATGCTTATGTGATCGTGTGTCTACCTTCGCCATTTTGGCTCAGCAACCAAGAGAAATAGTAAGTATTGTAAAAAGGGAAAACAAGGTTTTGTGATGCGAATGGAGACATATAACCCAGCCGGACCATGGTTGTGTGTGTGTGTGTGTGTGTGTGAGAGAGGGAGAGAGAGAGAGAGAGGGAGGGAGAGAGTGTGGATGTGCTTCCTTTCAGTGCTTAAGGTAGCATTGTTGCGTTTATCTGATGCTATTCACGTTTATACGTTTACGTGTTAATCTGGCAGCAGCTGTAGATTCTGTAGGTAATTATCCCGTTGCCTGTGCAATTATATGCGTGTGCATGTGTGTTGCCGGTGCGCATATCCCCCCCATACAATTATGTAGATTTGTGGAATTTGTGTACGCTTCCATTTAATCTGATGTAATGTTTGATTTTTGTTTTTTTACATTTTATAGCTGTACATTATACAGTTCATTTACATGAGTGTGCAGCGTCTGCGTTAGTGTGTGGTTTCCTACTCAGTAGAAATTGACAAGGCCGTGTCATGCATCATGAGTAGCGGTCTGAAGCTAGGCAGCGGCGTGACCATAGAGAGCCTAGCGTTTGCCACTTCCTGCGTGAGGTGTCATTCTTCACTTTTTAATTTAATTTAGTCTTCTCGTTCACAATCACTCCTCTGTCTTTTCATCACAATCGGTATTCCCCTGATGAAATGAGAATGATCAATAAGTGTATCAATACTGATTAAGGCCAAACCACCCTCAGTTTCAGAGCCTTGAAATTGCTCATTATAATGCTTGAATTTAAACAGCCTGCTGGATTTGTGTGTGTGTGTGTGTGTGTGTGTGTGTGTGTGTGTGTGTGTGTGTGTGTGTGTGTGTGTGTGTGTGTGTGTGTGTGTGTTTGTGATCGTGTTCATGTTCATGCATAGGACTCATATCTCAGCTACATCAGTGGTTCACTATAGTTCAGGTATTTAGATGTGTTGAAGCTCTAATATACAGGAGAAAAAAAAACAGTTTTGCTCTGAAAATGATTGTGTTTTTGTTTTAGTTTTTTTGTGGTGGGGCTGACATTTAATAACTCTGGTCACAGTGATATGCCAGAATGAGTTGTGAGGCTTGGAGGTGGGACAGAGATGGGGCTGGTGTCACAGGTTGATTTCTGGGATTGCTTGTAAATCCAAAGGCAGCAGATAAAATATCAGTGATGTTTTACTTTAAGGGCGGCAATATAACACAGCAAACAGGTGTACTGGGTTGGAGAGACGGCCTTTGAAAGCTGTAATGACATCAGACGGATGTTGTGCTGACGTTCTTGTGCCTCAGAAGCAGCTGGGTTAACCCATCTGAATGGCTGATCAGAGTACATGGCGAAAATATGCCAACGAGTATGGTTTGGTGTACCTCAACAAGTTGGAAGACAACTCTTAATTGTTAGATTATTTAAAATAGCTCCGTAAATACTGTATTTGTGAATGATTATTTCCTGTATTTTGACAGTAGAACTTTAGAGCTTACTTTATCTTAAAAAAAGGAATTGTGACTTTCATTAAGTCTGCTAGACATTAATGGTTTTTTTCTATCAGCTACACATTGGGCCAAATGGTCTTAATTAAAATTCTGCCATATTTTACTAATGGTGTGATGTACTGACATTGAAGAAGTACTTTTGTGCGCGTGGTTTAATATTCATGAGTATGTAATTAATATAGGGTTATGTGATTACTGCTAAGTTAAAATAATGGGAAAAGGGATCATTGTGTAGGCATTAGCCTTTTATGGGGTTTAAAAATGTGGAGTAGTTTGAGAGGTAGTATCTTAAAAGTGGTTCATATGTATTGCATTAAATATTAAATTTCAACTAAATATCAGTAAATTATGACAATTTCCATATTAATTGAGTATGGCTATATATGAGTGACTGTGATCTTACAAATTATCCCATAAATATTTTTCCCACAGGTTAAAATAATACCCTTCCATCAATATGATGATAATAATAATAATAATAATAATAATAATAATAATAATAATAATAATAATAATACTGGTAATAATAATAATAATTACTATTAGCTATTTTCGCTAATGTAATGGAGCTACATTAACTTAAGAGCACTGTTGGCTTGACATAAATCTGATATTTGGAGCAAATCACAAAGTCAAAATCTTTAAAAAAAACAAAAAAACTTGTTGCTGATCTGGAGTTGTTGGGACATTCCTCACATTAGCCCTGGTAATAAGCCTTTGGCCCTAAAACTTTCTCAGGTAGACGAGGTCCGTTAATAATGTGCTCTTTGCTGGCAGGATCCCCATGTCCCAAAGTCATTCCCCCTTTACTGTGTCTCCTTCACAGACTATGGAGTACTCAGGAGTACCGAGCGTGACGCTGATAGTAGGCTGCGGCCTGTCCTGTCTGGCCTTGATCACACTGGCGGTGGTATATGCTGTGTTATGGAGGTGAGTACTGGTTGGCTGGGAGAGTGCGATGCAGGCTCCATTTGCGGCCTAATATTACAGGTTGTGCTTGTACGCGAGACACAAAACGTGATTTAACACGCTGATGTGTTAGCATCAGGTGACGTGTGTTACGTCAGGGTCCAGGGACTCGTTTCCTGTGTCTAAGCAGGGAATAGAGAGCCTTCCGGACTTGTCTCCAATAATTACGATTATTGTTGGATGCTTGAGGAAATATCTGCTGAATTTTACGGAAGAAATGTTGATTTGTTCTTTGTCTCTCTGTGATTTTCAGGTATATCCGATCAGAGAGGTCCATCATCCTGATCAACTTCTGCCTATCCATTGTTTGCTCCAACGTCCTGATCCTGGTGGGACAGACGCAGACACACAATGCGGTAATTTGATGAAATTCTTCAGTTTTACTTTGATTTTAACATACATTTTGTCAAGCACAGCATGTTTTCTTTTTCTCCTTTTAGGTTTATTATTATCAAGTTCTGTAACATAAAATGTAGTGGAACTAAAAGGACCATTGACTCCATAATACTGATTGATCCAAACCCTTGTATCGGTTTACGCTGAGGAAAAGCTATCCAACTCTTGACTTATTCCTGCTTGGTCCATCTTGTGTGTGAGGTGTTTTGTTATTAACTGGTAAAGGAATGTAGGGAGTTAAATGACATGCCACTCTCATGCAGTGTGTAAGCTGTCTGTGTAGTATTGGGAAGGTTCTGAGTTCATTTTAAGTTGACGGACGCAATCTGAAAATGGTTTGACTGGTACGCGTAACTAATAATGAATAAGTTCGAGTTCTACATCTGTTGTACTGCTGTACCACATCTCTATACTCCACATCATGTGGATTTGATGAAATGAGCAGAAGGATAAAATGCCTGTGTATCTCCTGCACTTCTCCCCCCCTCAAAAAAAAGCAAAGAAAACCACTCCCTTCTGTTGAACTGTTAATTTCTGTAAATGGCTGTAACTCACAGCAGCTGTTTCTCTAAATGACCTGCACCACGTTGGCCTTGCACTGTCTCCTCATCAGAATTCAGGAGCTGCCTTAGTTAGCCATTGTGTGCAATATTGCATGCAGTACGTAAATTATGTTCCCTGTGTACCAGCTTCACTCAGGATGCTTCTTAGCCACCTTGAGTTTGAGTCTTGAGCTTGTTCGCCTACTGAGCTTATGTCTCGTAGGGAACACCCCCACCCCACAACAAGAGAAGAAGCAGATCATTGCAATTGAATTGCCCTACTCCCAAGCACACACTGCCCCAGAAATCCCCCCCGCACGCCCACAAAATACATCAGCCTGAGTGCCCAGTTGTTCCCACCCAGCTGTCAACATTCTCACCAAATTTCTGGAACTCCGTTAGGGTGTTATCATGTTCCCACAATGTCTTAGCAACGTTAGAGGAGTGTTGTTCTTTGGCAGGGCAGGTCCAGAGGAAGCCCTGAAATTTTGATCCGTGCGGTCCAAAGCACTTGGCTCTGTTTCCTCATCGCAGCTGTCCACATTCTGCTGAAGTGAGGCTTCACGGCCCAAATCCATCATTGTGAATTGCGGCCTGCTTGTCGCTGATGAAGGCCCAAAAGACGTGAATTACAGCAGCCCCCATTATGGGAAAGAGTAACTGTGTGGCTAAGGGTTTTGTGCTCAATCGCCGCCTCTTTCAACCCCTGTTTCTTCCAAATTATGACCCACTTGCTAATCACATATTGCAGGTAGTGCAGTCAGTTAGGGGTAGAACCTATCGCTAAGATATTATGCCTGTGTGCCATGTTCGTTTAGGAGGTCAGTGCCCGTTTCAACCATTGAAATTTAAGTTTGGGGAAACAGTTTCCACTCGTTTTTAATGAAGAGAATTCCAGGAGCTGTCAGTGTTGGCAAAGAGTCTGAAAATACATTTTAAATGAGGATGTTGTTAAAAAAAAAAAAGATTAACAAGCGTAGGAAGAAACTTTCAGCTCACTTTCAAATAAAATGGAGATGTTGTTTTAATAGGTTTAAAACTGCTTGCATAAATATGATGATAATATATTATCTCACTGCATCCATAAAACCCAGCCTACAAGGTGACGTAAGCAGGTTAATGTGGAAGCACAAATATAAAACCTATGGTTACCTTTCTAGGACAAAAAACACAGACAGAGCACAGTCACTCACCTCCTCCTCTCCTCCTAAAGAGCACAGTCACTCACCTCTCCTCTTCTCCTAAAGAACACAGTCACTCACCTCCTCATCTCCTCCTAAAGAGCACAGTCACTCACCTCCTCCCCTCTCCTAAAGGGCACAGTCACTCACAGTCACTCACTTAAAGAGCACAGTCACTCACCTTCTCCTCCTCCTAAAGAGCACAGTCACTCCCCTCTCCTCAGTCACTCTCCTCTTCTCCTAAAAGAACAGTCACTCACCTCCTCTTCTCCTCCTAAAGAGCACAGTCACTCAGCTCCTCCCCTCTCCTACTAAAGAGCACAGTCACCCAGTTCCCCCTTCTCCTCCTAAAGAGCAGTCACTCACCTGTACTCCTCTCCTAAAGAACAGTCACTCACCTCTCCTCTTCTCCTGAAGAATACAGTCACTCACCTCCTCATCTCCTCCTAAAGAGCACAGTCACTCACCTCCTCATCTCCTCATAAAGAGCACAGTCACTTACCTCCTCCCCTCTTGAAGAGCACAGTCACTCACCTCCTCTCCTCTCCTCCTAAAGAGCACAGTCACTCAACTCCTCCCCTCTCCTAAAGAGCACAGTCACTCACTTCCTCCCCTCCCTTCCTAAAGAGCACAGTCACTCAACTCCTCCCCTCTCCTAAAGAGCACAGTCACTCACTTCCTCCCCTCCCTTCCTAAAGAGCACAGTCACTCACCTCCTCCTCTCTCCTAAAGAGCACAGTCACTCACCTCCTATCCTCTTAAAGAGCACAGTCACTCACCTCCTCCCCTCCTCTCCTAAAGAGCACAGTCACTCACCCCCTCTCCTCCTCCTCTCCTCCTAAAGAGCACAGCCCTCCCACTCATGTCTGCCCTGATCTGACAGACACTAAGCGCTGCATACTTGCCTGCTGCTGAGTCTTAGTTTTGCTGATGTGAGCCTGATTATGGCTTACATTGGGGTGGCTACACTGAGGGATTTATCTTTTAATTGGATTAGACTTTTGTGTGTCTCCTTTTGGGATGCTGTACACTATAGGTTCTGTTGCACTGGCATAATTTGTATTTGTTGTCCGTACTGTAGTCTCAAAGCTCTGAAAGTCACACAGAAAGGGCGTCTAGCAAATACATACATCAGTGAATTAATAAATGGGTAAATAAATTCAATAATAATAATAATAAACAGAGTATGTTAAAAATTCCTCGCAGGCAGGCATTGGCCTCTTTGATTAGTCGAAGGAGGACAAGGAAATGATTTACATAGCGTAGTGCTTCATGGTTCCTGCCATTAAGCCTCATATAGCCAAAGCGATAGAAATAGTCTGGGTGGACAGAGATACATATTTAGTGATTCATCGCATTCAGTGCTTTCAAAAAAAGGCTCTGGATGGTTTCATTTGTCATTACATTTAATTTGTTGTACCTCCGCAAAATAATGACCCAAACAGGGCACTTGAGGGGGGATGTTATGGATGGCCGGGATACAGACACTCAAGGGTAACCAAGGCAATAAATAGTCATATTTATTTCTTGCTCTCCGTGCGATGATTTACAAAGTTACATTCCGTTTCTTGTTTTTTTTTAAAGGCTTGGGCAAAGCAGGGCATCCCAGAGTTATTTAGGGACTGAAAGCAACAAAACACCATGGCAAACATAGGCTATCGAGTTCCCAGATAAATTAGGCATCTGATTTGAGATACGGGGTGAAATGCATGTGATGGGGATGAAATGAAGGTCTGAAGTAGGTGAGCGTTGTGTGGATTCTGCAGGCTCACCCCCTGACCAGTCATCTTTCTGTTTCGTACCCAAAACAAGTTGAGTCTTTGGCATGGGAAGCTCCAACTCAACACACTGTTTTAGTGTCCCTGCCCCTCCCCCCTATATCTCTCCTCAGCTGTCTGTTCAAATGTCAGTGTGATGAAAATGCTCTGCCACTTCTTTATCTGTAACATGGCTGGACCTCCTAACTGCGTCTTCAGATGGGCTCAGTGCTAGCCTCTTCCCATTGACTGGAGCCTTGAAGCAGTATTCTTTGACTTGATTTGATTGGCCCCCCACGCTCCTCCCCCAGTCGAGTGAGGAAGTAAGGAGTAACTTGCCTAGTCTGGGTGCCTGTTTGACTACAGCTAGGCTCTTTGCTGAAAGCTGTGTATCATATCAGGGTTTCTAATACCTTAGAAATAATTTTTTTTTTAAAACATTCAACAAACAGGACAAACAAAAAAAGGAAATGCTACCTGCATCCTTTCATCTTTACATTTTTCTTTTGGTAACGACATGGAAAGGAAGCATCTGTACTCTGCAGAATCATTTTGTGTGGGAGTGGGGGGGGGGATTGAGATGGTTGTGTGGTGACAGTGACAGGGAGGTGGGTTTGGTCCTGCGTAGAGCCCGCTGTGTTTTGGTTTGGGTTTGATGGATTGTGAGGAGAAATAGGGAGAGTGAATAATGAGTTGGTTTTGTTTTCTTGTTTTGCTATTTAGATGAGAAAATAACCTTTGACTCTGTTGAGTGGATGCACAGGAGCTCACAGAGCTTGTTTTTCCTCAAACCACATACTTTATTGACAGTGGGCTTACAGTTCAGTGCACAGAAATGGCAATGTGCTTTGTGGCCCAGCCAGACCCAGTTAGACCAAAAAGGGTGGGACTTACCATTTGAAAGCTCAAATTTGCAAATATTGATGGTCCAAAGCAAAATGCCGCAGTTTTGAATTTCACTGGTTTAATTTGTTTTGTTTTCTCCATTGGAATTTCAAAGGGGAAATATATTGCAATATAAATTCTGTCTGTTTCCCCTCCGAAGCATGCATGTTCAGCACTCAAAGGAAAGGCTCTGTAGTGAATTCCTGTAGGCGGGCGTTTATTTGTCACGGAAATCAATGCTGTTTGTTCATCTTAGCGTGCCTGCGTCTTGAGTGGAAATCGATGGGAGCCTTTGATTGGATTGATTAAAAGTTTGTGCTGCGATAAGCACAAAAACTGTAAACCCCTGGTAAATCAGAGCTGAGTACAATGTAGTAAGTGCCCGATGAGCGCGGCTGTAAATATTGACACCCTCCCGCTGCCATAAATAAATATGAATTTGTGCGGCCTGCTTGCTTGACCCATTTCTCGGACCAATGTCTCAAATATAGTTTTTTTGTTTTTTTACCCACTGCTGCACTATGGTTCAGAATTGTTTGCTTTGAACAAGCAACATGACGTCATCTCGGCGGGTGTTGCCGTAGCAACAGGCTGTAGTCTCTCTTGTTAAAATGAATTTATTTTCCTCTTATTATCAATATCTTCCGTCAGTTGGGAGGGGAGGGGTGACATTCAGGGGCTGTTACAACTGGATTTGTTTTAAGGATGCCAAAATCTCCATGGGGGCCAGTTCCATCTTCAGGAGTGTGGATCTTCTCCCGCACCCCAGCCTGGACTGTCATGGTCTGTCTGTGCGGGCTTCATGGTAGGCTTCTCGGATCAGGCTCTGCCAAGCCTCACCCCGCTCCGCAGTGGTGAGAAATAATTGGCCAACGTGAGTCCTGATCCCGCCTTTCACCTGCTCTGCCAGCGTGGATGTGTCCCTCCCACAACAAGCCAGCCTTCTCGGCCTCTCCCTCATTATGGGGATTTTTTCTTCTTGCCAAACGCGCTGTGATGTGATGGGGCTGAACCCAGGGAGTGACCTTGGAGCCCAGATGGTGGAGTGCACTTACATCATCTGCTCGCTGTTATCAACCTGCCTTTTACCCTTAGAGCTGGTTATATGGAGGCCCACAGACCTCCACGTGGGCTGAGATACCTCAGTTTCAACATTTAAACACTGACTGTGCATCTCAGGTGCATCCATGCTTTAAAGAGGAGCCCTAATGCTACACTGGCAATGTGGAAAATAAGCTGTCGTTATAATACTTTTCTATACAAGTTTATTTTTAAGTAGTCTTATTCACTTGGATTTGCCACAACATGTGATTACAATCAAATCGTGTTCCAAATCATAAGTACACCACAAATTTGATACATTTATATGGCTGTCGGAACAGTGAAGTTAGAATAAAAATTGTCTATTCGCTGAATCCAGTAGCCTTAACAGTCAAATGCCCGTTTAAAGTTCAGCACTCTGAATACTGATCACAACTGGTATTACGTGTCAAACCCCCTTTCTTATCCTACATGTAAACTATATTTATTTCATTTAATATAATAATTACTACACAGGATACCAATTATCAGTTATATCACCAAATTCATTGATAGGCAGAGCAATCTGGTGGATCAACCTTCATCAAAATTCAATTAAAATTAACACACTGGTTTATTAAGTTACAACAGTTAGACAAAATATTCAACGTCCAATCTACGTAGGTTCAACTACCTTAACAAATATTAAATCCTAGACTTAAAATTGACATGTAACAATCACAAAAGAGATTAAATGAAAGAAAATTATACCAAACCAAGCTTGTCTCTCTCCAAAAATGCAAAAACGCACAGCCGAGGTGTGAGCCGTGCCACCAACAGGTCACACTTTAAGTGTTTGGAGGGGCGGGTTGGCTCACTCCCTTCTTAGCCCATAATTTACAATTTGGGGGAAGGTCCAGCGAAAGCCAGGTTCAGACCCCCTTTTTATATTTTTGTTTTGAGTCACTTACTACCAAGAGATAGATATCTTTTCAAAATTTCCATTGATATGCTCCTCTCATGTTGAGAATCGTGGCGATATCAAACATCACTAGGGTCTGGGGAAGCCAGCTTCGTTTATACCGAGATGTTGGCTGAGCTGATATTTGGAGAGGCATAGTATGCTCAAGAGCATTGCCACCAAGTGACGAGGCCAATCATACCATGTTGACCTCTACTTTAATCTGGCAGGCCGTAACTATTTTCTCCATGATCCATTATTTCCAGCTCATAGGTAGAACCCTGAAGTTGTGGGGTGTGGCACCGACTCACCACAGCTACATACCCCAAGTGCCCTGGCTTCACTAAAACCGCCAATGATGGCCCCACTTAGTCTACCTGCACAGGATTACCAAAAGGCACCTCACATTCACCATTTTAAAAAAGTGTAGAAATTATGTTAATAGGTTAAAAACGGTTTTCTTGTAATTAATATGTACTGTGTACTATATAATCTAGCAGAATTGAACACCTACATTTTTCCAGTTTTTATTGAAATGTATGCAGTTTAATGATTCAATGTACTCTGAAATTAAAGGATAGAAAAAATAAACAATTGGAGATAAAAAATAAATCATGGAATCGTTTTGTTTAACAAAATTGTATCTACATTTTTGACTCATCAAAGTAGTCACCTTTTGCAGATATAACAGCCGAACACACTCGTGGCATTCTTTCTACAATGAAATCAAATATTGTTTGGAAAGTTCTTCCCAACACTGTTGCAGAAGTTCCCACAAATGTGTTGCACTTGCTTTGCTTTCACCCTTCTGTCCAGTTCTTCCCAAACCAGCTTGATGAGGTTTAAGTCTGGAGACTGTTGGCCATTCCATGATTTGAAGCCTACCGTTTGTTCTTTTCTTCTAAGGTAGTTCTGACATAGCCTGGAGGTATGTTTTGGGTCATTTTCTTGCTGTAGGATGAACCCTTGGCTAGGCGTAGACCAGAAGGTATTGCATGGCGTTGCAAAATGCTGTGGTAGCCGTTTTGGTTCAGGGTGCCAGTCACTCTGTGCAAGTCGCCGACTCTGGATCCAGCAAAAGAGCCCCAGACCATCACGCTTCCTCCTCCATGTTTGACAGTTGGTGTCACACACTGAGGAACCATCCTTTCGCCTACTCGACGGCATACAAAAACCCTGTGTGATGAACCGAAGATGTCATGGCCCAGGCAAGCCTCTTTTTCTTATTTTGCCATCTTAGCAATGGCTTTCTTACTGCCACTCGACCTGTCAAACCTGCAGCTCAAAGTCTTCTCTTCACAGTTGAAACTGAGAGTTCCTTACTTCGACCAGTGTTGAGCTGTGCTTGAAGCTGTTGTCCTGTGAGCCGCATATCACGCAAGCTGTTGACACTCAGAAACTTGTCTTCTGATTTTGTTGTGGCTTTGGGTCTTCCTGTCAGAGTTCCCCCCAGTTTCCAAGTGCCTTTTGATGGTGTAGGAAACTACTCACTGCCAAAAGATTTACATTATTTTTCAGTTTTTAGTAACCTAAACTTTTTTTTTTTAACCTCTGGCAGTTTACCGCTTACGTTTGTACCATTTCAGGTTATTCACTGGGCTTGAACTCTTGTGCTTCTCTTGTGTTTGAACCTGTTTCATGGTAAATTACGCTGCATGGACAGTCCTACCAAACTCACATTTGCAATCCACCCTCAGGTCTTGCTGTGCATTGTGGGTAATAACACATACAGTAATAGAGTGCTCTCCACTCTATCTTTTTGTGGCCACATTTTCAAATTACAAAAATATCAGTCTGAGTAATGCCATCACCCTTTCATTTATTTCAGAAATGGAAGACGCTTTCCATTTATTTTTCCTGGATTAAGATGATAGCTAGATTAAGCTCATGCATTGAGGTGATAGATGGACTTGTTGGTAGCGTAAATTGCTCATGGTTTGAGCTGAGAATTGTAAATATTGTGCAAGTGAAGAAATGCCTGGCGCCCTGGGCCAATCGTAACATAGAGTTGATTTGAAGTTGCTGTTCGTGAAGTTTTCATTTAGTCCGTTTGTCTAAAAAAGTGGTGTATTTCTGAAACGGTTCAGTTCAGTTTCCCTGTGATTTCCCCCCGTCCCCGTCCCCCCCATGCCGTGTTGGCATCTGAAAGGGGGCAGTGCCCGCTCTGTGGACAGCGTCTCTCGGCTCTTGTTACCCACAGCGTGCCCCCTTTGGGCACAAGACTCCACATACCTGAATCAGCATGACTCCCCTGATACCATCTACGTTCATGCGTCCACCGTTACTGGTGTATCCGCGCGTGTGCGGTTCGGATTACCTAGTTATCGTGCGTAGAGAGCGTGCCCAACCACCCGTGCTGAATGGGCTGTGTTCTATGTGGTGCCATGATGCACCAGGTGTCCGAGGCCCCACTCCCCCGCTGGAACATCCAGCGCTGCGTACATTCGACTGGATCATGGAACAATAGGCTGCCTCTCTCTGTCGCCATGGTGCTGTAACCAAGGCTTCCTGGGCAGCGGGTTTATTCTTAGCTCCTCAGTCGTAATAATATTTGAGCAATAACTCTGGCAGAAGATGGGGATGGAGCCAAGTGCATCTGAGAGCCAGGCCGAGGTTCGGAGGGACGGGGGCCTGGCGCTTTGGTGCCGTGTCTCAGGCAGGGCTCCTGCTCTCGGTAACTGGCGCCAGAGTTTATCGATTCAAGGCTGCCCGTCGTCTAACAGAAATCATCTCTTTGTTGCCAAGGTGTCCTTTGGGAATGGCGTGTCTGAGATGTCGCCTCTCCCCGTAAGTTCTTTTTGTTTTGTGTGTGTGTGTGTGAGAGTGTGTGTGTGTGTGTGTGTGTGTGTGTGTGTGTGTGTGTGTGTGTGTGTGTGTGTGTGTGTGTGTGTGTGTGTGTGTGTGTGTGTGTGTGTGTGTGTGTGTGAGTGTGTGTGTGAGAGTGTGTGTGTGTGTGTGTGTGTGTGTGTGTGTGTGTGTGTGTGTTTTGTGTGTGTGAGAGAGTGTGTGAGAGAAAAAACGCCTCGTCTTGTTTGCCTTTTGTTTCGGGTCGTACAATGGTAGCACAAGCACAAGCACACAGAGAGCAGTTCTGGGTCTCCTGTTACACTGCCTGGCCCACCTGAGCTCAATCTGCCTGTGGGCTTTGTGGCGAAACTGAGCACCTTTCCCATGCATGTGTTTTCTCTGGCCATGGATGATTTTATTTGGCTCATCCTTGAACAGATTATTCCATATCAAAGCTCCTAGTCACTCCCCTTCCTTCGAGCACTGCTCTGAAACGGAAGTAAGGACTCCCTCAGTGTAGTCCTCATCTCCTACAGGCTAATTACACCTACAAAATAGACCAATCACATTAAATAGTGCATGTGGGTGTATGTGAGTTTGTATCTGTGTGTATTCGAGAGTCCACATATATATGTGCATGTAAGTTTGTTTACATGTGTACGTGTAGGTGAGTGTGTGTGCGGGGGGAGGGATGTGTGTGTGTCTGGGCAGGTGTGGATCTGTGTGTTTGCATATGTGGGTGTGTGCGGGGGGACATGGTGAGGCATCCTCCCTGATTAGGAACGTGCACGTGGGCAGGGCGCCCCCTTCAGCCTCTCTTTGAGTGACAGGCAGGGAGCTCAGCGGAACCCCAGGTGACAGGGGGCCTGCTATCGCACACAGGAGCAGCTGGAGCAAGGGGTGTACTCCTGCTTGATTAAAGGCCTCAATTCACATTACACCACGGCACAACTTGGACCAGATTAACTTGTCCATATTTAAGTTGAAGTTGGACTTTGTCCCTACTCCAAAACTCTTCTGCCGTTGTGCTGGGGCTGAACCGAACCGAGTTGAGCATGGGCATCCAGTCAGGCCAGAAACAGCGGTGGACACAAACCAAGTACATTTACTTTACTTTGACTTATTACTGTACTTAAGTACATTTTTCATTTTTCATCTGTGCTTACTTAAGTATTTCCATTTTAAATGTAGGACTTTTTCCTTTTACTGGAGTAATATTTTATCAGGGTATCTGTACTTTTACTAAAGTAAAGGGCTTGTGTACTTCGTCCACCACCTGCATCTGAAGCACGACCCAGGAGACCCACTTCTCGGAACTGAGGCGAGCAGTGGGCCAGGTTGCCCCCACGCGGAGTCAGCGGGATAACAGTAAACAAAACAAAACAACAGAGTAGCTTTAGGGAAAATCATTCTGAAGCCTGAGAACAGGATCAAATACAATGCCTCCATCCGCCTCCATCCACCTCCACCCGAACTCAAACTTTCAGATGGAGAGCCCACAGTCCAATTGTTTCTGCATTCTCATCTGGCACAAATATGGAGTCCACATTTTCTTCAAGAATGAAAATGTTTAGAAAATAATGCTAACAGCCTCTTCCAGTAACTGGAACAGTGTTCTCTGTCAAGCGCTTCCCTGTGTTGACACTTCACAACCTTTGCAAATATTAAAGTTAGTCTCCATTCTTTTTTGTATCAGATTTCACACATTTTATGCTTCTGTCTGTTTTAAAATGTCTTGTCAGCTTTGTAAGAGGGTGGTGATCAAACTGCATTTTTTTCATGCATTACAGAAGTTATTTTGAGAAACAAGGCTTATTTTTGTCCCATGAATATGTTATGATGTGTGTAATGGCTTAAAAGAGACAACGCATCTTTTAGTAACAAAGCAAACTTGCCTCTGTGTGAACACTTCATAAACATTTGAGATATTGCACAGTGGAATATTTGTCCCCAGCATTTTCAGAATTGTTGCACCTCACCCACAAATGTCACTAATAATGTATTTTAGATGCTAAGAGGATGTGAGGCCCATCATGTGTTTGTGTTCGCACTTGGGGAAATAGTTGACTGTTTGTATTATATTTAGTGGCTTCTGTCTCACCCCAGATCCTTTACATCCTTATGAATAATTTGTCATTTTAAGTGCTGTGCTTTTGTTTTACCCGGGTTGTTGAGCAATGGGGAAATAGCCTTATCCCCGAGGGCCAACGGCATCTTTTATAAATATTAATAGCAGCTGGGGAATAACGTCAAAATACAGATGAATCGGAGCACCTGATAGTGGAGTACACTTTACACCAGTGATCAAAACAATACACATTATACTAATTGATAAAAGGATGGCTTGGAATAAGTGCTGACATTGTAGCTTAAATGACTGTTCGTCAGAGGTTTGACATAGCCACAGAAAGGTTGTAGCAAATGTAGAGTGGATTGAAGGGAAAGCCTGAGAATTTGCAATGCATCTCTCCGTGATACAGTGTTTAATTACTATATGCATCATCCCTTTTCTGAATGCACGGACAGATGAAAATCATCAAAGATGTTTGAAGACCTTCACGTAGCTTTAGCGTTGGGGGGAAATTATCCAGTGATCCTCTGGGAATGGGGGATGAGGAGGAATGGGCCGAAATGGCTCTCGCTTGCAGCTCACGGGTTCCTGAGTGAAGTGCAGATGTGAAATGATGTGTGGAGAGGCTGAGAGGCTGCTGGTCACAGGCTCGTGGGTCAGAGGTCACAGGGCAATGTCATCAATGTTTGGAAGTGATGTGACATCCATGGGACATACGCTAGCGCTCAGTGGGTGCTCATGGGGATATGCACTGTAAATAGAGATGAATTACGCTCTTGTACATGCCTTCATGTGAAAATCTCTAAAATGAACCACATTCAATGTTTTTTTGTAAAGGTGAGGCTAAACATTCAAACATTTCAGCGTACGGCCTTCACCATTTTTCTAACTCTAAAAGGCAGCATAAAGCACCATTCCCCTGATAAAGGCAGTATGCTGAAACGTTGGGATTGTTAGACTCATGTTTCATGGAAGAACAGTGAGTGTGGATCATTTATGAGGGTAGTTGCTCATGGGAATACCCTGGTAGGGATGGATGGTTGTTTAGTTCTCTTAAGGACAGGGCCTGCTTTCTGAAGCCACCTCTTCCCGGTGTAAGGAGATGAGGAGAGCAGTTGTCCATGCACATCCCTGTCGCCTGCAGAGCTGCTGAATTTTAAGTAATGAGCAGAACTCGACCTTCGCCTCAGTTCTCTTCATCGACACGACCAACCCCTTCTTTCTTAATTCAGGGGATGGTCAATTACAGTGCCACCCTCAACCACTCCACCACTTTAAAAAGCGCTAAACATGTACTCATATTGACAGCAAGCGGTCGGAGTATAGCCAGTTCTGCTCCGCCTCATAACTGCTCTGCAGAAGCCAGTCCCTGCCTGACTCACATCCTACACCCTGCCTCATTAACACCCTGCATCCTGCCTCATTAACACCTGGCACCCTGCCTCCTAAACACCCTACACCCTGCATCATAAACACCCTACACCCTGCATCATTAACACCCTACACCCTGCCTCATGAATGAGGCAGGGTGTAGGGTGCAGGGTGTTAATTAGGCAGGGTGCAGGGTGTTAATGAGGCAGGGTGTAGGGTGCAGGGTGTTAATGAGGCAGGGTGCAGGGTGTTAATGATGCAGGGTGTTAATGAGGTAGGGTGCAGGGTGTTAATGAGCCAGGGTGTAGGGTGCAGGGTGTTAATGAGGCAGGGTGCAGGGTGTTAATGATGCAGGGTGTTAAGGAGGCAGGGTGCCGGGTGTGAGTAAGGCAGGGTGCAGGGTGCTCATTAACACCCTACACCCTGCCTCATTAACATCCTACACCCTGCATTATTAACACCCTGCACCCTGGCTCACTCATACCCTAAAACCTGTCCCACTCACACCCTACACCCTAAACCCTGCCCCCTGCCTCATCATGGCCAGACTCTTGTTTCAGGACATTGCTGAGTAGACCCCACCCCTGAATGGGAAGTGAAAATCAAAGGGCTTGTCACATGTCACATTCCATATCTAAGATTTAATCCACCATCTGAGCAGGTCAAATTAAAGTGATGAAGTGAGTTTGCCATATACAGGCATTGGATCAAAATAAGAGATCATCAAATCCTGGTAATAGGATAAGAATATATGAGCTATTAAGTTTCTGATATGACGTTGTATGAGTTTAGAGCAGTGGTTCCTGAAGTCAGTCCTGGGGACCCAGTGTGTATCCTGGTTTATGCACAAGCCAATCTTGTGATAAATTATGGTTCTACCATGATTTTTTTCCTGAGACTTATTTTACGACATTGCAGGTTTGGCTTGTTGTCAACTGCTCTGTCATTGAACTCAGTGTGCTCATTGAACTTATACAGAGCGACTTACACAGTTTCACATTTCTTTACATACAATCCATTTATACAGCTGGATATTTACTGAAGCAATCCAGGTTAAGTACCTTACTCAAGGGTACAACGGCAGTGCCCCACCTGGGATTGAACCTACAACCTTTGCGTTACAAGCCCAGTTCCTTAACCATTATGCTAACACTGCCACCCTGTCCTACCAGGATATCATCTGTTAATCTATAATTGAATCAATTAAAAAATGTAACCTCTTTCTAAAGGAATCATATGTCATATACCACATTACAGAAAATGAGTTGCATTAGTTGATTCACGTCCCAAGTTCTGGGACTTGAATATGGGACATTTATTGTTCATGCATAGCTATTTCTGACGTAGAATGGCCTTAAGAGAGTAAATCATGCTTTAATAGAAATTGAAAGTGTCTCATTTCAACAATTAACAACTAGTTAGAATTCAGAGGTTGCAATTATGATTGAAACAAAAACAAGAACACACGGTGGACCAAGTTTTGGAACCACTGGTTTAGAGGACCCATTTTGAAGTGGTGGTGAAAAAGTGCATGCTGGGTATTTTGAAACATAGATTTTAGGGAAATATAGGGATAGCAAGTTTAATTTAATTATTTATGAAGAACTTGTATAAGTGTATGTTGAAACACAATATAATATCTCAAAAGGATTTGGCAGGGCTTTAACTGAGAGAAAGGTTAATATTTCAAGATGAAATACAGTATCTGGAATACAGTATGCTCCCACATAACCGATCTCATTGGGACCAGAGGATACTTGAAAGGTTGGATAAACCAGTAATATAAATATAAAATAAACATGCGAATGTACACAAATTAATGTATTCAACGAACCGCTTTAAAAAGGCAAATTTATGACCAAAAATATTTTTGTAGGTAGGTTACAATATATGAACATTTATTTTTGTCTTTTGCCCTTCACTACACTTTATGACGGTATGTCATCTGCCAAACCTATAATGACTGTATTTTTCCCTGTCCCAGAGTGAGATATATCATCTCTTGTTGTCACCCCCTTCTCCAAAATTATTGCAAATGTTTTATCAATGGAGAGCACAACTCTCTTTCTTTTCACAAACAGCATTTTCAGTACATCTCTCAAAGAGTTTTCAACCTCAAGAGGTCTGAAAAAATAATCAAATAATGGTTAAACAAAGTGTTTTGTCTACATGATGTTTACTCTGCTTTGATCTAGTTTTGCGTCTTACACAGTGATGAATGCTAGCTAAGCAATGCACAGCACTAATGTCTATGAACGTACACAAATGTACAGACATTGGCATCTAAATCAGACGGGCGGATAATATGTTAAATAACGTGTGGGAGTATACTGTATATATGTGTGTGTGTGTGTGTGTGTGTGTGTGTGTGTGTGTGTGTGTGTGTGTGTGTGTGTGTGTGTGTGTGTGTGTGTGTGTGTGTGTGTGTGTGTGTGTGTGTGTGTGTGTGTGTGTGTGTGTGTGTGTGCATGTGCATGCAGGACTTGGTTGGGTGCACAGTACAAGTGCAGGGATTTATTTGATAATTTTCTGGCTGTTTCTCACCCTGGTACAAACTGGATGTCTGTCTTATACTAGTTTGACTACTCCTGCCTAGGGGCTCTTTGTTTTTCTATAGGATTGAAGATGCATGTTATTAATTTGAGGTTTATTGTACAAACATGCACATCTCTGATCTCTGAGACTCCTGGTTAGAGGACGTGTGACTGGCCCAAGGCCGTGCTCATGCCATGAAACCCCAGTGTGTCAGTCTGCAGTGGGCGTGGTCCCCAACACAAATGTAAAAGTGTGGCCATTTCTGCCATTGGGTGCTGTTGCCCAGTGCAGTATCCATGGTAGTTCTGTGTGTAGATAGAATACTTTATTATCTCAGCGGGGAATTTGTTTTCTAATACTACAGGCAGGCATTGGCATACACATACAACCTAACACAACATACACATAAAACATAATACAAAAGACATGACATGAACATATAAGACATGATGTGTAAAGTGAGGTAATTATGTTTTGAAGTCCTTGTCATCTCAGAAGCTGGTACTAGTTGAGATGAATGATTTGCATGCCCCGTTTGATGTGGGTGTATGCAGGCTGGAGGCCCATAACAAAAGCACTGTCACCACTTGCACTCTACAGCCTCCCTCCATGTCTCAGGTTCTCTCACCTGTCTGGTCGCTCACGGCTGGGTCATTCTGCTACAGGACAGTGATGTGCAATTAAATATGATGTCCATCTCTCTGTCAGTTAAAAGTCTGCCTTTTGTAATTGTTGCTCAGAATTGATGGTCAGGATTTCTTGTGAGCAGTTCCAGAAATAGCCCAGAAGGAGTGGTGATTTTAAATGGTGGAGTAGGGTGAGGAAGCGCAGCCCCTACTGAAGGCTGTCTCTCTTGTCGTTCTCTGACTTTACTGCTTTTAGGTCCTCTGTTGGATTTCAGGTACAGTAGTTTATTTCTTAAAGGGGAGGGGGGTTTATGTAAAAAAAAAAAAAAAAAAAAACCCACATAGTACAGACATAATGATGAAGTGTTGCCATGGCAGCCCAATCTGTGTGGCCTTTAAGCAATTTCCACATCTTTGAACAAAACAGGGGAGGTTGAGACTTACTTGAAAATAACTTGTTTGAAAAGGGTGCTGAGGAGGGTGTCCACTGCAGGGCTGGGGGGGGAGCGGGGGGTTTAGCCTGGTGGAGGATGTATGAAGCTGGTGTGACAGGTGGTGCAGGATACAGATAGGAGCAGCAGTGGAATCCACAGGTTGTTCTCCTTGCATGGCTGGTTTTTGAGTGTCACCCTGCATGCTGTGATTTGGGGGATGATTCTCTGTATGGTGTAATTTGGGCATGAAGCCCTGCATGGTGTTCAATTCGGGGGTGATCACTTGGTGACCCCAGCTGCTTTAGTGCTACTTGTGGCCAGGTGGGATGCGGGCTGGCTGTGCTTCAGCAGCAGGCATGAATGCCCTGTACTGGAGCCGGAGTAATTCCACACCCACAGCGTCTCGGGTCGAGTCCAGACACAGCGAATGGACTGGAGACATGTCTGCAGCTGTGATACAAAGCGCATATCACCACCCCCACCCCCTCTCTGGGAAGAACACTTTCTTAGTAACGTAGTAACTTAGTAACCAGGAACAGCACTTCATTTTTTTCCTCCCCTCATCGGCTCTGCGATGACTCGATGCGCTCCCTACCTTCACTCCTCAGTTTCCATGGTTACTGACACAGTGGGCTCCCTGCAAATTGCCTTTCTAAAGGGCAGCGTCTTCACCCCCCCACCCACCTACTCCGCCATCTTAGTACGCATGCAGTCCTCAGCGAGGCACAGGGGACAGGAAGGCGATCTGAGCTGTCTTACACAGAATTCAGAACAGAGCTGTGTGTGTGTGTATGCAGTCATACGGAGTCCACTGACTGGGCTGTACCGGGTGTCCACACTGTGGTGTGTGTTGGGTTTAAAGACATGCCTGCCTCCAGACCAAAGCAGTGGAGGTGTGTCTGTTTCGCTGGAACTCAGTAGAGGCTGGAACTCAGTAGCACAAATATACAGAAAGACTGCTGCACTTTCTGACAGCATGTTCAGTGGCATGCCAGAGCGGCTGGATTGCGGGGTGGGAAAATTGTGTGAATGCCAGTAAATACAGGTATGCTATAACAAAGCTGGAGATGACTAACATTGCATTTATGTTCTGGGACACCTTCAGCATGTAATCTGAAGTGATGTTCTGCACTTTCTGGATCCCTATGAGTGTCCCCCTTCTTCTGGCACATTTATTTATTTTATTATTATTTTTATTTTGTTTGATTTTTCCTCGTTTTTCTCCCCAATTTGGAAGTCAATTATACCCTCTATTTATTTTGATTAACCCTCCCCGACGAACTCGCCGCCCATCTCTACAGGGCAAGCTACTCTCCGAGGCTGGCGATGATCCATCTCCTTTGAGACCAACCCCCTTTCTGGAGACACTTACGTGCTTCACAGCGAGTTTGTGCCGACCACCCTCCCCCCTCCCTCAGGAGCGGACAGCCAAATGATACCCCCAATTGGGGCTAACGGCCAGGACATCCTGTCATCCTTTCCTTTATCCCATCTCTCTGGATCTCTCAAGATAAGATTCTATCCTCAATTCAGTCGGAATATCAGCCTCTCGCCATATTTTTTCAAAGTGCCAATAGTTTTTCTACATTTCCAAGAAGGGGGGTTCCCTCTCCTTGACACTGACAGTATCCCCAGTGCCCCATTATTTACATTATGAACTTTATCTTGCATGAGGCACTTGGGTAGACACTAAAAATGGCCAACTAGGTTTGGTGCATTGTTTTTTTACGTTTTTTTAAAGATTACAGTCATCATATTTTTTTTTATTGGAGCACTTTTTGCACCTTAACAGCTTTGTGATATGAGACTCTTTATTGGAGCTTCAAAAACAGTTCATTTTTCGTTCGGCTGGAGAAAATCTTCCTTTTGGAATTTCTAAACAAAGCGCTCACCAGCGAGAAGACAGACAGCCCTGCCTTCTGAGGCAATAGAACAGTGTATACAGGATCATGCTTTTCCATAGCCCTATTAAATCATTGCACGCAAGGCCCGGCATTGTAAGGTACTGAGTATACGGCTGAGCTGCAAATGTGTTACGCTTTTAGAATATTAGAACATGGGGGCTTCTGGCTCCTGTTAAGGCACTGTTCTAGTGTGTGGATGAGCCCCATAGTCTGGTATCGAATCCAGACCGTGCCAGTGCCAACTGTGGCCAGCAGCCCCACAGGGTCGACGCATAATTGGTGGTCTCGTCAACCAGAGAGGAAGGGATTCAGTCAGCCAGATTGTACGTGTCTCTTCACACACCAGCAACCCTCGCTGGTCGATCGGCTGCGGAGACTGTTTTTTCATCCTATTTTTCCTTACTTTTGGGATGAATTTACTCTGTACGTCTACAATAACCCTTTTAAATATAGTCAATTTTTCATTCACAGTTCTGCAATCTAGAAGTTTTACCCAATCTATATTACTTAATTCTCTCTCATTTTATTAAAGTCAGCTCGTCTAAAATTAATAATTCTAGAGTTAGAGGAGGCTGTCTTAACTTAAATGACTGCACTGTGGTCACTTGTCCCTATACTAGTGGTTCTACTACCTTTGTGCTGCAAATTCTATCAGGATTGTTACACAAAACCAGATCCAATATTGATTTCCCTCTTGTAGGCTGAGTAACAGACTGTACTAAAAAGCAGTCATTGACCATATCTAAAAACTCCTCTTCACATTTGCCCTGACCTATCACTATCTCCCAAATTATAGAGGGGTAATTGAAGTCGCCCATTATTATCATCTCTCCTTCAGCACAGATTTGTTTTATGTTATCAAAGAGCGTACTATTTATGTTACTGTCTGAAGGAGGTGGAGGTCTATAGCATAGTCCTATATTAAGGCCCTTCTCATGATCTCCCAGTAACCTAATCCAGATGTCCTCACAAGAAACGAATGGGTTTATACCTGGAATTTCCTGCACATTAAGATTGTCTTTCACATAAAGGGCCATTCCCCCTCCTCTTTTATTAGTTCTATCCTTCTTAAACAATTTGTACCCCTCTACATTATATTCATCCCCATCCGCTGCGCCAAGCCATGTCTCAGTAATCCCAACAATGTCATAACCCCATAAATAATACTAAGTGAAAAGAATATTAGAGCATTTTCAGCCACCAACAGGCCATTCCAGCCCAACTTGGCTAGTCTTGCCTCTATCTAAACAATAGAAATGCACATTGTATTTCAATTTTAATTATGTTAATGTATTATGTATGATTAACTCAGGTATAGTTAGCCATTATCTCAGATAAGCGTGTTTACTCAGTACTGGTACATATCAGTGGTAAAGGGGAGGAGCTTCCACATGCCCTTCTGGAAAGTGGGACAACTAGCATTGGCATGTTAATAATCCATGACTGTGGAGCCCATTGAAAATCTGTAATAATTTATCTGCATCTTTTTAATGGAACTTCATTGATGTCGCGCGTCATCTGTCAAGCCGGCCACAAAGGCCTAATGAACACATTCAATAGCTACCATTTGTTCATTTATTTAATTATTTGTTTCGTGAAATCACATTTGGCTGCTTTCATTGGTCACTTGGATTTCTTAAAAACCCCAGGGCTTGTTTGATTTTTGCCACCTAGTTCTATGCCAATGCTTCGCTGAGTTTTTATGTTCCCTGTATCCTTTAGTCTGATCCATTAAAAGAGTGTGTTTTGTGTGTGTGTGTGTGTGTTTGTGTGTGTGTGTGAGAGAGAGAGAGGTTTATGTAACATGGTAGTTACGCAATACAGGAGTCTGCTACAATAATTAGACTTGAAGGCTGTGCTCAGTTTAGCAGAGTTTATATCCCAGAGAGAATTGTATGGAAAATGGCAGCAACCTACTCTAATTGCCTTGAGTTTGAAAATGTAGCTTAATTTTGTTTTGTGTCCAAACGGATGGCATTTTCGTCAGTAAAAACAACCTTTGCAAAAGTAATTCAGCTCTTCAGCTCTCAGCTCTCAGCCTGTGTACGATGAACCCATGCTGTGCTTCCTGGCAGTAATTATTGTGCTTTCACATAAAGTATAATGCTTAGACTCTCTCTGTCTCATACATGAGCGGACAGGAAAATCACTGCCAAGGCAATGACAAAGCGCACTCAAAGATTTACTTCCTCATGAAACACTTTTGAGGAACCTTACATCTGCTGTGACAAAGAGATAGTGAGAGAGGGAGAGAGAGAGATCGGGAGGAAGGAGGTGTGGTGGAATCAAAGATAAAACATCTGGTGCGGTTCAAACCAATTTTAAAACGGGGTCTTTGGGGAGAAATCGATGAATGCGTTAGTATGTGTGCATATGTTTTTTTATGCAATGCATGTGTTTGTACACGTGTGCAAGCAAAACATGTAAAGAAGACCAGGCCTGGCATCAGCATAATAAGATATTTAAATATTTCCAGGTTTTAATATGGAAGTGCACGCACATATTAAGTGCAATGAGATATGTTGTTTCACATGCATGAATCGCCAGACGAGGGTCAGGCCACCGGTTTTAATTGGATGAAACATATGCTGGGCTTTAGGAGGTACTGGTGTCAGATGAGCCTCTCTTTGTATGACACCGCTGGGATTGTGTATGGGGCTAGGTTCTGCAGAGCCTGCAGCTAAAGCCTCTCCATCGTCTCTTAGTGTTAGTCTACGCATCTGAGCTCCCTGTGCTGTCTGACTTTAATTACGAGGCCCTCAGACATCAGTGCACGAGCCGTGACCATTCCTGCCATGTTCAGGCTGCAATTCACGAGCACAAAACAGGGCTTTCTCTCTGCTATCAGGAATTATACCCCCCGACCACCCCACACACACACCCCCCCACCCCTGCCTGTGTGGTCTTTATCACGTCATTACAGGGATAATCTCTCATGTGTTAAACCCCTCACTTATCCTACAAGTAAAATATATTTAATTGATTTAATTTACTAATTGTTGCACTGGATGCTAATTGTCAATTATTTGAAAGGCAGAGCAATCTGGTGGATCAACCTTTGTCAAAAATATACAACTCACAATTCTATAAAAATTAAGAGCTGGTTTATTAAGTTACAATACTAAAAGACAAAACACTTACAAAGACAAAATATTTGATGTAAAATCTTCAGGCAACGGTTTACTACCCTAACAAATCCTAGGCATAAAAATAACATGTAACAATCACAAAACAGATGAAATGGAAGAAAGGTATACCAAACCAAGCTTGTCTTCAGCGCCAAAGTGTGTGCCGGGACCAGATCCCCCAAGAATGGAAGAAGGTGTTAAATCAAACCCTAGAATGGCCTAAGCCATCAGCAGACCACACTTTAAGTGTTCAAGGGAGGGGGGGGATTCCTCGCTCGTGCGTGATTTGGGAAAGAACCAGCGTAAGCCAGGTTTGGACCCCTTTTTATATTTTTATTTTGGGTCACCTGCTAACACAAGACATATTTTCACAGTTATCATCGAAATGATCCTCTTGTGGTGAGTATTGTTGTGACACCATACATTGCTATGTTTGGTTTGGAGGAGACCATTTCATATATATAATAAATATTATATATATATATGTAATTTAGCAGATGCTTTTATCCAAAGCGACTTTTTTCAGTATATGTGGCCCCAATGGGAATCGAACCCACAACCTAAGCGTTATCAGCACCGTGCTCTAGCCTCTGAGCCACACAGAGCCACATTTGGTTTATACAGAGATGTGGGTTTTAATAACAATAATAATAGCTATTAGTTGGCCAGTTGTGGCACGTGGGCCTTCTCTCTGGTACGGCTGACCCGTGATTTATAGCATAGTGCTCATAGATAGAATGTAAAATTGCAGCGTGTAATGTAGTGGGGCGTACTGTGTGCTGACTCTGTGGGTCATGTGGATCAAGCTGGCGCTGATAACCCCTCATTCCTAGGTGCTCTGGTGGTCATTCAAAGAGTAATAAAAACCTGTCAGTGGTAAACGCCAGAACAGCCCATGTTTGTTTATGGGAATTGGGGCAATCACAGTGTCTTAGAGAGAAGTGAGACACAACTTGTAGATTTTGGTGAGAGAGGACAGGTCACATGCTGTATGCTTGGGCAGCACCACAAAAAGCTTAGAGCTTTTTGTGGTGCTGCCCAAGCCGGGCCTGGGTGACACAGCGCTGACCCGAGGGGCACACCCTCCAGTAGCACATTTTGGGATAAAATTAATAGGAAAAAATGTGTTCTTCAAAGAAAAGGAAAGGACTTTAAGAATATTCTGTGCGTGTAGCCATGATAATTGTCAGTGTGGTCAGTGACCACACTAACAAGTTCATTGTTAACAAGTGCAATAACCAGTTCACTAACCCACCCCCCTCCTCCCCACTCTTGTGCCCACAGGGCGTGTGCACAATGACCACAGCCTTTCTGCACTTCTTCTTCTTGGCCTCTTTCTGCTGGGTGCTGACAGAGGCGTGGCAGTCATACATGGCGGTCACAGGAAAGGTCCGGACCCGCCTTATCCGCAAGAGGTTCCTGTGCCTGGGATGGGGTGAGTGTCTGCTGCCATCAGGGTTTAAAAAAAAGGACATTAGATGTCTCTCATCCACATACACTGCCTGGCCAAAAAAAGTCACCATCTGGATTTAACTAAGCAAATAGGTAATAGGTAAGAGCATTCCATTGGATAATTACTGCAGTGATTAATATGTTTTAGCTGGCAACAAGTTATTTAACCCTAACTGATGCAGTGAGTAGCTTCTAATTTCTTAAACAACCATGTCGGAAGACATATCCTGTGGTCGTGGAAAAGATGTTAAAATGTTTCAGAAGGGTCAAATTATTGGCCTGCATCAAGCAAAGAAAACAACTAAGGAGATTGCTGAAACTACTCAATTGGGTTAAGAACTGTCCAACGCATTATTAAAACCTGGAAGGATAGTGGTGAACCATCATCTTCGAGGAAGAAATGTGGTCGAAAAAAAATCTTGCATGACCGTGATCGGCGATCACTTAAACGTTTGGTGAAATCATATCGTAAAAAATCAACAGTAGAACTCACGGCTATGTTTAATAGCGAAAGTAAGAGCATTTCCACACGCACAATGCAAAGGGAACTCAAGGGATTGGGACTAAACAGCTGTGTAGCCTTAAGAAAACCACTTGTCAGTGAGGCTAATCGGAAAAAAAGTCTTCAATTTGCTAGGGAGCATAAAGATTGGACTCTGGAGCAATGGAAGAAGGTCATGTGGTCTGATGAGTGCAGATTTACCCTGTTCCAGAGTGATGGGCACATCAGGGTAAGAAGAGAGGCGGATGAAGTGATGCACCCATCAAGCCTAGTGCCTACCGTACAAGCCTGTGGGGGCAGTGTTATGATCTGGGGTTGCTGCAGTTGGTCAGGTCTAGGTTCAGCAATGTTATGTGCCCAAAGAATGAGGTCAGCTGACTACCTGAATATACTGAATGACCAGGTTTTTCCATCAATGGATTTTTTCTTCCCTGATATATTCCAAGATGCCAATGCCACGATTCATCGGGCTCAAATTGTGAAAGAGTGGTTCAGGGAGCATGAGACATCATTTTCACACATGGATTGGCCACCACAGAGTCCAGCCCTTAACCCCATTGAGAATCTTTGGGATGTGCTGGAGAAGACTTTGCGCAGCAGTCCGACTCTCCCATCATCAATACAAGATCTTGGCAAAAAATTCATGCAACTCTGGACGGAAATAAATGTTGTGACATTGCAGAAGCTTATCGAAACGATGCCACAGCGAATGCATTCCGTAATCAAAGCTAAAGGCGGTCCAACAAAATATTAGAGTGTGTGACTTTTTTTGGGGACGGGCAGTGTATAATCGCAATGCTGTTTGTGTCTTCAGCTGATACAAGGGTAATAGTAGCCTAACTCGAAACATTACAGGATAGGTGACCAGAGTACTTCAAACAATGGAGAAGACACATTGTGAACCCATTTATGTTCTCATATTATTTTCTGTTAATGGTAAAAAAAACTGCTTTTGGTCCAAGAGCACAATGTATGTGTCCTCATTTAGTTTAAAGGTTGTGTTGCTACAGTAAAGAACCATTATCTTTCTATTTCCCCCTCTAGACCAAGAGTCCACACACTAGAGAGAGCTTGTTATCTGTCTTTGTCAGTCCATCAGTGGAAAGCTGTTAGATCTCTTCATTACCGACCCAGTCTCTCCAGTGTGTTTGCCATGTGCCCGGGGGTCGGAGGGTGGGTCGGGGAGGGGTTTGCACAGGGATGGATGTGCCAGCCCTTTTAGACCTGTACCAAGGCCCAGGCCCGAGGGGTGTGCACTCACAGCCACTTTAGATATTTCAGAAATATTTCAATTGATTACACGGTGCTGTGACTCTCTCTCACTGTTACCTAGCAACAGAGTAGACCCTGTTTGTCACTGCGGAGACCGGAGGCTGACAAACACAGAGAGAGAGAGAGAGAGATAGGGGGGAGAAGGAGAGAGAGAGAGTGAGAGACGGAGAGAGGGAGAGGGAGAGAGAGAGAGAGAGAGAGAGAGAGAGAGAGAGAGAGAGAGAGAGAGAGAGAGAGAGAGAGAGAGAGAGAGAGAGAGAGGGGGAGAGGGGAGAAAGAGAGAGGGAGAGTGAGAGACGGAGAGGGAGAGAGAGAGAGAGAGAGAGAGAGAAATGCTCAAGACCACCTACATAATATTATTGCTGTATTTAATATGTGCTGTAATGCTTTTTCAAACAAGTGTTTGAAGAAAAAGAAGAAAAAATAGAGCTTGCCAGTGTTGATACATGTACCAAAATGTGTTCTTAGCCAGGGTGTTTGAGCCTGGTATGTAATGAAAGTAAGCATGCAGTGCAGTTTGTGCCTAGTTCATGGTATGCATTCATGTAAATCTCACATATTTATGTGAAGAGAAATGTGCTACACAGGGCCCTGGACAGCCTCACACACATAACCCACACAGCCTCACACACATAACCCACACAGCCTCACACACATAACCCACACAGTCTCATAGACATGACACATACAGTCTCATACACGTAACCCATAGAGTATCACACACATAACCCACACAGTCTCACACACATACCCCACACAGTCTCACACACATAGCCCACACAGTCTCATAGACATGACACATACAGTCTCACACACATAACCCACACAGTCTCATAGACATGACACATACAGTCTCATACACATAACCCATAGAGTCTCATACACATAACCCACACAGTCTCACACACATAACCTACACAGTCTCACACACATACCCCACACAGTCCCATACACATAGCCCACACAGTCTCATAGACATGACACATACAGTCTCATACACGTAACCCATAGAGTCTCACACACATAACCCACACAGTCTCACACACATACCCCACACAGTCTCACACACATACCCCACACAGTCCCATACACATAGCCCACACAGTCTCATAGACATGACACATACAGTCTCATACACGTAACCCATAGAGTCTCACACACATAACCCACACAGTCTCACACACATAACCCACACAGTCTCATAGACATGACACATACAGTCTCATACACATAACCCATAGAGTCTCACACACATACCCCACACAGTCTCACACACATAACCCACACAGTCTCACACACATACCCCACACAGTCCCATACACATAGCCCACACAGTCTCATAGACATGACACATACAGTCTCACACACTGAACCCACACAGTCTCACACACATAACCCACACAGTCTCACACATTACCCACACAGTCTCCTAAAGCAGTGGTACTTGGTTTTGGGGAGCCACTGTGTGCGCTGGTTTTCTTTCCACCCATAATTGCAACCTTTGAATTGTAACTAGCTGTTAATTGTTATTAATTAGACATTTTCAATTTCTAGTAAATCATGATTTACTGTCTTAAGGCCGTCTTATGTCAGAAATATCTATTCATGCCATGAACAATCAATTAATATACTCATATATTCACATCCCAGGACTTTAAATCAATCAGATCAACTAATGCTCTCATTTTCTGTAATGTGCGATATGACACATGATTCCTTTAGAAAATAAACCTTAAATTAAATAAAAATGAAATTATAGATTGACAGATGATATCCGTGGGGCCTAATTGTTTAGGGGCCTAAAGTCTAGACACCTGGTCATTGAAACTAAACCATTTGTGGAAAATTAGGACTTCAATGACAGAGTAATTGACAATGAGTCAAACCTGCATTGTGTTAAAATAAGTTGAAAAATTATGGTAGACATGTTTTCAGCAGCCTTAATTGATCAAGATATTGGCTGAGTTTGAGAACCATTGTCCTAGAGCTTCGAGAACTTGTGTGGTGTTTTCATTTTTAATTAGTATTTTCCATGACAAAACCTTCAACATTTTTCTCACACCATAGGTAACACCTCAGAAGGCAAAAGCCTACCGAAATTTGTTTTCAAAATGTGAAAAAGCCTTGTTGCCTGATTACTGCCATTGATTCTTTCTGTCATTCAATGGGTTATCTGTCATTATGGTTTTATTGTAATGAACCGTGCTTATAAAATGTTATTTTGTGTACCACGTGTTTCCCCAACCATTGTTTTATGACAACTGCCTGCAGTTTGTTACGTACAAATCTTATCAGTATGAAAAATTAATGGGAATTTAATTGGGCGGTTGCATTTTAGATCATGTTAGCCAGCAAGATAACTTTAATTTATGTTGTTGTGTGCCTGAATGTTATGACAGAGCCTTATAGCCCTCCCTAAGGCTAATTGAAGACGTGCTGTGACTTTCAGCGGCGCGGCGCTGGAGACACCTCAACGCAACGTGTCCGTACAAAACACGGAGCGCTGAACATGCAGGAGTAATCAGGGACTCTAAAGGCAGCATTCTAATAGGGTAGAGATGGGATGCAATATTTGCAGACATGCCTTTTAATTGCCACCTTATTTGTCCCTGATATTCCAGAGGCGCTGATATTTTCCCTCTAAAGACGGTTCAATTATATAATTAGGCTCTGCAGAAGAGCAAAAACCAGCTGGTCTTGTGTCCCTCAAGGGCCAAAGTATGAACGTCGCTGTAAAATATAGTGGCGCTAATTGTAAACAACACAGGCGTGGGATGTGTTCCTCAATTCTGGAGGTAACCTTCAGCGCTCTGCCCCAAAAAATTTGGTCGCGTGTGCCCGACATCACAATAACCCTGCACATTGACTCTTCCCTTTTCTGTACGAACACATGTGACCTTTATGCTAAATGAGCGCCTTTGACTAGCTCATCGGTACGATGGCTGCCAGGTGATTTATGCTCAGAGCGCCATGCTCCTGCAGGCTGGAGGAGACCGACCAGGACCCCAGGGCTCCCCCCCCCACCACGCCTCCAGTAAGCTGATTGTGTCTATAAATCCCCTGCATGCGGTGCAGGGACGGAGGCCGTTTGTATTCACCGCACGCAGGCTCTGAGGATGGAATGCGAACTTCTCATAACCACAGTCAATATGCAGACTGTCAAGTGAAGAAGACTGGAAATAAAAAGCACCCAGAAAAAAGGCCCCACCTTTGCATTGTGTGTGCAGATGGAGAAACACTGCAGAACACTTGTCCTGGTCCCAATGTGCTTTTTTGTCTGTGTGTTTCCCCCCCCCATGTTTAGCGCTTGTTGCTGATGTCGTTGTGTTTCGGGCATTGTCACAGCTGCACGTCTTTGAGCATTGCTGCAGCAGAGCACCTGGAGAGTGTGTAATCTGTTGAGGTATTACAGATGTGGAGCTGAAATGTGAACTACATATTGAATCACTGCAGTTAGTGTAAGAGCCGGGGGCTGGAGTTTCCTGCGGTATCCTTTCCTGCGGGATTGATCTCAATAGATTTTGCTTAATGACCTGAAACGCAAAGATTCGGTTAGCTGGTAAACTGCTTACAGGAGTCTCAGAACGTCAGTTATTGCATTGAAGAACTTGAAGAGGTTTTGGGGTTATGGGTGAATTTTATCCATCGGTTATCTGTCTAACCATCGAATAACCTCTCTCCTGCAGGTCTGCCTGCCTTAGTGGTCGCCATTTCCATGGGATTCACGAAGGCGAAAGGCTACGGAACGCCTCAGTAGTAAGTCTCCCTTCTGTATCAGTGTTAAACACGCAGGCTTTCATGATTCATTGCCTATTATGATTTTTAATCAATTCAGCACAGTCAAAATACTCAGCCTCTGAAATACTCTGTAGAACACAGCGTTCCATTGTTCCTGCTAGCTGGGCTGTTTGGCATTGGTGGAGCCGATTATATAATGCAGTAATCCCATAAATGTATTTAAAACTGTTCTCCAGACAAAGGGGAGGGCTTTCTGTATCAGGATAGAAATCAAATTCATTTCCTCAGGTATTCCTGAAAATAATCAATAAATGAAACCACAAAACCTCTGGCTTCTCCGTTATGAACCTCTGTCATTCTAGGTCAGTCATTGAGGGTGGCAGACAACTTTTAAACAGAATTACATTTCTGCTCTGAAGAAAACAGGAAGGGATCTCTAACTGTCCCAAACAGGAAGAGATCTTTAGTTAAGTCTCAAACAGGAAGAGATCTCTAACCAAGTTTCAAACAGGAAGAGATCTCTAACCAAGTCCCAAACAGGAAGAGATCTTTAACCAATCATTCTGCTTTTCCTTACCCAAAAAATTTAGGTATTCCTCTCTCTCTCTCTCTCTCTCTCTCTCTCTCTCTCTCTCTCTCTCTCTCTCCCTCCCTCCTCTCTCTCTCTCACTCTCTCTCTCTCTCTCTCTCTCTCTCTCTCTCTCTCTCTCTCTCTCTCTCTC
Source organism: Aldrovandia affinis (assembly GCA_029706075.1). Taxonomy (NCBI): domain Eukaryota; kingdom Metazoa; phylum Chordata; class Actinopteri; order Notacanthiformes; family Halosauridae; genus Aldrovandia; species Aldrovandia affinis. Next base: position 8,179,509 of record JAINUG010000018.1, on the reverse strand, counting down.
TCTCTCCCTCCCTCTCTCTCTCTCTCTCTCTCTCTCTCTCTCTCTCTCTCTCTCTCTCTCTCTCCATGCACCATTAATTTAATGCTCCATGTTCATTTTTGTGAAGGAGTTCTGATGGCTGTGTTGGCTTTCAGCTGCTGGCTCTCTCTGGAAGGCGGTCTCCTCTATGCCTTTGTGGGGCCTGCTGCTGCTGTGGTTCTGGTAAGTTTAAGCTTCACCCTCCACGGCGGACATGTCACATCTTTGTCATTCCTGGTAAAAGTTCACGTTATGGGGGCTGGCACGAATTCACTGAGAAGCACATAAGGGTATCGAAGGCAAAAACGAAAGGCAGATCATCGCCGGCCTCTGAGACTAGCTTGTCCCGTAGAGAAAGGTGCCGAGTTTGTGGGTTGAGGGTTAATCAAAATAAGGGGGTATAATAGGGGGTATAATTGGCTTCTAAATTGTGGAGAAAAACGGGGAAAAATCTGAAACAAAATGTATATAAAAATTATTATTTACTTTATGTACTGGGCCCTGTAGTCAGAGGCTCGAGCTTGTGCTGTGTCATTAGTTAACTATGTCTGTGAGTCGGACTGGTGGGACACAATCAGCCTCATCCCTCCAGGAGTAGGGTGGGCTTAAGTCTGCTAAGGACTCCTCATATTACTGCTACCAATAATGCACCAGGTGCCAACAGATATGCCTCTCCTCTGATTGGTGCTAGCTCTCTGCTGTCATACCGTGTAGCCTGTAGTGTGAAAAGTATTCAGTGGTGACTGCATCGGAGGAGCTCACAAGCTTTAGCTTGCAGTGTTCCTTGCAAGGGTGCACATAGCACAGTGGTGACTGAAGAGGTACACATGACTGTATTTCAAATTGGAGGGAAAAAAAGGTTTAAAGAAAATGTATATCACCTATAAAATCACCTATGTCCCAATGATGGTAAAACTAATGCAAAGAGACGTGGCAAGTTATTATTGGTATTTAATTATCCTACATTCCTTTTTATGTGCATTACCCTTTCTACAGTGATTTAACTCGATGACTGTTGTTTCTCTTATCATCTAAATGTTTTTGCAATTATTGTGCTTTGCTAGCTTTTTTCATAAAAAGTATTTTTTTAAATGCAACACCAAAAAATGCCCCCCTCCTCCATTTCTGTGCACCTTGTTTGTGTTGTTTAGTGTGACATTGCTGTTACAATGTTTGTTTGTAAAAAAGAACATCACGGAAGAAATGCATACAGTCTGTGGCATACAATGTGTTAACACCTCAATATGATGTGATTATGAGGAAAATAAAATAAGGCCTTTTTATATTTAAAGGAATTTTTACATTAGGAATCTGTACTGGATAAGATTGTACAGTATGTGTGAGATAAACAGACCCCTTAAATGTAATTGATCCTGCTGTGATTTATCCGCTCACAGAGTCCAGGTGCGAGAGCACAAACACTAGGTTGGATAGGGGGTGAGAAATGGCTGGATCCTTCAGAGATTGTACAGGAAGAATCTACAGTTTTTGTCAATCTGACATGCAGACTCTGTTGTGTTGTCGAGGGTAATAGAAAGATCTGAGATGGGTGAGGACTTGGCTGGGAGATCAATCAGCTCAGTTTTAGCAAAGTTGCATTTTAGATGCCGATTCTTCATCCGGTTGGAGATGTCATTGAGGGATGTGTGAGGAGATGTGTTTGTCAGAGGAAGGGAAAGAGATGAAAAAGTTTGGTATAATCAGCATAGCAATCACGAGGAAAGCCATGAGAATATATACCAGAACCAAACCCAACCACAAACCCAGAGTAGCAGTGTGAAACTGTGATCTAAACCTTAGAATAGCTTTATTATATAGCTTTCTATCCATTATTCAGGATAGCTAAGCGCTATTAGACATTAATAATGAGTTCTGTGCCAGATGGCATGTATTCAGAACAAGGAGATGAGGAGCAATTGACTTACACTAAAGGCAACACTCTCTCCCATTGCTGTCTTGACACTCCCACTTGTTTGGATATGAATATTTGAGAATGTTAATTTTCCAACAAAGAGCTCGCTAAAGTCTCACCGCCCTGCATGTTTCACCCACCAGGGTGCGTGTGCGCGTGGGTGCCATGTGCTGCGGAACCCTGAATGTGTTTGAGTGCTAACGCAGAGAAGAGACGCTTGTTGTAAAATTCATGAGCGTGTCTCTCTGGCATTATTTATTTATTTAAATAACCTGTTTACATCTGCAATTAAGCTCCTCCCCCTAAGGGATTCTCTTCCTCGTTTCCTGAGAAAGAGAATCCCTCCCCCTCAGGGACTCTCTCTTCATCGTTCCCGAGCTCAGATTGTCACCGCATGAGAGTCAGCAGGCAATTACCGAACCACTGGAGACAATCACGCAGAACCTAGATTTTTCACACCTGTGGGTAATACTACTCTAATGTGGTGGGTTTCTGCCAAAGAATAGATTTGATAGAAAACATTTTGTCTTTAAATGATATAATAAGAATAATAATAACAATAATAATGATGATGATGATGAGGATAATAATGATGATTATTACTGACAATTATTATTATTATTACTGACAATTATCATTAGAGACATATGAAGAAGATGTATGAAGATACTCCTCATCATATGTCTACTTCTTCAAAAGTAGTCTTTTGTGTTCCAAACTAATTTCCCCAAATTTGAATTAGAAAATGTGAGATGGATGAATTGTTCATTTGAAATTGCTCTGACACTGAATAGACCCATCAGCCGACCCAATAGTGAAGTTTTGTTCTCCATCAACAATTCGCTCATCTATCATAAAAGATGGCTGACGAGTACACGGTGATAGGACAATGTATAATTTCAGTTTGGTTGTTTCAGTGTGTCGATCCTTTGAAAGGTGCCTATGTGGGCGTCCTTTAGCAGAATGACACTTAGATTGAAGGCTTTTATTCAGACACTGTACTTGAGAGAATTGTACATCCACAGAGTGCTTTGAAAGGTGATGGGTTTCCAATGGTTGGAAGTTGCAGGCATGCACTAAGATTATGCTTGTGAAATGCACAGGTTCCAAGGGAACATTGAAAGGCCAAGCCTCTTAAGGCTAGTTCAATCTGCTGGGTCATAGCAGTGCCTCATGTGAAAGTATAACATTGTTGCATTTTCTCCTAACAAGCTTTGCTGGTTTATTTTTAAATGTATGTACTGACAAAAAAACAAAAAACAGTGCTGCTTAATTAGGCTTCCAAGCTGCAGGCAGTTGGAAGCTGTTATTATGTACTTGCTCATTTCTTTCTTTTTGTTTTTTTTAAATCATTATTTTATGATTGCCACAAATATATTAAAACCACTGCCAAATAAGTATGAAATATGGTGGCTGGCCTGATGATGCGCATATACCTGTTCAATAGCCGGCATTCTAAGGCCACACCCAATATGAATGCTAACATTTTTCCCAAAAATATTTGTACTACTTGATGAGGATTGCTTAGGAACTTAAGTTACATCCCCCCATCAATCAGGCTACTGGCATGTCCTAGGCTAATGACCATTTTATTTCCTGGTTCTTGTTGCCAATTGCACAATTCTGTTCCAGGATGGTTAACAGACTAGTTGTGGAGTAGGATAGAATAGCCTGAATAGCAGTGGTGCAGGTGGGCCAAAGCTACACCTGGACTCCTGGGCATGCCCAGACTAGATGTGGTTTCCTCTTTTTAACACTATCCATGAGCCAAATACTGCAGGACATTGAACTCAGTACTGCATAATGTATACTAGCACTGATCGCCTGATATCCGTTAAGATGATGTCAGATTAAATAAATACTGCATGTGGTTATGTTTGGAGACCCATGCCCCACAGTGCACACCACCAGCTGGGTGAAACAGTGCTCTGGTGTCCTGCTGTTGAGGGTGTAGGAGATTAAGCATGGCTGTGGAGCAGCAGGGAGTCCAGCGCGTGTCAGGCCAGGGATGAGAGGAGAGAACGCTCCAGAAAAAAGGGCAGTGAGAGGAAGACTTGAGTAGGCATGAGTGCATTCAGCGAGGGCGTGCAGGAGGAAATGTCACAGAGACAGGCTGGCCATGCAGACCTGAAGCTGCCATGCCCACTACCGGTGCCATCTGCCATGGGTTGCAGGGGGGAAGGGCGAACAGGGACAGGCGATTGGGTGATGCTCAACAGATTACAAGCCCATTTAAAAACTGAATTTCCCATGTGAGAAATTAGAATTTCCTGATTTTGAGATTATGTCGGAACAGTGAAGCTAGAATAAAAATGGCCTATTCCCTGAATCCAGTAGCCTTGACAGTCAAATGCCCTTGTTTAAAGTTCAGCACTGAATACTGAGCACAAGTGGTATTACGTGTTAAAACCCCTCACTTATCCTACATGTCAACTATATTTGTTTGATTTAATATAATAAATACTACACAGGATATCAATTATCAATTAAATCACCGAATTCGTTTATAGGCAGAGCAACCAACTGGTGGATCAACCTTCATCAAAATATACAACTCACAATTCAATTAAAATTAACAAATGCACTAGCACACACACGGACATACACACAGGTACGTGTGTACACACAAACACACACTCGCATACACACATACCTACGCACACATACTCTAACACAAAAACACTCACAACTGGTCCAGTAGCTGGTGTCTCTGTGCGGCAGGGCCGAGCCATTTGTCTGCCATCACCCCACAGGCTTGTTGGATCTGAAACACCAGCTTTTCTGTTACACAGATTCACTGATCTTTATGCAATGTGGATAGGATTATATAGTGGGCTCGGTGACTCCAACGAGACAGTAAGCATGTGTGCAACATTAATCCAAAACTGCAACTTCTTTTTGCTCCAAAATTAGGCATCAAAGCAAACACGGACAAGAGGCAGGAAGCAAAGGCATTGTTTTTGTAAGCTGATTACCCTTGGTTTACTCTCACAATTATCCAGGGACATGATTAAGAGAGCAGGTGCAGACAGATCAGTATGCAGGAGAAGCCAGGCTCCTCTGGTGGCAGAGAAATGGAGAGGAAGCAGGATGAGATGGAGAAGAAGAGATATAATGATGTAGGGTGGGATTGAGAAACACAGATATAAAGATGAAGGGTGAGATGGAGAAGGACGGATATAAAGATGCTCAAATCTTTGTGCAATTTAAATTTTATTTAGTCTGTGAAGCACTTTGAAATGTGCTGTACAAATCTGAATGATCAACCTGTGTATTTCGATGCCTGTCAGTCAGTATGTTGAAACTGACTATGGAAATGCGTGTGTGTAATGTAGTCTACTGTGCAAAAGCATTTAAGCAGTGAGTCTTTCTGTGATTCTTGGTGATTTGTACCCGAAAGGTCTATTTGTCACACTCTTATTTTCGTAAAAAAGAAAACTGCTGGTGCAGGGTTGCTGCACATCTTGTTAAGGCACTGTTCTAGTGTGTGGACGAGCCTTACAGTCTGGTATTGAATCCAGACCATAACAGTGTGGACTGTGGCCAGCAGTGCCGGGGGTCTTTTAACCTTTCACCCAGGGAGTGATTCAGCTGGCCGCATTTCCCTTGTCTCGTCGCACACCAGCGCTGGTCAATCGGGCGCCCACAGTCTGCTGGTGTAAAGCTGTGCATGAAGTGTCTTCCTCCAACTCAGGTCTTTGCAAGTTTAATTTGTAGACTGCGGTGTGAAGAGAAGTCCCGGCTGACATCACGTGTTTCGGAGGAGAGCGCTTGTGTTTATCTGTGCTCGCCCAAATTGACAGCAGGTGTTCCAGCAAGTGCAGTTTAAGAATGTGATTGGGCGTTCCAAATTGGGAGAAAAAAGGGGAAAAGCATTAAAAAAACAATGACAAAAAGAGAACAGCTGGTGTAGCATGCAGGCAACAAACCCTAATCTACGAACATTTGGACCTGTTTGCAGTACAATACATTTATATGTGGAAAAACATGTAATCTCCTGTATTAGCACTGTGGATGTCTTTCAATTCCAAAGACTGTCGTATGTCCTGCCTATCATTGTGTGTCTCCAAATGGCGAGGTTGTGGCACACTTTACATTGAAGTGTCCCACTGCTATTTTAGGTCAAGCGAATACTAAATGATCCATCGCTATGTCTAAAAACCCTGCTGTTTCTCTCCCTTTTTGCAGGTCAACATGGTGATTGGCATTCTGGTGTTCAATAAATTGGTATCCAGAGATGGCATTCTGGATAAGAAACTAAAACACAGAGCAGGGTGAGTGCATAGCCATGCAGTACCCTCATCCATGATTCCCTCACTCTTCCTCCCTCACTCTCTTTCTCTACCGCTCTCTCTCCCTCCCTTTCTTTCTCTTTTGTTCTCTCCCCTCCAGCACACTTGCATGCATGCATAGACTCACGGAAGCACACGGACACAGACGCGCATACACACGCACAAAATCGCCACACAAGCGTACAAGCGCTTGCAGACACACACACACACACACACACACACACACACACACACACACACACACACACACACACACACACAGGCACTGGATTTACACCTTCTGTTTGCATGGAGATGAGGCTCCTCCTTCTTGCCGAAGGGTAATGAAATTAAAATAATAAAGCAGAAACAGGTCCGGAGCTCCCAGAGCGAGGTGTGGCGTCTCGATCTGGCAGAATGAGTGCATGAAGGGAATATTTCACAGCCTTGTGTTGAATCTGTCTGCTGCTGTACGTGGTCTGATACAGGACCTCCACTTCGCATGATGGTCTTGAAACCTTTTTGTCTTGTACGCTGTTCCGCAGGCCCATGAGTGAGCCCCATACAGGATTAACTCTAAAATGTGCCAAATGTGGCGTTGTATCAACAACTGCTTTATCAGCAACTACGGCCAGCAATGCGATGTAAGTGCCCAGTGCGATGCCTTGATGAATCAATGAGATTATGTTGCATGCGAGTCTCTTTGCGTCCTCTGCGCCCAGAGACGGGGATTAGGAGGAGTGTGAATAGAGCAGGTGGCTCGGAACTTCCTATCCATTGGGAAACAGTCCCTGTTAAAGCTGGCGAGAGTCATACAGTACTTGTGTCATGTTTTTATATAGCAATTGTTGCAAATGCAACTTTTGATGTGAAGGCATGGAATGTTGAACTACCTGCAATACCATGCGTCGCAACATTTGGACGCTCAAAGCACCTACAGCACCTACGCTTGCAGGTAGCTTGGCTTGAAAAGGCAGGGTGGGGTTCAAAAATGTTTCTGTTTTCGATAGGTGTCAGAGTGGGATGTGTCTGCTTTGTCAGAAAGATGTGAACACCCCCTCTCTCTCTCTCTCTCCCCCCTCTCTCTCTTTCTCCCTCCCTCCCTCTCTCTATCTCTTTCTTTCTCCCTCCCTCCCTCTCTCTATCTCCCTCTCGCTCTCTCTCTCTCCTCTCTCTCTCTCTCTTTCTTTCTCTCCCCCTCCCTCTCTCAGGGCCTCTCTGTGGAGCTCCTGTGTGGTGCTGCCATTGTTGGCTCTTACCTGGATGTCCGCTGTTCTGGCCATGACAGACAAGCGCTCGATACTCTTTCAGATACTCTTCGCTGTCTTTGATTCGCTGCAAGGATTCGTCATCGTCATGGTCCACTGTGTCCTGAGGAGAGAGGTAGCGCAGAGCGCCGGAACGTGGCGCCTGTTTTTATAACAGCCTGCAATCGATCACTCTGCCACTGGGCTCTCTTAAATCCTGCTTTTCCCCTTTTTAGTTTTTGATCTAAACCTCACTGTGTTATTTAAATATCATCTTAAATCTAAGAGAACCTCAGATTAATCCCAAACACAGACCCAGTCAATTACTAAACAATGGGTTGTGTTTTTTGGCAGGTGGAATTGTAAACCTTAAACTGCTCATTTTTTCAGTTTTGGGGTTTGATTTAATCTATAGTTTTAGAAGTTTTATCTTTAGTTGTAGTCCAGAAGTTTCTAACAGAATGCTGCCTGTCTAAGGGTCTTTGCCAGAGCATGAGTTTCATCTTTACTTGAGGTCACATTTTCATCTACTGAAGACACATTTTGACCAGGCAAGTTGTGAATGCAAAAGGTACGTGTTTGCCAGTTGCTCAGAAATGCCACTATGTCCTTTATTCAGGTGCAGGACGCCTTCAGGTGTCGACTGAGAAACTGCCAGGATCCAATCAGCACGGACGCCACCGGAACATTCCCCAATGGGCACGCGCAGATCATGGTGAGTGATTCCTTGATTCCATTTAGGGCATGATTCAAATTGTATAGGTTAACTTTAGCTTTAAACCTGTTGCTCATAGGGTACAGCTGTTATTAATGATGTGCCCATTTATTACACTGTCTTCTGACCTTGGTTTAGCGTGATCCCCTTTGCCTAATTCATCACTTCCTTTTGATTATTCTAATCCGATTCCTCTCGGGCAAACCTCAGGGTCGAGCGTTTTCTAGAGAGCACTCTGGCTGAAGTGTAATTACGCGCTGCGTGTACTGTGCTCTCTTCCTGTAACAAACGATGCCAGCCGCAGTTGGTTTTCCTCCGCCCGGACGCCTCAGTCTAAACTGCCTTTTGATTGAAGCGATTCATCACATTTGTCACGCGTCTTTTCATCTCCTGGTCCTGGACTCCAGGCTGTAAAGGACCTACACTGTCTGACTGGCTTTCTGAAGCGTGATGCCAGCCTCTTCATATGTTGATACTCCACAGGCTCATAGCGATTATGATCCTCTATTTGTATTCTAATGTTTCCTTGATGGACATCGTTTCGCTACGCCGGTGTTACAAATGCACCGCGGCGCTACGGCTCGCTGTAATCGTTTGTTGCAGTTCCAGGCGCCGCCCCGGAGCACTGATATAGCGCTGTGACAGCACTTTTACAGCCCGCATTAATTGATGCGTTGTTAAGACCAAGTGTTGGAAAACCGCAGCGCGGTAGCCATAACCATGTAAAATGTCAAATGTCAATAACCAGGAAGTGTTTCAGAAGTATTCCTCAATGCATCTCAATTTAAAAAACAAAAAGAGAGAGAGAAGTGATTCGGGGGCCCAAGGAAAGCCCCTAGGATTGGATTTGATTTGAGGATGAAGAGAGCCCGTGAGGGCGGTGATGTATGGCTTTGTGCGTGTACATAAACAAAACTGTGCCAGCTGCGTTCTGACCATGATGCTGTTTCCCCCAACAGACCGACTTTGAAAAAGATGTGGACATCGCCTGTCGATCAGGTAAGGAACAGATGAGGTGCTAATTGCTTTAGCTTTGTGAAAAGCCCAAAAGACTCTGTATTGGGGGGGTGAAAATACTCTCGTTATGTAACAAGTCATTCCTAGGAGAGTTCCGCCACTGCAAAACAAGTGCTCTCCAAAAACATTCATTTGGCACCAATGTGAACACTGTGTGGTGATTTTGCCCATAGATTTGCACCTTCCAGTGCTATTATCTGTGATGCTCAAAGCGTTTTTAAAGCCCAAACCTTGGAGCTGGCAGAGTACTGACTGAGAGAGTACATACTGTGTGGTAGTTTATTTCCATTTCTGTAATGTAGGCCCACAAATCCACGTTGAACTGCTGCCTTTGTGGTGGCCTTTGGAGCAGTATAGATTTTTTCAGTATAGATTGAACAGGGAGGGGATATATTAAGGGCCATTTTAATGTAGCATAATATTCATACATTATTGTGTTGCATTTTTATGCTGAATTAGCATACAGTCATATAGTTGTGTATATTTGGCTGTAAGCCCTCAGCTAACAAAGTACAATTTCAAAGTGTAACAGAGGCAGGGCTGCCTCATACAGGTGCATTCAGTCAGCAAAATGAGCTACAAAATACATAAAAGTGAGTCCCATTTTACATTGTGGCCCTAATGCCTGTGCATTTACACTGTAAGTACAGTGGTAGGTAAAGTGTAACTACTGTGTATTTATACATTGTTACATTTGGATTTACAGCTGTAAAACTGAGTGTTATTTTCTACTGCAGGTACAGCATTAAGTCACCACAGTCATAAATGTAAGTGTGAGTCATTTTACCCAAATTCATGATATGAACTTAAAGTATTAATTAAAATGTTGAAATACAGTTTCACTACTGTATGTTTTACCATTGTAAGTACAATGTAAAAATGTGCATATACAATGTAGTTACACTGTACCTACCTCTGTAGTTACAGTGTGCTCACACAGGAAGTTGGAACCTGATAGTGTGTAACACACGGGACTCAGCTAAGTATATCCTGTAACTTCAGATGCTGTGTGCCTGTAATGCAGGTAACTACTGTTATGCATAAAAGTTGGGGGTGTGGCCGTTCAGTTGGATTCATGGTTAATGGAGAGTGCTGAGGTTTGGGTTCAGATTAAGAGCAAATCTCAAATTGGTCTTTCACTTCAATTACTTTGTAACAAGATGTAGTCATATATTATATATATATTATATACACATTTATCATTTTTTGTATTTTATTTACCGTTACTCATTTAGTCAAATGTAGGATTGAGTGACAGGGCAGTGGAATGGTGTTAGCCCCATCCTTTTAGAATAAAACAAAGGTACAGTTCACAATCAGATATTCACTAAATAATTACGTAAACATAGAAAAGACCTGTGCTAGGAATGAAAAGGCCATCAAAGTGGGCAGAAATACTGGTTGAAATACTCCAATGCTTCCGACAGTGCAACGACAGTAAACAGATTAGGTCCCTACTGAATATAAAGCGTTATCACATAATATTGTGGGGTAAATTTAGGTAAACTGTGCCTAAAGTTCAGCAGTGTGCAGGAGGAGCTATGATTCTGATAAGATTAAACAGGGTATTATGGGAAGGTCCTGAGAGTCAGACAGTCTTTGTGATGGAGAAGGAGATGGGAGCAAAATATGTTTTAAGCCTGACTCTATTAGGAGAGCTTGAGTTATGCATCTTACTTAAGCCTATCTGTGCTGCTAAGTGCCTGTAATTTTGCAGTGCCAGTGGTGGTGAATATTCAGCAGCCCTGTAATTACTCACATTAACAGCAGTGTCATAGCAAGTAGACCTGTACTCGTAGTCTTGTGCACAAATCTTAGTATCAGTCTTGCATTGAGGTTGGAAGCTTGAAGCGAAAGCCATATAAGCATATCGACAAGAGCTGAGGTGTGGGAGCTGTTAGGTGGCTCATCCTGCACCCTGCCAATGTCAACTGTGGGCTGGCAGCCCCAAAGTAACCTGGCTGTAACCTTTCCCAGAGGGGGAGGGTTTCAGTCAGTGAGATTCTCAATCAGCCATTGGCAGTCTCATCCCAAAGCAGCGACTCCTCTGGTCGATTGGGCACCTGCAGCCAGTCTGCACCTGCTGCACATGAGGTGTACTCCTGCACTGCAACGACTGCACAGCTCAGCTACTGGACTACACATTTTACTTAAGACATAATCTGGGATAAATCTGGTTAAAAAAGTAAAAATAAATAAATACAGCTGAGTAGTTCTCTGAATCAAGTTTGTTTAAAATGGCATATCAAGTCTGAGAAAGTGCACAAATCACGTTGCTGCTCTGCTGATTTAATGTCCGTGCCACGCAATGTAATGCATCAAAGATGCCTTCTCTCAAAACATCTTAGAGATGAGTTCACTCATTTGGCAGAGTGAAAAACTACTCCATCCTAGATTTTAAAAAAGCATAAAAGGGTATTAAAATGAATTTTATATCTCTCTGAAAATGTATAGGCTTTTTCTTTTCTTTTTCTTAAGTCTTGGCACATTCCAGTGACGGCTCTCTTCAGTGTCACAAATAAACTGATGAGCCAATCAGCTTTTACAGAAATAAGTGGCTGTGAAGCGTGCTCCGTTTGTTCATCGTCAGTAATGACTGCGACTGCCCAGGCCATCCTTTTATTGAATCACCTTCACGCCACTGAACTGCACTGTGACATTGGTTTAATTAGATGCCTATCGCAGCATTCAGTATTCCAGAGTCACCAGAGTATTCAGTATTAACAAGCAAACATTATATTTAGGCAAGGTAGCCTTTTCATTTGACCACTCTTGACACATTACATAGGTAGCTAGCTTATTAAACTAAAATGAAATTAAATGGACAGCACTAACATTACTACTAACGTTACATCACTGCCTGTCACACAGGTTAGGAAATTGTCATAGCAAGCTAGAAAACGTTGAAACAAAATGTCAAGCTATACAGCTACCTCATGATATCTGGTTGCTGATTTTTAGAAAATAAAATTTCCTAAAATCTGTGTTGTTAGAGAAAACATCATTTAATCGGAATATCAGACAAATTGTTCCATATTGAATCGGTCCACTCACCTCTAAAATAATCTGAGGGCTCCCTATCCCATGCCATGAGCATTACAACCCTTCTTCTAATCTGACAACTGACTGACAAGTGGGTGTGAAGAAGATCCTGCGAAAGTGATTACGCATTACAAGCTTGAAAAAAAACAGTATCTAAAATGAATTATTTTAATGGTGAACATAAAATGGGGCGGCACGGTGGTGCAGTGGATAGCACTGTCGCCTCACAGCAAGAAGGTCTCGGGTTGGAATCCAGGCCGGGGGCCTTTCTGTGCGGAGTTTGCATGTTCTCCCCGTGTCCGCGTGGGTTTCCTCCGGGTACTCCGGTTTCCTCCCACAGTCCAAAGACATGCACGTTAGGCTAATTGGAGAGTCTAAATTGCCCGTAGGTATGAGTGTGTGAGTGAATGGTGTGTGTGCCCTGCGATGGATTGGCGACCTGTCCAGGGTGTATTCCTGCCTCTCGCCCGGAACGCATGCTGGGATAGGCTCCAGCCCCCCGCGACCCTGACCAGGAATAAGCGGCTTAGATAATGGATGGATGGATGGATGGATGGATGGAACATAAAATGGTTGCATTCTTTTAACCATAGAGACTAAGAAAATATGTAAAAATAAATTGAGTGTTGATGATAGATGTGCCGGGGTTGAGCTCCGGCTGATGACATTTGGGAACCTATGTTCTATACGAGCTGAGCCCCGGATAGCCCCGGCCCAATTTAACCTCTGCATCTGCTGGTCCTGGGGCTCTTGTTAAGGTCAATGAAACCATGAACTCCAGCAAGTAACCAAGGCATTTTGGCTAAAAACGTAGTTCCCTCTGCCAGGAAGCTGAAACTTGGATGCAAATGGATCTTTCAACAAGACAATGATCCGAAGCACCCCTCAAAATCAACCAGGAAATAGTTAACAAACCACAAATTCATTGTTTTGCAATGGCCATCTCAATGTCCAGACTTGAACCCGATAAAAAAATTGTGGATTGAAGAGGGCAGTCCACAAGCACAGACCGAAGGATCTGAAGGATCTTGAAAGATTCTGTATTGAAGAATGGTAAAATATCCCCCAAATATGTTCACCAACCTTGTAAACAGAAGACGACTTTATCCTTGCAAAGTGAGGGTGCACAAAGTACTGAAAACGGGTGTGAATAATTGTGACACCTTTTTTTCGGTCTAATATTTACCTTTTTTAGTGGCCAATTATACCCTCTATTTATTTAGCTTTACCCTCCTCACACGTTTGCCCTTGTCTCTACGAGGGCAGCAAACTCCGCTTCCTTTGACCCGCTTCCTTCCACCCACGTTCTGGAGACACCGGTATGTGTTTCTCGGCTAACTAATTCTGACCTCCCTCCCCCTGGGGTGGACAGCCAAATGCCACCCCCGATCGGAACTAACAGTCAGGGCCTGTCTGGCAGAGACGGGTTCGTATGCTTTGGACCCTTACGCTATGATCCAGCCCTGTGACACATCTTTTTGCGGAAAAGTTACTTGTTAACCTTTTTTTTTGTCAGAGCAATTACTAGCAAGTAGTAGTATAAAAGAATATATTTATATATATTTCCTTTTTTAAGCATACAATAGAGCTCATAGCACCTGTAGTGTTTATTTTATACAGCCTTCTTTGTTCATCTTTATCAAGGATAGGAATCATTTTGGAGGGTACTGTATATTGAAATGAACGTATTGAATATATAGTTCAGTGTTGATGGATGATTATAAAAGACATTTATATAGCACTATTTCTATAGCACTATTTCTTTCATCAATAGTGAGGAGGGAGGTAATCAGCTTACAATAAGCGAATGCTTCTTTTTCTCATATCTGAAGCCTGAGTTCAGCTTCGTATGATATTAATAAAGAAGGTTGTGTAAAGGGCATTGGCATGGATGTGCTTCTCACAGTTAAGGACAAAGGTCTGGTCAGATTGAATATAAGCCCATCCAAAGCCTGCCGGCCTTCAGCTTTTTTGCTTGGCTTCTGGATTCTTGCGTCCTTAAAGCAGGTGGATTCTGCTGATTCTTCTGTCTGTCATTAAAATTCACTCAAGTACGACTACCGGTGGCTGCCGCATCTCTCTTCTTTTTGTCTTTTGCGACCGAGCGAGTTCCACTGACATAGAGTCGTAATTGAATATGGTTACTGCATGTCTGATGGCAGTAGATGGCTGTCTTCCTAACAGGCGTACACTCACAGGACCGTAACTCAGTGGTAGAGAAACGGCACGCGCTCCCTGAGCAACCCTCCACAGCGCGCTCTTCAGACCGTGGGTAAACACAGCGCTCTGTGGGCATCTCGCGGTGAATTCTGGCATGCCGTAGCACGCACGGGGCCCGTTTGGCTTTTAGGAGAGGGAAGAAGGAGGGGGAGGCAGGCTGGAAACACTGCTCCTTCGCTGCGAGACTGTCAGGTCACTTAGCCGTCCATACCAGTGATGAGGGGTCCCATCTGGAAGGAGAGGGGAAGAGAGATGGGGGCGGGGGTCACGGCAGCTGAGCGAGGGTGAATAATGCATGTCCTGAGCCTGAGCCAAGCCTCCATTTAAACCACGCACCTGAGCCTCCCTGTCACAGAGGACATTTCCATCTCTGTCAGCCTTTTCTCAGTGTGCAAGGTGCTACAGTCGGTGAGCTATGTGATAATGAATTGGGAGTGCAGTATGTGATGCACTGTCACGAGGTGGCTGTCCTACTATGATGCTGCTGGAGTCAAACAGAGTGAAAAAGGGTGAAAGCTGCCACACACACAGACACACATATCATAATTGTGGGGAATTCTGAAGGGACGAATGAAGAAAAGTGCCCTGGGTTTGTGCCGGAAAATGAATACAAAATGCAGTCAGCACACAGTAATCAGGAACGATTAACAAGTACAATTGAGGAGCTTGACCCAGGAGACATAAAAATTACTTAGAAATTACTAAGCACCAATTATTTTTGTCTGGCGTGTTGACTGCCCAGCAGATGCTCGGCAGCCCCAGAGTGAGTAATCCTGGATGGGTGCATTTAGGTAACAGTTTCATACTTTAGTTGAGTATACTTATTTGAAGATCATAGGCACATGCTGACATTGATTACAATTATTCAGATTATTATTATTATTATTATTATTATTATTATTATTATTATTATTATTATTATATAATTGGCTTTAAGGAAACAATTCATTCTGGTATTTTCAACCAGCCAGGTCCAATATTTGACCCATAGTTATCTGTGCTGGTGCCAGACTCCAGGCCTCCAGGCCTCCAGGCCTGCTGTTTCTGCGTTGCAAGACCAGTGGTAATAACAGCACAATTTCAGCCCCTGTGACCTTCCCTTCTCCTCCCCGGTACGTTTCTGAATCGCTGTTGTAATTCCCCTCAGATTTAGGAGCGGAAGATTAAAGTGCCCACAGAACAACCCTCTACAGCACGGTACAGGCTGTTCTCCTGCCGCTAAGGGTATTTCTGACAAGGCAGCCAGACGCTCCAGCTCTCTCGCGTCTGGGCTTCGCCAAGGTCAAGCCAACCTGAATATAAAAGCACAGCGTTTATTATTATGGAGGACATCGGGAGGGCTGTTTTAGGCCGGTGGAGTGTATGCGTGGTTTTTGGTTGTCCCATAGGCCCCTGGGCAGTTACCCCACTAGGCAACCTCCACCAGAGATTTGAGTCCATACCCTTCTGGTTCCAAGCCCAGAGAGGATGCAGTGAATACACAACCACATATCCCCTCCGGTGCTGCAGTGTTAGATCACAGCCCACAGCCATAAAGACCACTTGGACAGGTTCCCCCCACCTCAATCTGATCCCTGTCTCTCTCCCCAGCGCTCCATAAGGACATGGGATCCTGTCGGGCGGCTACGATCACGGGCACGCTCTCCCGCATCTCGCTCAATGACGAGGAGGACGACAAGGGGCCCGAGGGCCTCAACTTCTCCACTCTGCCGGGCAACATCATTTCCAAGGTGATGATCCAGCAGCCCCCGGGCGTGCACATGGCGATGGGCGTGAACGAGCTGGGCGAGCCGTGCCTGGGCGACGGAGGCGCTGACATGCGCCGGACCGTGTACCTGTGCACCGACGATGCCGTGCGCACCGACCCGGACGCACTGGGGCTAGACATGGGCGGCCACTCCCCGCAGGGCCAGATGATGGAGACCGACTACATCGTGATGCCGCGGGGCTCCGGCAGCGCCCCCACCCTGATGAAGGACGATGGCAAGATGGGCATGGCCATGGACGCCATGCCCCACGAGCGGATGGTGCACTACAAGATGAACCCCGAGTTCAACATCAGCCCCACGGGAATGGAGCACATGGCCCTGAACCTGGACCAGCCCTTCGCCGGCCCTGATCATGGGCAGAGCCTGCCCTTCGAGCCCCGCACCGCCGTCAAGAACTTCCTGGCCGAGATGGAGGAGAGCGCGGGCATGTCAAGAAGCGAAACAGGCTCCACCATTTCCATGAGCTCTTTGGAGGTACATGCTGCCGCCCAACTAAATAAACAGCCCTTATAGGCATTGGGGGGAGGGACCCAGGGCATTAGTTTGGACGTAGCAATGCCTTGAATAATGTGCTTCATTCGTTTTTCACCACCTCTGTCAGCAACCTGCAGTTCCATCCTCCAACCCCAAGTGGTCGATGGAGGACTTTCTGAAGCTACTTGTTTAGCACGATCTCAAGTATTCATTCAGTTACCACAAATGAGATGCCCACACGTAATCATACTGATTGATTTGTAAGTAGGCTACTGCTTTCAATTGTGAAAATATGTCTGTTGACACTTCTGTAGGACATGGCATGCCCATCCTGGAGCAATATAATGAGTTGGTGGATATTTTTTAAACTCACAAACTTTTGAAACAATTGAAAAACAATTGAAAGCAAAAGGAAAATGTTTTCTTGACAGCCTAAAGGCAAAATAAAAATATAAAGAACAAAATTGTGATGATGGGATGCCTTGATTTTAAAAATTCAGTTAAGGTAGGACAATATTAAATATGGGCACGGTGGTGCAGTGGATAGCGCTGTCGCCTCACAGTAAGAAGGTCTCGGGTTCGAATCCAGGCCGGGGGCCTTTCTGTGCGGAGTTTGCATGTTCTCCCCGTGTTCGCGTGAGTTTCCTCCGGGTACTCCGGTTTCCTCCCACAGTCCAAAGACATGCACGTTAGGCTAATTGGAGAGTCTAAATTGCCCATAGGTATGAGTGTGTGAGTGAATTGTGTGTGTGCCCTGCGATGGATTGGCGACCTGTCCAGGGTGTATTCCTGCCTCTCGCCCGGAACTCATGCTGGGATAGGCTCCAGCCCCCGTGACCCTGACTTAATAATAATAATAATAATAAGTGGCTTAGATAATGGATGGATGGAATATTAAATATTGTCGTCCCTTATCATTGTCACATAATTTGTTGTCTCCTCTTTAATGACTTGTCGTAGAGGTGTAAAAACTTCCATAAGAGGAAACACCCCTCAATTTGCGCCCTTGCATCAACACTCAGATTGTCACTTAATTGTATAATTGGTCATGTTCATTTGAGTAATTGCCACTAATTAATGAAAATAGAGTGCCTACAGCAACGCCTTGAGGATCAGAAAGAAACTGCAGCTTCTTGAGAGAGGTGGTGAAAACACATGCCCTTACTCATAAAATATTACTAACTTTTACTAAATTACAAACTTAGTCCGTGTTGTCCAACTAAAAACTCTCCATTGGGGCCTCCTGGGTGGTCTAGCGGTTACAATGTTCGACGCTGGCCACTGTGACCAGAGTTCAATTCCACTGGCTGCGCCAGAGTCAGCTCTTGCTGGGAGTGCCACTAGGGGGCGGCGATTGGCTGTCCACCCCAGGGAGGGGGTAGGGAAGCCAATATGGGTTTGTTACGTATAGGAGTGGCTCTGGAGGACCGGAGTTACGGTCGACGGCTTGGCGAGTGCCGTCTCGGAGGAGATGATACTTCGCCTTTGTCACTGCCGGTCCCAGGGCTACGGCAGCGAGCTCACAATACGAGGGGGGGATTGGGTGTAAAATACAGGGTGTAATTGGCTACTACATCAGGAGAAAATGGGATAAAATCTGAAACAAATTGTTAAAAAATATATATATATTTAAACCCTTCGTGGAGTTTTTTCCCATTTTTCTAGTAAATTTACCATATTAAATCTTAAATTAAGATGGATTTCTTCTTGATTGACAGTCCACAAACATATCGACAATAATAAAAAAAATTCCTGATCACACACTGATCATTTACATCACATTAAACTAATTGATATAACACCTCCAAAGGAATGGTGATAGGTTACATAAAACATCTTTGTTTTCCTTTCCACAGAGAAGAAAGTCCCGATATTCAGACCTGGACTTTGAAGTGAGTAGACACTGGCCTTTCATCTCCTGTTCCTGTTTTTATGCTCCTGTATTTCTTAGTTGGCAGTTGCACCTCTCAAAATTAACACAGGCTTGATCATTGTGAGACCCATGGCAGTGTTGAGTCGCAAAGAAATATCTCACCATTGCATTCAGCTCCATCCTTTCCCCTGCAGCTACGCTGCTAGCAGAGCACTCCATTACACTGCAAATATTACAATAGTGTTTAACTCAGTGTAGCAAAGGAAATGCCAAAAATGTAAATGTGGTAACTGTGTGCTTCATTAAACTGTGTGTAAAAACAGGTGTGCTGTATAATTCACAAAAAAATCATTTTGAGGGGGCCTTGAATAGCGCAGCGATCTAACACACCTGCATTCACTGGCACTTTGCGAGTGTGAGCTACCTATTGCGGTTGCGGTTCAAAACAGTCTGACTCTGGCTGGGAGCCCTTATCGGGGGCGGCATTTGAAAAGTCGGCATGAGCTCGCCGAGGAGCAGTACGGTGTTCCTAAAGAGCAGGTGGGTGAAGTTCCATCTCGGAGGAGGCGGATCATTGCCGGCCTCGGGGATAATAGCTTGAGCGGAGAATTGTCTTGTGAGGGGAGGGCAAATCTAAATGAATGGAGGGTTGAATTGGATACTAAATACTAAGAAAATACAACAAAACAAAAAAAAAAAAAAAAATATATATATAGATATTATTTTTGTACATTTTTATTATTTGTTTCAAATTTTTCCCAGTTTTTCTCCCAATTTAGTATATATATGTATCCTTTTGGATTCAGAACCTTTTGGATTTGAGTTCAGTAACTTCATAGCCCAACGTGATCCTTTTCAGCACCGTTTTAGTGGAGGTGTGAGCGTTCCCACAATGGCCCACAAAGGAGGCCTTCCCGCGACTGCAGCGTCTCCTTTAGGAAGCACTTAAGAGACTGAGGGGCCTCATGCTCCCACATGTGAGGGGGGCAGTTATCCCCCTGAAATCTGACTAACTGGGGGGGCAGGGGAAGTGGGCGTCCCGGGTACTGACGCTCTGAACCCTCTCCCTCGCAGAAAGTCATGCACACCAGGAAGAGACACATGGAGCTGTTCCAGGAACTCAATCAGAAATTCCAGACTCTGGACCGATTCCGAGATATACCAAATATGGGCGGCATGGTGAGTAAGAGGAAATGGGGGGGGTGGCTTGTTCCCGTGTTAAGATGCAAACTACTGGAGACAGCATGGAGGCATTCGAGCGAGTGAATTAATAGTGATCCCACGAAGGGATTCAAGTAAAATAATATTTTTTCCTGCTTTCCAAGCAATGGGGAGGTGGGGGCTGGTTCCTCCGAGGGGGTTAGGTTTGGGGGTTTTGGGAAAGGGTCAGAGAGGACACATCTCGCTGCAGGTGTCTGTGCCTCGCTTGTCTGCCTACATTAGAATGCATCCTTTCAAAAACAAGCACCTGAGCTAGAAATGCTCTTTTTGTTTCTCCTCCATCTTCAGTTCCAGTGAATAAATGTGGTCGATGCCTACACATTATTCTCATCTTTTACAGTGCTTGTGAACATGGCGAATGTTCGGGGACCTCACTTTGATTTCCAGCGATTGGCATCCACTTTAACGGCTGAATTGGCCGTTTTGATTAACAGAAGGGAGAGGGAGAGAGAGTTGGGTTTGGTACCTGCCTGCAGTGGGTTAATGTTAGTCATCCTCCATCATGCTCACCTGTGAACATGCTGCATTGTGTCTCCATGGAAACTGGCGCATCCGCCTGCGTGTCACTGGATATTGGAGAATGTGCTCGATGCCGCCTCTTAATTGCAGAACAAACAAACACACGCACACACACAGACAGACACACGCACACACACAGACAGACACATGACAGACACATGCACACACAAACAAACACACGCACACACACAGACAGACACACGCACACACACAGACAGACACATGCACACACAAACAAACACACGCACACACACAGACAGACACATGCACACACACAGACAGACACATGCACACACAAACACACACACACACAGACAGACACATGCACACACAAACAAACACACGCACACACACAGACAGACACATGCAGGCACACACAAACACACACATGTACACATGCACACACAAACACACACACACAAACAGACATACACACACATGCACACACAAACAAAACACACACACAGACACACACACACATGCACACACAAACAAACACACACAAGCACACACAAACTAACACCAACACAAGTACACTCAAACACACTCAAACACACACACACACACAAACACACACATATACGCACACACACACACAAACAAACAGACAGACTTACACACATACAAGCACACGCAAACACACACGCCAAAAACATACATGCACATACAAACACAAGCACACACAAACACACATGCCAAAAACATACATGCACACACAAACGCAAACACACACGCCACAAATGTACATGCACACACAAACACAAGCACACACAAACACACTCGCCACAAGCATACATGCACAAACGAACACAAGCACACACAAACACACACGCCACAAACATACATGCACACACAAACAAACACACCACAAACATACATGCACACACAAACACAAGCACGCACAAACACACACACCACAAACATACATGCACACAACGGGCATCAGTTCCCCCTTTCACTCACATATCAATCAGCCCCCAGCACAATGTCATTTGCAGCTTGTTGCTTAGTAACTGTTGTAAGGATTAATATACGCCATTTAGCAGACGCTTTTATCCAAAGCGACTTACAGTAGTGAATGCATACATTTTTCAGTATATGTGGCCCCAGGGGGGATTGAACCCACAACCTAAGCGTTGCCAACGCTGTGCTCTACCAACTGAGCCACAGAAAACCACAGGATGTTTGTATAGGCAATGACAACTGCTCACCAAAATACTGAGAGCAGAGCCGTCAGTAGGCAAATCTGAAAGTTCTCTTATCTGACATATCTTCCGTAAGGTAAGCTGAGCTGAGAATACTGTATGAACACAACCGAGCATAAAACACATCTGTCTTGTGACCGTGGTGAAACAATGAATGTACATGCCTGCAATCTCATCCCATTTAAATCAACACTTTTGTATCGTCTTATCAAGGGCTGCTAGTTGCAGTGTCCATAATGGTCGTTCTGGAATAATGCAGCTCAAAGTCTCTCTTAGGTTCAAACTCAGACCTCCACTCCTGCGCCTAGCCACTGCTCCACACTTCTCCTCCACCACAGAAAGAATGAATAATAAGCTTTAACCTGCAGCATTCCTCACTGGCCTTTCTCTCTCTCCCTCTCCCTCTCCCTCTCACCCCTTTACTCTGCATATTTCTCCCTCTTCACCTCTATTTCTTTCACCGTCTCTGGTGTCACTCTCATTTGTGTTTTCTGCATCTCTCTTTCTCATCCCCGTACCCCCATCTCTCTAGGATAAGGCAATGCCAAACAAGAACCCATGGGAGAGCTACAACCCCGGGAGCGAGTACCAGAACTACGCCACTATGAATGTACTAGAATCCCACGGCAAGGACTCTCTGGAAATGACCCCGGCCGAGTGGGAGAAGTGTGTCAGCCTTCCGTTAGACGTCCAGGAAGGAGACTTTCAGACAGAGGTTTAAAGGGCGGAGGGAAGGGGGGGAGGATGATGCATTTTGCACTGAAAAAAACGTGAAAGACTTTCTTACAGCCTTGGCATACATATCTGGACTATACAAGTATGGCAGGGACATTATGTGCCAATACGCTAAAAAAACGAAGACATAAAAAAAAAAAAAAAATTCAACAAAAAAAAAAAGTCAGTGTTTCTTTTGTATTCTCACTAGTGTTCTTAGTGGGGGGCAGGCAGGTGTACAATATTTACCATCATGTGTTTAAAGTACCTGTGGAATGAATGGGTAAAAGGTAATCTTTCTAGATAAAACCTCAAAAAGCAACGACGCCACGTCGTCCCGGCTTCGCAGGGCTCAGTCCGTATTTCTCTGGCCTGGGCCTGGAAGCACAATGTATATATTTATGCAGGTTTTTAAAAAGTTTATAACAGTCTGTTTGGCCATTACTACACTTTTTACTTTATAATATAAAAAAAGGGGCAAAATAATTTTTTCTGTCATTTACAAATGAATGTTTGTCAAAGCTACATTCTCCATTGCTTTAAATGCAATAAAAGGTAATACTCACTTTTATATGAATAATATATTTCACAACTTTATTACTGCAGGTTCCGCTTGAAGGCTCTCAGCAAGCTCTCTCATCTGCAGCCCTGTATAAAATATTTAAAACAAATGTTGTATGGTGTAAATAAACTTTTGTCTACATATGTTTTACTCGTGCCAATTTATTTTGATGAGAAAAATTGCCAACCTGGTTAAAAAAATTTTTTTATAAAAAAAAGAGTGAAAGATGTTAACGTTTGAAAACGGAATGTAAATAAAAGAGGAATTATGTTGGTATTGCTTCAGAGGGTGTGTCAACTCAATCTCATTGCACCTGCGGCAGTGAGTTTTACACGTTTATCATCTCTTTTATAGTGTGCATCTTATTTTATTTTTTACTGGTATTTACATTCTGTTCCACCTCATTTCTCTCTGTGTAGAGGCCAGAGATATTAGAGACAATAGTGTTTACTGCAGGCATGTCCACTTCTCTGTAGTACAGGTTTGACAGTCCTGTCCTGGGTGCAGCACTCAAAATCTGTCACCAAAATAATCACCAAATGAGGGAACCAAGGGGCGATGGTTGGGCTTCACTTCTCCGGCACCTGTTAAGAGAATCAATTCCACACCATTGTATCATGACAAACACGAGTAAACACTTCAACCAAATCACACCTGCAACCTACTGCCATATTGACTTATAATAATAATAATAATAGCTTTATTTGTATAGCACCTTTCATACAAACAGTAGCTCAAAGTGCTTTACAGGGTTTATAGCCTTGACTATAGCCATTTAGGGAACCACATTTATTTATTTATTTTACAGTTACATCAGCTAAGTAGATAAATATCATGTCACTTGACACAACATCTTATTTGTATTCCTGTGTACATACTGTTAGAAGGAAAACATTTTTGCTCTTGGCAGCGCATTTTTTAACATTGTATAAACAAAGCAAGAACTTTGCTGTCAAAATCTTCAATTCAACAGAATGTTAGTGACAAAGGAATGACAGTTATTTTAAAGCTTACCAGGAGTCAAGGATGGTATAGTTGCTATACATAGAGACTATATACAATACATTTATTGGAGTTGGATTAAAATAATAGTTAGCCATTACTTTTCCTTTCATAGTATAGCACAGCATAGCCACAGAACTGGCTCTGACCGGTTTAGAAGCATCAGCAGTGGTGAAGAGTCTGAAGAGACCCTACATCTACCCTGAGAACATTTTTTTCAAAAATATCTACCTTAGTTACCATGGAGATATTCGTATGCCTAAGCAACTCTAAAGCCCCTCATCTTCCTTTCTTCCATTGACGCCATGAAACAAAATCATTTTCAAATGTTGCTCTGAGTCACTCTTGGTCATGTCTTTTATGTCCCCGTCATCTCGAATGCAACCAGAAATATAATCACTAGAGTTGTACACTATTAATTTAATAGCTAGTTTGCCTGACCCTTACTATAGATTGGTCCTTCAATAGCTAGCTGACACAAAATTAATGAAATATGGTCAACTGGAAAGGTTAAAGTTATGCTCAGCATGTGAACAAAACATTTTCGGGAGGCTTCAAGTGTAGGAAACCTGAAAATCAAGTCAAGTCAAGTATCTTTATTGCCATACCAACTGTGAAGTTGTTAGGAATTTGTTTTGGTGAAGCTCACATAGACCACAATACATGGACAATAGCATTACAAAACCAACAATACAATATCACACAACAGTAACAATATCACATATATCAAACGTACACATATACTCACCCCTCGCCCCATAAATGCTTATGCGACAAGCCAGCAGAGATGTGGACTCGAGTCATTGTGACTTGGACTCGAGTCGACTCGAGTCACTGTTTTGATGACTTGGGACTTTGTGGAGACTTGGACCAAATGACTTGAGACTTACATGTGACTTGGATAAGAGGGACTTGGTCCCATGTCTGCAAGCCAGTCACATGTTACTTCACTAATCATTCATTTCTGTAACGTGTAGTTTTAAGACTAAGCCACCATCAGTGGTTAATATTAGTATTAATCTCATGGTTGAGCGGATTGTTAATGAAAAACGGGAGGAAAGAAACAGAAATGTTTGGAAATGAACTATTTCATGAATAAATCGGACATACAGTAATCATAAAAATGGGCGCAGATTTTTTCATATTTTAAACTGAACCTCAGCACAAGCTTACTTCTCATCACTCAGTGCTGTCCATTTTACTGGGATGTGAGCAGACCGTGCACACTATCAGTCAGGCATGATGATTTAAATAGTTTACATTTGTCATCGCGAGAGACTTTAAAACATTAATATATACTTATATGTTTCATTCCATGAATAACCTGCAAATGTGGGACACGTACAGTATGTTCTACAATTACATGCTGCATAAAAAATGAACTCTGCAGTTAATAATTAGCATATTACCCAATGAAAATAAGTGAACTTCTAATTACTCGAATTAATCCTATTATTGGTTGTGAAGCTTAATTACTTAATTACTCCCTATGAGCGTAAAGAAAGGTGCAGGTGAGAAATGTATCTGCCGACACACAGAACTGTGCACTGTGCAGGTGTTTAACTGTGTGTGAAGTGCTGAGGTTTGGAGTATTTATGAGTGCGCTCACATCTCCCAGTAGCCTCATCCGAGGGTGGTTTCTCTGCGATTGGCATGGTGCCCTGTGTCCACGGCAACACAGCACCCTTCAGAAAGGGTGAGATAATCTGAATCGCAGGTCCGCCCAGCGCAGAGGAGATTCAATTCCCTGAATCGATTGCGATTTTTGGTGCCGTTCTGACTGGTTAACAATACAAAGGTTGCTGGCTGGTGCAAGACATTCACCATCGATACCTGTGGCACATGAGGGAGGGGGTGGGGGAGCAAATGTCAGGGTGGGAGGGGCAGAGATATCCACTGCAGATGATGTGACATGGGGCTCACTCAGAACATTAGAGGGTTTGAAGAGGGTTGGTAGGGTGGGTGTTGGCAGGTTCTCCATGTTCACAGAAGCACAGTTTGGAAGCCAATGCAGAGAGGCACGCTCTTATACACACACACACACACACACACACACATGCATACACAGCAATTCCAGTCCCACACAAGCATACACCATGATTCCAGTCCCTCACACATGCACACACACACACACAAATACACATACATTCTGATACTGGACCCACACCCACTCACTGTGATCCCAGAATGACATGCACAGATGTATACTCGCAAACACACACACTCACACACACACTTGTGCGTACACACAGGGTGAGCATGAGAATGCAGTTTTAAGCTGCTTATCGGACCACCTGAAGACGAGATAAGATATCTGATTTCTGAAGCCTTATGGGCACTGCACCCCAGTGTGGCTTTGCAGAAACAGCCAGGATCAGTGGAAGGAGCTTATGGGAAATACTTTATTTTTTCCTTCTGCCCTGTTTTCACTGCAGCTGAAGTGCTTTTTTTTTTTGGGGGTGCTGAATACAGACTCGCCAACCGCAGCACAACCAGAGAGCGATGGGATGAGACTTGGGCACTGCTCCAATAGAGCGCCTCCGCCCATCTGGTGGGGCTAATGTCTGGGGGCAAGGCCGGAGGAACCAGCGCCATTCGGTACAGTAGGGTGCACAAAGTGGAGGTTTATGTCCAGGCTTGACAGGATGAAGTTTCCCTTTGCGTCACTTGAAAAATGTCTCTTGATTGATTGGGGCAGTCCACCGTGTTTGCCCGATTGGCTGGAATGTGCAGGCGGAGTTCTGCTGACTCATGTACGGCTGGCCAATTACTTGATTATCCACCTTGGACCAGGAACCACAATATATTTATATATTGAAACCTTTTTGTGTGAGTGCGTGTGGGCATGTGCGTGCATTCTTTCTTTATGAATTTCATTCAGATCCTGGCTTCTCATGTATAGTGTTGCTTTTTTATTTTTTATACAACTCCCTACCTGCAGTTATTCATTGGGAACCAGGTTTACATGAATGCGAGTATCACTTGCACCACACAAGTGACAAGTGCCTTCTTTCCATGAGCATTAACTTTGGATCAAAGGTGACGTCCTGAAGTTGGTGGGGGAAGAGGGAGAGGGGGTGACGTGAATTTGGAGGGGGGTCGTAAATGCAAACTTGTTGGAGTCGAGGCGAGACCTGCTGGGATTGTTGGAAATTAGTATGCGTTAGAGGATCATGCTGTCTCAGGGGAATCTGCTCTGTCACCGACACGACTGGGTAATTAGACGCCACCGCACCCCCCCAGCCTCTTTCCTGGGGGTCTGGCTGTGCCATCCCGTACTGAAAAATAGATGGCTCCTCTTTTTGGGATCACCTTCATTTCATTTTGGGGGGTGGAGGAGGATTGATCACTCAATGTACGTATCCCATCATGTAATTATGCATTTTTCAAACATTTAACTGATGGATGATGGGGGACTTTAATTTGAACTGGTCCGACAAGTAAAAAAATAATAATTGAAATTGATCACAGTCAAATATGATCTGGATATGATCTGGATGATAGTGGTCCAACAACAACAACGATAACAAAATCCTCAAAGGCACTTGATATTTTCAAATAAACCGGAGCAAATTACTAAAACATATAATTTGATAACTGGAATCGCAAACCTTAATTTAACTATTAACTGTTTGCAAGAAAACGTTCTAAACACAGATTCAACCTCAATATTGCAGAAAAGCAAAACAATACTTTTTAATGTACACCTAAGTAAGATCTATTTCATTTTGAAAATTAAACCAAATGAAATGTAATGTCTTCAAATGACCTAGAAAATAAATGTAATATGCTCATAAATCAGTGTATCAAAAGCTTTAGATAAATCCAAAAAGTAAGAGAATACTATTTTTTTTTCAAGAGCAGATGGAATGTTTTCACAAAGCTGTAAAAGAGGTTCTTTCATAAACCATATGTATGTACATATACATTGTTATCTATAGGTTTGTTTTGATATTCTACTGTAAACCAGTTTTTGTAATATTTTTGGAAAAACATGGCAAAATTGGAATAGGGTGATAATTTGAAAATAAAGAAGGTTCGCAAGATTTAGGGAATGGGGGAATGGCCATTGACACTTCTATAGGTTAAAGGGAGACTGCACAGATAATCAAAAATAACTACATAAATTAAATAAAAACCACCTTTCGGCAAAACTGAATTAAAGACGTTTAGCGACTTTTCAGTGGCTGTTGCTTCCCGATTTGTTTCTCAGATTGTTCTCTCTCTGGTCGTCTCCCGTGTTTCACAAACTAGCTGTTTCCATTAGGCCGTTTTTATGTGAGTAAAGTCACATCGTATAAAAAAAAGTTCTAAAAGCTTTTCTGAGGTTTTGTTCTAAAGAAACCGGTTTTATGTAGACGCACCTTCAAAGGCAAAATTCGCATCCATTATTTTTGCGACCTTTAAAGCCGGGCTGTGCTTTTCCACAATCGAATTGTTTAATAGTTATGAACAGAATTCCCAATGCAAGTATATACTTCAAATTTCTATTTTTGAAAAAGTAAGGCTGAAAAAAGCCCAATCCCCGAAGTCTACGTCAACCGCGTCGGAAAAGCGCGAGTCAGATCAACACGTCTATGGAACGCCAGACAGCTCATAATCCATACACGTATTCTTATTATGATACACGTATTTTTATGATACGTGTATTAAATGAATACACGTATGTTTTATGATACGTGTATCGATACACGGTTTTTTATGACGCCATCACACACATTTTTTAGGCATGTTCTGGTCAGAAAAGGGCATTCCATTTCTGTAAACTTATTGCAGTCTTTGTCCGGTTTTATGAATTGTTTAAGGCTGTGAAAATGAACAATTAGTGTTGGCTATATTTGTATTTCTAACTTACTTGGCTAGCTCAACACTACTTATTAAATAATTCCAAATGGTCTGTCCACTTCCTTTCATAGCTTTTCCCCTGCTTGCGCTGCTTCCAGACGTGTATTTTCATATTAAAGCATTTAACCAATCACATTTCAGCCATCATTTGTTGCCAGGGTCAAATAAATCTGCCTGGAGGCCTTCACAATCAGTTCTGCAGGCCCTGCAGCATAAAATAAGTGTTGATCAAACTGTTGCTTCAACCAATCAGATTTTGAGTTGGGGACACGAAGGCCTTCTAGAAGGCCTAGGTAACGTCAGCGTATTCACACCCTTTGATTGGATAGTCAGAGAGTGTCTGACTATGATGTAATGTGATTGGTTAAATGCTTTAATATGAAAATACATGTCTGGAAGCAGCGCAAGCAGGGGAAAAGCTATGAAAGGAAGCGGACAGACCATTTGGAATTATTTAATAAGTATTCATGGACAAAATATAATTAACATCAGTCTGTGATTCAGACATTTGAGCGGACATTTTCAGCCCTAAAGCGAATTAAAACTTATGCCAGAAATACGACAGGGCAGGCTCGACTTTCAGCATTAGCTTCGATGGCGATAGAAAAGGACTTCTTGATGGAACTGAAACACACGGATAATCTGTACGACAGAGTAATTGAACTCTTTTGAGGAAAGAAAGGAGGATGGATTTTGTGCACAAATAATAAGGATTTTTGGTGAGTAAAATGTTGCTATTTTCCTAAATAATATTGCAATTTTATGAGGTTATTATTGATGCTTTTTATGTGTGTCGCAGCTGTAGCACCCCGGGTTTGTTTCTTCAGTAAAGGCATTTATTCTGGATACACGAGTTATCTATCTGCGATGCAACGGCAACGGGTGTCTGTTCGGTTTGTTTTTGCACTTTGTTTATTTATCTTTCTTCAGTCATGTTTCATTCTCGTTCTGTTCCCCGTCTGTCATTGTTCCTGTTCGAGTTCCTCTCCTTGTCTTGTCATGCACTTCGGGAAATTCTATGTTTCGGTTTTTTAGGGAGGAGGAGGAACGCATAAAGAAATCTGCGTGCGAATAAAGCGGAACGTGAGATAGGACAAGAGAGAATGACAGCGATAGTTAGAAGCGTGAGATAATTAGTGATTAGTAGTGTTAGTAACTTAATCTAAATCCCTAATGTTAGTAGATTAGTTGGTTAGTACTATATACATCTAACTAATATATACAAAGTGTAATTAGAAAGTAAGAAGGAAGTAAAACGAGATTAGAAACGAAGACGGAAAAAACGAAACATAGAATTTCCCGAAGTGCATGACAGAACGAGAATGAAACATGACTGAAGAAAGATAAATAAACAAAGTGCAAAAACAAACCGAACAGACACTCAAAACATAACAATAAGATGGCTTTTATAGCCATAAAATAGTTATTGAGGGGTGGATTGATTCAGGTGGATTGATTCCGCCACTGCTAGAAAGTTTGCTAACTACCGACAGTGAGCCAATGTTATAACGTTAATGTTACAACTAACATTAATTGTCATTTACCGGACAGGAGTGTGTGGAGACGGTCGGTAGGTGGCTAGCTAGCTGCTACCTTCGTGCTCTATCTATTACGTCACATAAATTCCGTTGTGGGTAGATTTACGCAGATTTGGCAGATTCTTGAGTTAAGTTTTTAAACTTCAAATATGCATATGTGTTTTAAAATAAATATGATCACAAACTTACTATGATATAGTTAGGGGGTATTTTAGAGACATGTGTCATCACTTTTGCAAGGTAAATTAGCTGGTGCCTACACTTTAAGTTAAATAGAAACATAGCTACTTACTGAGAAAAGCAGAGCAGTGTTTAGCCCCTGGTACAATTAGATGATGCCGCACAGCTATTTAGCCTACCCTAGCTGCCCGGTTGATTCCCATGTCCAGTGCGACTCCTTCCACGATGCTGTTTCAAGATTCAATTAATTGATCACTATTTTCCTTTAGCCATTCTCGGTAGATGGTTATATTTAGTATAATTTTATTTATATTCTAAGTAGCAGAATTAAATTGAGTTGGACTTTGTGAATACCTTTTTTACAGCTTATTATTTATCAAAGCAGGTTTCCTAAAACCTGAGGTGAACCAAAGTTTATTTCTACCGGAGGATGTTTTGTTACCAAATGATACAAAGACAAAACAGATAAATAAACCAGAATGAATCTTATAGAATATAACGGGAAATCGCTTTGCCTGACGGGATTGCTGTGTCGTTCGTGCGGAGAGTTTGAGCGGATTGTTTGTTGCTGTCGTTGATATTATTGGGATTGTGTGGGAGAATCAGACCTCTGCCAGGGCCATTTAGACTGAGGGATCCCAACCACACTTAATACTTCTTCAATAACAAACACCATCTTCAGAGTCTGATGTAATAGGGTTTATTGTACATAATGCAAAATTAAATACAAGAAACCTGGCTGGTTCGCGAAAACAGCTCTGTCCCCGTTCCCATACATCCACTTTTTAACATGTCATAAACCCCTCCTGCATCGGAGCTTAACGTCATCACCACACCCACCTGACTCCCCTCCCCATGATCTCATCACATCATCATTTTCCCTTGTTTCATCTGTTTACATTTTCCATCATTAGTTCTTTGTTCTTCACTCTTCAATAAAAAGAAATAAACAGACAATTCAGCTGACCTAACTGTGCACTATATATATAGACATATATCATGCACTGATAATTTTATTTGCTAAATGGCTACATCATTCCCACACAATTTATGCAGATAACCCCCCAGGGTAATCTATCTGCCGCGCGACTCAGGAATGCTGACAGTAAATTTAGCAGAATCCTTAATACAAAAGTAAAAGAATTATACGTGGCGGGATTCATTTATTTAAATTTAATCCACGTCCTCTGCTCCTCATGCCATCGGAAAGTCACCCGAATTGAGCTCGTAAATTCCAGTGACGGGTGAGCCTTGCTCAACGTCCTCTGTGGTCATTATCTTGTGAGGGGAGGACCACTGTTGCTTTAAACCACAGATTGCGGTGTCTGAGCCTTGGGCTTCAGATTGCAAAGTCTGAATTTCTCTCCTACACGTGACCATTACTTCATCGGACAGAGATAGTGTCACACACCACGTGACAAACCCTGAATGGGAACAGAGCAGCCAGGAGACACGGAGTGGAGTTTGTCGGTCTACGGACCGGATTTTATTTATTTGTTTTTCTGTCTCTCCCCCCAGACATGGGAGAGAGACAGTGGGAGTAGCAGGTTAACATATAACAAAGACCAACACAAACACAGACACAAAATCTTCACCCTACTCGCCGCGAAGCTTTTGGGTAAAAACAACAAACTAAAATAACAAGTTAAAATAACCAAACTTACGGGACACCGCGCCTCTTCCTCCGGAGTTCCCCTGGAACCTCCTCAGGCACACACATATCCAGTGACCTTTCAAGTGCTTCCCACCCATTCATACAGAGACACTCGAACTTTTCAGTTCGAGTTCTCTTACCCATTCATCCAGAGACACTCGTCACTCCCCACAGTGAGAGTTCTGGCAACCAGCCCCAAGACACTCCACTCTTTCAATGAGTTATTGGGCTGTTGCTCAGAAACACTCTCCACTGTCGAGTGCAAGCTCTCTTTTACTAAAACCGAGGGCGAGAGGTGGACCCTCTTCCAGGGCACCCTCTCGCTCCTCCACAATCACACCGAGGGAGAGAGGCGGACACTCTTAGTGCACCCCCTCTCCCTCTTCCCCACTCACACAGGAACCACTCTACTCAGTCACTTTCGACAAACGCACACAAAACTCCACAAACATTAAACATCCAACATTAAACATTCCACAACATACATGCACGCGCACTCACACACACATCAAGACAAGACTGACTGATTCCCCACTCGCCCCACCTGCTCTTAAATAGGCTTAGTTTCTGCCTGGCTCAGGTGGGACTCGTGAGGCAATCACCCAATCACTCAACTCACATTCTCACCCAGACACCCAATCAGCCAATTGACTTTCCTATCAATTGACTGATTGACACCAATTAAATAATTAAATAATAGTTAAACCAATTATGGCCTTTGGAGCTCCCTTCCGGGCGACAGTTCACTCTCACACCCTGTGAGAGTGCCAAACCTGCCCCCGGAAAGTCTCACTGCTCCAAAGGCCTCTACCACATGAAACAAGACAGGCAACCATGCCACTCCCATGTGGCCGAGACCGACGTCCTCCACAGATAGTTTTACTGCTGCACAAATGAACACTCGGACCCTCGATTTGAATTTATGTTTGACTTATGTAACGAGGTGGTGTTGTACCATTTTAATTATGTAGGCACATTATGTAGTGCATATTCTAATATAGTAATATTATGCAACCTATGTATATAACTGACGTGTGTACAATGAGCTGGTGATGACGTTACCCTAACGTGCTGTGCGTTACACTGATTGTTTACATTTGATTGGTTGTTTCCCTTGTTCCATGTCCCGGAGGAGTGGTGGTGCCGATGCTCAGCTGTTCTCAATCAGGCTAATTGTAATGGAGGCAGCGGACGCACCTTGGCGACTTTTAAAAAAGGAAGCACTACAGTCAAGTGGAGATCTCTACAGGGCGAGCAAGCTGGAAACTGCAGAACCACCGCGTTGGGTATCGTATAGGGTGTAAAAGCCGGTTCATTGCTGACTGTATGTAAAGTCTGTGTGAGATATTAGTGTAACGCTATCGGGTGTGTATAGCGTTATCCGCCGCAGTAGTCCGCCTCGGCTTTTGCTATCTTAGCTATTGGTATGGTATCGCAGTTTCCGGTCTTGCCGCGCTGTTTAGATACCGTGCACCTGCATTTATATTTTAAATTGGGATCCCTGTTTTTATATTGTCATTGTAACAGAGGTTGTTTTACTGTGTATTTTATTATCCTGCTACGAAACCGTACTTGATGTGTTTTAAACTTTGTTGTTTTCATTCCTTTGGGGAGGGCTCGGCTGTGCTTGATAGGACTACACTTTTAGCTGTTTTAAGTACCCTTTATATGTGCGGGGTTGCACACCCGTTTACTGTGGGGATTACAGTGTGTATTTGCCTAAACTCTTAATTGCTGTGTGGGATTTAACGTGTGTATTTGCCCAACTCTTCTGCATTGTTGTATAGGATTTATAGTGTGCATGTACCCCACTCTTCTGATTTGCTGTGTGGGGTGATGGTGTGCAGCTACCTAGCTCTTCTGGTGTGCTGGGCCGTTCTAGTGGCAGCCCTTATGGGACAGCCCGGGTCGTTCCCCACTCTGTTAGTGGTTGTTACCATTGTTTAATAAATTATATTATTACTTACTTCTGTGTTGTCAGATATGTTCACTGGTCACTGAGGTACTTCCCCAGTTACATTTAAAGGTCTCTCACCTAACTGAGAGTGGCATAGTCAACTACATTAAAAGTAGTAGTTTAGCCAGGTTACAACTGGCGTTAGTCGGTAGGCATTTGGGGAAGTTTCACAGCGGCTGTGTACATATATTGGAATCATGAGCTCTCCAGTGAGACAGAGCTCCTCTACTCATAGGAATGAGACCAATGTACTTCCTGTGCTGATGTCTGGCAATATGTGGGGCCAAAAACTTTCAGGAAAGAACCCAGATGTTCACTTAGCTGAGTGGCAGGAGAATTTGAACGCAATGTTTAGATTGTTTAACATGACCGCAGGCTCCCAAGCAGATATGATTTTAAATTGTTTGGAAGGGGAAGCTAAAAGACACATTTTGATTTTAGAAGAGAAAGATAGAGCTACAGTAGACCACATTTTTGCTGTTTTGAATTATCTCTATGGGAATAGAATGCTTGCCTCTGCCCTTCGCTCCTTATGTTTTAATTGTAAACAAGAACCTGTGGAGACAGTCCCTGAGTTTTCACTAAGACTCCAAGAACTCTTTCAGAAACTGAAGAAAAGGGACCCAGATGGGATGGGAGCAGTGGATCATCTACTCCGAGACCAGTTCCTAGATGGCATTAGTGACCAAACCCTTCGGTGTGAATTAAAAACCCTAACCCGGTCTACACCAACTCTGTCCTTTGCAGATGTGAACAAAGAGGCACGCCTCAGAGACTAAGCAGAGGGAGAGGGTTTAGCAGCCTTCTGCCATCAAGCTGGAAGACTGACTCCGGCCCCAACAGCACCATTTGATGTGGAGCAGCTAAAAAAGGATCTGAGGGAGGAAATGGCAGCAGAAATCCGTACCCAGATGGCATCCCTACCGTCCCTGGCACGAGAGATAGTCCAAGAACTGAGAGCGGAATTGAGCTTAGGAGGGCAGGCCCATCAGCCACCTCACTTCACCCAGAGGCCAAAAAGCCGCTCCATAGCCCCAACCACCTCCATCAACCGTTATGATGAACAGGGAAGACCAATTTGCAGACGTTGCCAGGAGGCCGGCCATATCCAGCGTTACTGCCCCCAGGGACAAGGCTCCAATGCCACCAGTCAACCGGCTTTAAACTTCTAAACCCCACTGCCGGGGATCTGACAGTGGGGGGGGTAGAAGCAGGATCCACCTCTGAAGTGCCCAGGGAAGGATTGATTGGCGAGAGCCCTGTGGTGAGTGAAAATAGCAGGCCATGCCATCCTGTGTCTCCTGGACACTGGTTCACAGGTTACAATGATGCGTGAGAGCTCTTTCCGGGAGTGGTTTGGTGAAGGTGGAACGAAACTCCAAGACCCATCAGCCTGGTTGGCTCTAACAGCAGCAAATGGACACAACATCCCCTACATTGGCTGCACGGAATTGGACCTCACAATAGGGTCTGTGACGCTGGAGAAGTGCGGCATTGTGGTGGTGAAGGACCACTGTCTGCCCCGTATCCCTGGCCTGCTGGGCATGAATGTGATCCACCGCTGCTGGAAGATCCTGTTTCAAGATGGTGAAGCTCAGAGAGGGGGAACACAGCTAGAAGCTAATCCATTGGGTCAGAGGGTTTGGATGCAAGCCCTGAAACTCTGTGGTCAGGAGGCCCGTTTCGCACAACCAGAGGGAGAGGTGGGCTATGTATGCATTACAACCAATGTCAAGATTCTACCGAAGCAAGAAGTTCTATTCACAGGCCGGGTGCGTGGGGGCCCTGGAGGTAGGCCATATCTTGCACTTGTAGAGCCCATGCTAGAAACCACACCCTGGCTAGTGGCAAAGGCAGTTGTTTCAGCAGGTGGGGGCCAGATCCCAGTCCGAGTAAAGAATATAGGTGAAACGTCTGTTTATCTCCGTCGCTACCAGAAGGTGGGCCGTCTCTCTCTGCGTCTTTGCTGGAAACGTCAACTTGCCAATGACCACCCCAGGCACCATCGAAGTCCACCTACAGCAAGTCTCCTTTGTTCAGGCACCAGTAACTGATGACCCTATTCCAGTAAACCTCTCCGGTGCCAACCTGTCCACTAGAGAACAGCAGCAGGTGGCAGAGTGCCTGCCACGGCACCGAGAGGTGTTCTCCCTAGACGACCAGGAGTATGGAAAGGCTATGACTGTCCTGCATAATATTCCCACTGGGGATGCTCCACCTATTCATGAACGCCATCGACAAATTCCCCCTAACCTCTATCAAGAAGTTTGGGCCCTCTTACAGGACATGCTGGAAGCTGGGGTTATCCACCAGAGCTGCAGCCCATGGGCGACCCCAGTCGTCTTGGTGAGAAAGAAGGATGGCTCGCTGAGGTTCTGTGTGGACTACCGCAAGCTCAACAGCATCACCCGTAAGGATGCCTTCCCTCTACCAAGAATAGAAGAAACGCTGACTATGCTGTCCAAAGCTAGGCACTTCTCAACCCTGGACCTAGCCAGTGGGTACTGGCAGGTGCCCGTCCACCCAGACGATCGTCAAAAGACTGCCTTTACCACCCCTATGGGCCTGTTCGAGTTTGACAGGATGCCCTTTGGCCTCTGTAATGCACCAGCAACCTTTCAGCGTTTGATGGAGTCCTGTCTGGGGGATAAGAATTTTGAATCACTTTTAATATATTTAGATGATATTATTGTGTTTGCCCCTGACCTCTCTACCCATCTCCAGTATCTTGAACAGGTGTTCCAGCGACTCACCCAGTATGGCCTCAAACTGAAACCTAGCAAGTGCCACCTCTTCCAGCCTAGAGTGCAATACCTAGGCCATCTGGTCTCGGAGAAAGGAGTCACCCCAGTTGGAGAGAAGGTCAGCGCAGTATCAGAATGGCCGCAACCCAAGACGGTGAGGGAACTACGAGCCTTCCTGGGCCTGGTAGGCTACTACCGAATATTCATCAAAGACTTCTCTAAGGTAGCTATGCCCTTACATGGATTGCTGGTAGGGCACCCAAAGAAGGAGTCCCGTAGGGTTGACGCAATACTGAGACAGTGGACCCCAGAGTGTGACACTGCCTTCCTCAGGTTGAAGCAAGCACTAACCGAAGCACCATTCAGATTATACAGATGCTAGTAATCGTGGCTTGGGAGCAGTCTTGGCTCAGACGCAAGAAGGTGCAGAATGAGTGATCGCCTACACTAGCCGAAGCCTGCATCCCTCAGAGAAAAATGATGCCAACTATAGCTCCTTCAAGTTGAAATTTCTCGCCCTTAAATGGGCAGTAACTGACAAATTCCATGAGTATCTGTTAGGCTCTCGTTTTGTGGTGTTCACTGACAACAACACTCTTGCAAACCTCCAGGGGGTGAACCTAGGGAGCTTGGAGCAGCGATGGGCAGCCAGACTCTCAAATTACCATTTTGACATCCAGTTCCGGCCTGGCAAAGCAAATGCCAACGCAGACACATTATCTCGGGTACCAATGGAAGGCGGGGGACCAAGCGAAGACGAGGAGGAGATTTCTGTCTTTGCCCCAGTACCCACGGTGAGCGCTAGTGTAGTAAAAGCTTTCCTTGTTGGTGTGGGGAGTCCCTTCCCAGAGGTGCATAACTCTGTTCAAGTTAATCTAGGGGAAGTGCAGCTGGGCATGACTCCTGGAGAGTGGAAAGACGCCCAGCAAAAAGACTGCAAAATTCGCCCCGTGCTGTTATCCCTACGGACAGGAAAAGCACCCAGTGCAACCAAGAGGGCTTCTCTGCAAAGCGACACTCTGCGAATCCTTCGGGAAAGGAAAAGGCTGACACTGAAGGAGGGAGTCCTGTATCGTCAGGTGAGAGAACACAACACCGCAAATCCTATTCTCCAGCTGGTCCTTCCTGCAGCCTTGAAGGAGAAGGTGTGGCAGTGTTGCCATGAACGAGCCGGCCACACGGGAGCAGAGAAGACTTTGGCTCTCATTCGGAGTCGGTTCTTCTGGCCAAAACAAGCCCAAGATGTCCAGGCGTGGTGCGCCTCCTGCCCCCGGTGCATCCTACACAAGACACCAGTGGCCACCACCCAGGCTCCCCTAGTATCCATTACAACTACCTGCCCACTGGAGCTGGTGGCAATGGACTTCCTGAAGCTGCCTCTCTCCACAGACGGCTACCAGTACGTGTTAGTAATCACAGATCACTTCACCAAATACTGATGGGCCATTCCCACTCGAGACCAGATGGCCAACACCATGCCAGTGCCCTGTGGAAGCACGTGATTTGCTATTTTGGAAGTCCAAGGCGATTCCATTCAGACCAAGGGGCAAACTTCGAATCGGCCGTGATCCAGGATCTCTGCAACCTCTATGGAACTAAAAAGAGCCGAACAACACCATATCATCCTGAGGGGAATGGGGTCTGTGAACGTTTCAACCGGACCCTACTGTCACCGTTGAGAACCCTGGAAGAGGGCCAGAAGCCACGCTGGACAGAATACATCGCTGAACTGGTGTTCATGTACAACAACACCGTGCACAGCTCTACCGGGCAAACTCCCTCGTACCTCCTCTTTGGCTGGCACCCTCGGCTCCCCCTGGATGTGACGTTGGGCACTGCTCCTGAACAGCCCCCTCCACAGACTAACTGGGTGAGGACCCACCACCAGAAGCTAAGCTTTGCTCACCAGAAGGCAGCCGAAAAACTGGAGGTGGCCCGACAGCACCAAAAGAAAGCCCACGATCGGTGCCCCCTGAGCAGCCCATTGCTCCCGGGAGAAAGGGTCCTGCTGCGGCAACGAGGAGCGAAGGGTGGAGGTAAGCTTTCAGATTTCTGGGAAAAGATTCCCCATGTTGTTGTCAGCCAGCCTAATGCTGGCTGACAGTTTATGTAGTCAGACCTGAGATGGGAGAAGGGGTAGAGAAGGTTTTACACAGGAATTTAATGCGCCAGTGCCCAGTAACTTATGCTCCCACCACGGAAAGTGCAGATAGTGTGAGCCCTGACAGTCCGGAAAATAGGCAAGGGGGTCCTGTGTGGGGGCTTGTCTCATTTCCAGGTGCTGCTATGCCAGAGGCACGACCGGCTAGACCGACAAACTCAGCAACCAATGCTGGGACTCCAGCCTCAACAATCACAGCCCCAATGCAGCGGATCATTGGCTATCCGTCAGACGCTCTCACCAGGGTCGACCAGCCATCAATGCCCTTAGGCGATGCACCTTTACGCCGAACAGGACGGGCGACCCAGGGACAAAGCCCTGCCAGATACCAAGATTAGAAATGTAAGCATTCAAGCCCCCCTTTTGTGGAACCATGAGGACATGACTATGTGCAAGCTGGGGGGGATGTAACAAGGTGGTGTTGTACCTTTTTAATTATGTAGGCACATTATGTAGTGCATATTCTAATATAGTAATATTATGCAACCTATGTATATAACTGACGTGTGTACAATGAGCTGGTGATGATGTTACCCTAACGTGCTGTGCGTTACACTGGTTGTTTACATTTGATTGGTCGTTTCCCTTGTTCCATGTCCCGGAGGAGTGGTGGTGCCGATGCTCAGCTGTTCTCAATCAGGCTAATTGTAATGGAAGCAGTGGACGCACCTCGGCGACTTTATAAAAAGATCAAGTGGAGATCTCTACAGGGCGAGCAAGCTGGAAACTGCAGAACCACCGCGTTGGGTTTGGTATCGTATAGGGTGTAAAAGCCGGTTCATTGCTGACTGTATGTAAAGTCTGTGTGAGATATTAGTGTAACGCTATCGGGTGTGTATAGCGTTATCCGCCGCAGTAGTCCGCCTCAGCTTTTGCTATCTTAGCTATTGGTATGGTATCGCAGTTTCCGGTCTTGCCGCGCTGTTTAGATACCGTGCACCTGCATTTATATTTTAAATTGGGATCCCTGTTTTTATATTGTCATTGTAACAGAGGTTGTTTTACTGTGTATTTTATTATCCTGCTACGAAACCGTACTTGATGTGTTTTAAACTTTGTTGTTTTCATTCCTTTGGGGAGGGCTCGGCTGTGCTTGATAGGACTACACTTTTAGCTGTTTTAAGTACCCTTTATATGTGCGGGGTTGCACACCCGTTTACTGTGGGGATTACAGTGTGTATTTGCCTAAACCAGGGGTCGGCAACCTTTAACACTCAAAGAGCCATTTGGACCCGGTTTCCACGGAAAAGAAAACACTGGGAGCCGCCAGTGGCGTAGCGAGCCACGTAAACGGCGCCCCATTTTCTGTCGTCGACGGGGGGGGTGGTACACGCGAAAAAAAGCTGAGACCAGTTCATGTATTACGCGGACCGGGGGGTGCAACGCGAAAAATTTCTTGCGCCCCTCGGATTTTCGATTCAATTGGATAATTATAATTTATTTTCCCAAGCCACGCGGAGCCGCAGCATGAGGATGAAAGAGCCGC
Source organism: Aldrovandia affinis (assembly GCA_029706075.1). NCBI lineage: Eukaryota > Metazoa > Chordata > Actinopteri > Notacanthiformes > Halosauridae > Aldrovandia > Aldrovandia affinis. The sequence goes on along the minus strand of JAINUG010000018.1, from coordinate 8,139,163 downwards.
ATGCGGCTCCGGACCCGCAGGTTGCCGACCCCTGGCCTAAACTCTTAATTGCTGTGTGGGATTTAACGTGTGTATTTGCCCAACTCTTCTGCATTGTTGTATAGGATTTATAGTGTGCATGTACCCCACTCTTCTGATTTGCTGTGTGGGGTGATGGTGTGCAGCTACCTAGCTCTTCTGGTGTGCTGGGCCGTTCTAGTGGCAGCCCTTATGGGACAGCCCGGGTCGTTCCCCACTCTGTTAGTGGTTGTTACCATTGTTTAATAAATTATATTATTACTTACTTCTGTGTTGTCAGATATGTTCACTGGTCACTGAGGTACTTCCCCAGTTACATTTAAAGGTCTCTCACCTAACTGAGAGTGGCGTAGTCAACTACATTAAAAGTAGTAGTTTAACCAGGTTACACTTAATCCTTGTGTTCTTTGTATTACGAGTTCTGTATCACTGTACAATTTATATGACTAATCTATCTGTCTCGTTTAAAATCTTTGGCGTGTCACTTCCAAGAACAGCATGTAGGCAATATTTTTTAATTGACATTCAGATAATATGCTACCGGTGGTTTATTTATATATAACTGCGAACTGATAATGGCAAGGTTAACAAATTGAACAGGAATTAGCCCATGTGCAGATATTATGTTACATAACTGATCTATTGGAAAACATAGGGACAGAACACAGAGTTCATGAATGCAAACTCCTCTTGTTTTTTGCTTCCACAATTGTGTTTTGTACTGTTGCTTAGGGTTCGGCGTTTGTCATCAGAAAGGCTAAAAGGAAAAAAGATTTAAGACTTAAGGTAAACGTTTGTTGCCGTTAGGGACAGAGAGGGAATTTTCATTTTTTTCCCCGTCTAGCTTCGGAAAGCTGGTTAAAAAGTTACCGATTTGGCATTACACCCAGCTGACGTGAGGTTTTTTGTGTTTTTTCGCCCTCTCAGGAGCAAATCCAAGAGCAGGGGCATATACTATAGCTAACTAGCTTTTGTTTGCTTAAATTTAATTGTTTACATTTCAAGCGTTGAGCATATAGCTGTTTCAGTTAGCTGCTACTAGCTCCCTTGCTACAGGCAACCGGACCGAAAGTTTTCTAGTTAGCTTTAAGAAGGGTGTTAACATTTAGAAATTTCTGCACCTGACTGTTCAGAACCACCTCTGTGCTTATAGTATTTTATCGACTTGGTGTCTCTGTTTTGGCAGTAATTCGTTCAGTGCAGGGAGAGAAGTAGACTAATATTTAGGGGTGAAAATATGGCCTTCGGCAGTGCAGTGCAACATTTGCAGGATGATTGTGTTTCTGTAAGGAGACTTCCAGGAGGGTTTCGTCTGCGACCGTTGCCAGCCTGTGAAGCATCTCCAGAGTAAGATTCTTGATGTCGAAGCCCAACTTGCTGGTCTCAACTGCCCTGCAGAATTTGTAGAGTTCCAGGAACTAATTACTAAGTCCTTTAGAGAGTTAGCCTGCACGCCGAAGCTGGGTAGGGGGGAGCCTCTAGAGCAGGTAGGGAGAGAGAGTTGGGTGATGGTAGGGCGCCAGCTTATAAAAGGGCGCACACATGCAGGGGCCCCATCTCCAGAGCTTGTGGTGTCTAACCAATTCCACAGACAAGCTCCTGGCCAGAGCAGGGGTGGATGCAGTGGTCATGGTCCATGTTGGAACCAGTGACATAGGTAAGGGTAGGTTTGAGGTTCTGCAGGACAAATTTATAGAATTAGGATCAAAGTTAAGGAGCAGAACCTCCACGGTGGTCTTCTCTGGAATTCTGCCAGTACTATGTGCTAGCAAAGGCAAGCAAATATTTTATATGGAGATTTAACACGTGGCTACAAACCTGGTGCAGGGAAGAGGGGCACAGGGACTCCTTTTGGAACGGGTGACCTGTACAAGTGGGACGGGCTACACTTGAACCAGAGGGGTACAGCTGCATTGGGCCAGCGTATGCTTAGGGTAGCGGAGGAATATTTAGGGACTGGGGGCAGGGAGGGACTTATGGATAGGGAGGTACAGGCCCAGATGGAGGGTGGGTATAAACATCTGAGGATATAATTAATAAAGATGGATGGCGGCACGGTGGTGCAGTACAGACTGCCAGCAAGATGGATCCACAGTTTACCAGGGTGGAGTCCCACAGTCCAAAGACATCTGCTAAGGATATAATTAATAAAGAATGTTTTATGGATCGACCTGTCCAATTCCTGTGAATATGCTGGGTGGTCCAGCACCCCCGCGACCCTGACCAGGAAGCGGCTTAGACAATGGATGGATGGATGGATGGTTTTAGATCATAATGTGAATAGAAGTGGTGCACAGTGCGTGGAGGGGAAGGACAACTTTGTAAGGTTCTTGTGTCTATGCGAGAACCATAAAAAATATTTTTTTGGAACTGGAGGCTGTCATGTTGAATGGGGGTTATGACATTGTTGGGATTACTGAAATATGCCTTGGCGCAGCGGATGGGGATGAATATAATGTAGAGGGGTACAAATTGTTTAGGAAGGATAGAAGTAATAAAAGAGTGGCCCTTTATGTGAAAGACGAACTTAATGTGCAGGAAATTCCAGGTATTAACTCTTTCATTTCTTGTGAGGACATCTGGATTAGATTACTGGGAGATCATGAGAAAGGCCTTAATATAGGAGTATGCTATAGACCTCCAGCTTCAGACAGTAACATAAATAGTATGCTCTTTGGTAACATAAAGCAAACCTGTGCTGAAGGAGAGATGATAATAATGGCCGACTTCAATTACCCCTCTATTAATTGGGAGGTAGTGATAGGTCAGGGTAAATGTGAAGAGGAGTTTTTAGATATGGTCAATGGCTGCTTTTTGGTACAGTCTGTTACTCAGCCTACAAGAGGGAAATCAATACTGGACCTGGTTTTGTGTAACAACCCTGATAGAATTTGCAGCACAGAGCAGTTATTTTTGACATTTTTTGGCAAGTTAAGACAGCCTCCTCTAACTCTAGAATTTTTAATTTCAGACGAGCTGACTTTAATAAAATGAGAGAGAATTTAAATAATATAGATTGGGTAAAACTCCTAGATTGCAGAACTGTGAATGAAAAATGGACTATATTTAAAAGGGTTATTGTAGATGTACAGTGTAAATTCATCCCAAAAGTAAGGAAAAATAGGATGAAAAAACAGTCTCCGCAGTGGATGACTAAATCTTTACGGGAGATTTTGAGGCAAAAGAAGCGACTGTATCAATCAATCAATCAATCTTTATTTTTGTATAGCGCCATTTACAAACAGGTTGTCACACAGCGCTTCACAATTGGCATTTTCCAGAGGGAATAAAAAAAACAGAAAACCATTGGAGCCAATGTGCGAGACTGGAAAATTATTCCCTGACCCCTTAAAAGGCGGTCGAGATGAACTCCTGGAAAATGAGCCTTGAGGCTCATGAGGCTTAACAGACCACCGGAAGGGCATTCTAAGTGTAGGGGTGGGGTGGACCTCATCCCTCCAGATACCAGGGCAGGGCGGGGGATGGAACCAGCAGCTAGGGTCTGGGCCAGTGGCATCCGGCTAACACATGGCAGGGGTGGGGGGTTGACTCTGGGGCAGGTGAGCTCCGGGCAGGTGCCACGAAGCCGGGGAGAAAAGAGGAAAGGTACAATTATGACTATGATAAATATCACAACGGATCAGGGGAAAGAGTAGTGATAACACTTTTGCACCAGCAGAAGTAATCTAGGGCAGCATAACTAATTAGGTGAGTGGCACAGGGAGCACGCAGCCATGAGGGCACTCAGAGACCATCCCACCACATCATCAGCAGTCCTGATAGGGGCGGATCATCACTTATGATTGGTGACAGTAAGGATAGCTCATTGCACCAGAAGGCTCTATTGCTACACCCCCTCCACATCTGCACCTAATGACTATAAGAGAGACTAAAGAGATGTGTTTTTAACCTAGACTTGAAAATTGAGACCATGACTCTTCACAGAGACTATTCTCTATAGGAGAAAGCTCTGCCACCTGCTATATTTTTGATATTCTACCAAGTTGCCTGCATCTTGTGAGCGAAGCAAACGTGGGGATTGTACGGATGAAGTAGATCCGTCAAGTAAGAGGGTGCAAGTCCATGCAACACCTTATAAGTTAAGAGGAGTACCTTATAGTCTACACGATAGTTTATAGGAAGCCAGTGAAGTGACGCCAACACAGGACTAATGTGCTCATATTTCTTTGTTCTAGTCAGGATCCTTGCAGCAGCATTCTGTACGAGTTGTAGGCTCCTGAACAGAGTATATAAAAAGGATAACTCAGAGAGAAACAAGTTTGATTATTGTAATATGCAGGCTAAGGCTAAAAAGGAAAGAAGATCAGCTAAAAGGCAGTTTGAAATTAAAATTTCCCAAGATGCAAAAAGTAATCCTAAGAAATGTTTTCAATAGTGTAGTGGAAAAATGAAAGTTAAGGATGAGGTGCATTAAGAATCAGGAAGGAACTTTGGTTTATAATAATAAGGATATTGCTAACACACTAAACAGTTACTTTGTTCAGTGCTTTACTAGAGAAGAGGTTGTACATATGCCTAAATGTATAGCCAAGGTACAGAATGTTTTGGAGGACTTTGAGATAAAGGATGTGGAAGTACTACAAAAACTACAAAAAACTAAGACAAATAAGGCAGCAGGCCCTGATGGCATATATCCCAGAGTACTTAAAGAACTTGGGGAAATTATATATACACCATTGACAGATATTTTTATGCAATCCATAATCATCGGAGAAATACCAGATGACTGGAAGCAGGGTAGTATAATTCCAATATATAAGAAGGGGGACTGTACTGACCCAGGGAACTATAGGCCTGTCAGTTTAACTTGCATTGCATAGCTGGCAGTGTGGTGTAATGGTTAGGGAACTGGGCTTGCAACGTTAAGGTGGCAGGTTTAATCCCCAGGTGGGACACTGCTGTTGTACTTAACCTGAATTACTTCAGTTAATATCCAGCTGTATAAATGGATTGTAAAGAACTGTAAGTCGCTCTGGATAAGAGCGTCTGCTAAATGCATTTACATTTACATTTTACATTTTAGGCATTTAGCAGACGCTCTTATCCAGAGCGACTTACAAGATGTGCATTAATACAAGGTAATAACAATCATAGTTAGCGCACAAGATCAGTGCAGTAAAACGGCAATAGACATCATTGCAGGCGTCTGCATATCATACCTGTAACATTGGGAAAGAAAAGGTTAGTGGGTGTTTTTTAAAATTATTATTATTATTTTTTATTTTTTTGTAGAACAAGTAAACAGTGGTGACGACAGATTGACTAGATGGACAGTGTTCAGTGGTAGTGGAGTCTGAAGAGGTGGGTTTTGAGTCTCTTGCGGAAGATTGGAAGTGATTCCGCAGTCCTGACCGATTGCGGGAGGTCGTTCCACCAACGAGGGACCAGGACAGAGAAGAGGCGAGACCGCGAGGAGCGGCTGCCAGGCGCCCGGAGGGATGCCTGTAATGTAATGTAATGCCTGTAATGCATCGCATGTAAAATGCTGGAATGTATTATTAGGGATAAGTTGTAATCATTCTTGAAAAATAATAGTATTTTAAGGGAGAGCCAACATGGTTTTTTCAAAGGGAGGTCATGCCTAACAAACCTCCTGGACATTTTTGAAGAGGCTACAAAGTGTGTTGATCTGAACCAGGCTTATGATATTATATATTTGGACTTTCAGAAAGCATTTGCCAAGGTACCACATGAGAGGCTCATTGCTAAAATGAATTCAATAGGAATTGCAGGAGTAGTTTCAGAGTGGGTTCATAATTGGCTGCAAGGGCAAATACAAAGAGTAACAGTAGGTGGAGCCGTATCTGACCTCGGTGCTGTGGGCAGTGGTGTCCCGCAGTGATCAGTGCTGGGACCTCTGCTCTTCTTTATTTACATAAATGATCTTGATATGAACATTAGTAGCAAAATAGTTAAATTTGCAGATGATACTAAACTTGGGGGTTTGGAATCGACTAAAGTAATCCAAGATGATTTAAACAAAATCCAAGAATGGGCAGATATGTGGCAGATGACATTCAATATTGCTAAATGTATGTTATGCATGTGGGAAATAAAAACATTAGACAGGAGTATTTTATGGTAGAAGAAAAGTTAGTAGGTGTTCAATTTGAAAAAGACTTAGGAATTGTAGTTGATCAAAGTCTATCTGCATCAAAGCAGTGTGCTACAGCAGTGAAAAAGCCAACAGGATGCTGGGATACATAGCATAAAGTATTGAGTATAAATCAAAGGAGGTTATATTAATGTTATATAATGCCTTTGTCAGACCTCACTTAGAATACTGTGTGCAGTTCTGGGCACTGCACTACAACAAAGATATAGAAGCTCTTGAAAAAGTTCAAAGAAGAAATAAACTGATACCTGGTATGAAAGGTAAAAGTTATGAGGATAGACTTAAGGCACTCAATCTATTTAAGCTTAGCAAACGGAGACTTAGGAGGGATTTGTGTTACGTCCCTTTGCTTTGTATTAGCACTACTTCCAGGGGAACCCTCCAAGCAACGGGACGAGAGAAGATGCAGCTGGACATCGCTTGGCTACATCACTGAGGAGACTTTAAAAACAAGATGCGGGACAATATATACTGATTGCCACCTGAATGCCATCAGTTCCCTTTACGACATTGTTAATTACAGCTTGGTGAATGCGTTACTCTGATTGACCGCTTAGCTGCTAATTAATTATTATTGCTATTTGTAATAAATGTTGGGAACTCCGAAGAGAAAACCTCCCCAGTCATCTTCGAGGGTCTGGAACTGCTAGTTGGCTGCCCGGTGAGACCTTGCAACCTGCTTCTGTCTTTTAAAGGACTTTCATGTTATAGATAGAGAGAACAATCACTAAATGTATACATAATAATAAATATATGTTTAATCTTTCTATACCACTGTTTCACTGGTACTCCTTACGGGTTGTGGTTATTGATTAAGTGGCTTAGTGTCCGATATTGTATGCCTGGTTATTGCAATGCAGGTTTATTTCTATCCGTAACATTTGATTGAGGTTTTTAATTTCCTAAAAGGGATTAACAAAGTGAAATACCAAAGATTTTTTAAGATAAGTGAGGTCAGCAGAACAAGAGGCCACAGGTGGAAATGAGTTAAAGGCAAATTCCGCACAGATATTAGGAAGGAGAGTTTTTCTTTCACACATTATGTATTCTTTTGTTCTTATTCTTATGTTACATTACATTTACATTTACATTTTGTCAATGCCTGGAACAGCTTGCCAAGATCAGTGCAGTAAAACGGCAAAAGACATCATTGCAGGTGTCTGGTAACATTGGGAAAGAAAAGGTTAGTGGGTTTTTTTTTTTTTTTTTTTTGAACAAGTAAACAGTGGTCAGATTGACTAGATGGACAGTGTTATGTATTCTTTTGTTCTTATTCTTATGTTATAAGTCTGCCAGCGGAGGCGGAGCCATATTCATATCAATCATATCATATGCTGTTTCCCAAGTTACCTTGGCTGGTATCTTTACCACAAGTTCACCGCAAGTTATTTATATTTCTGTTTCTAAACTAAATTCTTCCTGGTAGTTTATTGTGTGCATTCCTGAACTGAAAGACTGGAAAATGATAAGAAATATCAGTATACAAAATGCAGTGGTGGACACTAACAAAGTACATTGACTTATTACTGTACTTAAGTACATTTTTCAAGTATCTGTGCTTACTTAAGTATTTCCATTTTTATTTTTATTTGTACTTTCACTCCTCTACATTTCAAAGGCAAATGGGGTTAAATGTTGGACTTTTACTGGAGTAATATTTTATCATGGTATCTGTACTTTTACTCAAGTAAAGGGTTTGTGTACTTTGTCCACCACTGACAAAATGCCAATGAGTTTGTGAAAATGTTGTCTATCAATGCTGCAGTTCTGCTAGTTATTTGTGTGGGCTTGATAATAAGAGGATATAAATAACTGTAGTAAAAGACATAAAAACATCCAAGTGCTGATTCCTTTCATTACTTTGAATGTTAATATTATAATCACCAAGTAGCACATTTTGCCCTTCTTATCAGCAAGACATTTGCCAAACACTGTTTAAAGCAGATCATCTCACTTTTAGGTGGGTGATATACACATCCTAGAATCATATTTTTTTCCTCCATTTGATAAAAATATTGCTAACTCTATAAAAAAAGATTCAACATGACATTCTTGAAAATGTATTTCTAAGGCCATCCTCTGTTTGAACTCATGACCTTTTTTCACATAAAGAGAAACAACCTCACCTCTGCTTCTACATTGCTGTATAGGATTGTCTGTGGTCAATGACATGGAAAAGTGGAAAAGTGAAAGAGACAAGAACTGTTAAAAAATAAATACTAGCATTACAGCAGATCAAGGGCAAGGAGGAGGGAGGACAATGAGCTAAGAACATAAGAACATAAGAATACATAATGATGAGAACGGGCCGTTCGGCCCATCTTGGCTCATCATGTCCTAATCTAAAGAACATCTAGTACTACATCTAGCCTGGCCTTGAATAGCCCGAGCGTTTCTGCCTCTACTACCTGACCTGGCAAGCTGTTCCAGGCATTGACAACTCTCTGTGTAAAGAAAAACTTCCTAATATCTGTGCGGAATTTGCCTTTAACTAATTTTCACCTGTGGCCTCTTGTTCTGCTGACCCCACTTATCTTAAAAAATCTTTGGTATTTTACTTTGTTAATCCCTTTTAGGAATTTAAAAACCTCAATCAAATCCCGCTGATCATATCTAGTGTATGCCTTGTTTCCTCTGATCATATCTAGTGTATTGTTTCCTTTGCTGCAAGCTTCTTTGAGTATATTAAATCAATCTTGCCAACAGGGGAGTAATTGTTGCCCATTTGACAGTGTGAATAGCAACATTCTTCTATTAAAAAATATCTAAATGTAACTTTTATAGGGTACAGTGTGTCTGAAACTATAAAGATCTCTCATCATCTGGTAAATGTTTTATGGGAGTACCTCAAGGATCTGTTATGGGCCCACCACTGTTTTGGAGTTGACATCCAAATGTTTGCAGATGATATTGATATTTGCAGTATGTGCAAGCTGAAACTGCTGAACAAGCAAAATCGAAATTAATTGTAGCTATGACAAAAAAATTACATCATATCATGTCTTAGAATAAATGTGGGCAAAACTGTGGGAATGTACTGTACTTCTCTATAAAACAAACAAAAGATTTCTAGAAAGAGCACCTCCTATCTTTCTAATTGGTTACTTCTATGCCTGCATGGAGACTGCCATTGAGAAGTTTGGATTTTCATGTAGGCAGTTTTCTAAGTGTTTAAGAGGTGTAAATCCCAACATTAGTGATTTACCACTACTTCCAGAGTGTTCATTCCTTGAACCAACACCATATAAATACTTTAAATAAAATATTTATATATAAATATAAATGTAAATATATACTTTGACCAAACCATTCTGTAGATAGCGCTACCTGTGGTGCTAGAATGTTCAGTCAATGTTCAGTTCAGTTCAAGAATTACCCAGCGGATGTCTGATTGCACAAGAAGTGTTTGAAAATGTGATGGAAATAGTCGGTTATAATTCTATAACATTGTGTAACAGATAGCAGGAATGCATATCCATAGGCCTTCTTTTCACTCATATTAAAGTGGAAAATAGTTTTACGTAGAGCTATAAAGCAAACTTAAATCACAGTACACATAACGGAATATCATAGGCAATGACAGTTTTACCATATGACAGGTTATATCTGATCTCAATAAAAAAGCCAAGTTACTCACGCATACAAAGCATTATCTGTCAGTCATTAAATCACTTGTAAAATGTAGGTCTGCCATTAAAAGCATTCAAATGAGGCCAAGTCAACAAACCAAATTGATCACATTAGCTCACACAAATGAATGAAGCACTATTTAAAAGTAATGGTACCAAATATTAAATTATTTAATGTAACATGGCCCTGTGTTTTTTCATCTTACCATCTGAAGAGAATGTGGTCATTTAAAACTTTATGTGTCTGATAGGCAGCAAGTCTGCACCACGAGAGGGATTCTGCCCATGGTCAGTTCAGTATTTGATTTGCCTGGATTTTTAACTCCATTCATCTTTCCCACAAACCACATCTTTCAGGAATTATGCAAGCATAATTTTGAATGGGACAAAGAAATTCCAAGAGCCTATGCCCACTCATGAGACAGATGGTTGGTTGGAAGAACTTTGGGCACGTCAAGTCAGCTCAACTGTATCCCTTCTGTGATGCAAATAGATATGGTAAAGTAACCTACCTCCAACTGACTAACAGGATGACATGCACTCAGCATTTATGATGGGAAAGGCCAGAATTGTACCTTTAAAACGTATGACAAACCCGACACTGGAACTCACTTCAGCAGTACTAGCAGTGTGCATGGAAAGGATGCTGACAATGGAATTACTGCTACCACTGGAAAAATCTGTGTTTTGGACTGGCAGCACATCTGTCTTGAAATACATCAGCAATGAAAGTAGGAGGTTTCAAAGCTTTGTCTTGTCAGCACCATCAGAGAACCATTGGATGTCTCGCAGTGGACACATATGGGCAGCAAGCTGAACCCTACAGGTCAAAGACACATCTGATGCCTTCTTGAAATGGAGTTGGATGATTGGGCCAGATTTCTGAAAGGAGTCACACGAGAGATGGCCAGATCCTCTGTCTGAACTCGTCACAGTCTCTACAGATGACCCGGAAGTGAAAAAGGAACCCATCACTGTCGATGCCATTGTAAAGAATCACTGTGATGCTTCACCTTGTTTAACCACTTTTAAGGTTGGAACATGCGTTAGCTTTTGTGGGGGCTGGGACTGACGATAGGTCAGGTGGTAATTGAAACAGCTAGTTACTCATGTGTATTACGATATTATTAGGAAATACTTCCACAGGACTCCGATGTAAAAGATTATGAACAAAAAGTGTTTATTCCACGGGTAACAAAATATATCCACATGAAATCTTATTTTACAAGAGCTAAACCAAAGTTAAATAATTCACTAAATTACGCTAATACAACTACGGTAAGAAAACTGTGTTGCTCCGTCACTAAAAACCGCCCGCCAACTGCCACATTAAAGAAGATGAAAATTATTCGATATACGTCACAATGCAAAACCGACCTGTCTTACAAGTGGCAGTAGCCAGAATATTATGAACATAGATATAACGTAAAACAAAAGGCTTCCTATGCTCGTCTATTGTAAACATTATTTACATTGCAAAACTTATACAATGAATTATTATTGTATATAATAATGCTACTGTTTCTTATGAACTGCATATAAAGTGAACGTAAACAACAATATTAGAATATATAATTAAACACGCACATGTCTAAAGGTGCCTTGGCTCCTACAGCTTGGTTTTGCAAATGAGTGTTACAGTGAGTGTTACTGAATCCAAGCAGGACAGACAGCAAAGTCTGATAGCAACACAGATGCTAAAATTCCAAGAATCAGTAGGTGTTCAAGCATATGACCATTTGCATAAAGGATATATAATTTTGTGCCGTTCAAAAAGGAAACTTCAATGTCAAAAAGGACAGCTCCACATACAAAATAGTTCCAGTAATTTTCAAAGGAATTTTGACAAATGGAGGATGATTGAGCAAAATGTCAATGCCTGGTGAAACATCCTGCCATTCTTCCAAAAAAACATGATGTGTCCAAACTTGTGCTAAGACATATTCACCAACAAGTCGGTCACAGTGGAAGAAACTACATGTTATCCAAACATGTTATCCAGAAATATTGGATTCCTTGTGCAAATTCCATGGCAATAAATATTATTAATGAGTATGTTACCTGCAAAATATGGCTGACCTGCCAAGGGACTGAGTAATACCAGACCTACCTCCATTCACTCATGTTGGACTGGATTACTTTGGTCCAATAGATGTTGAGGGGTGGGGGGGGGTGCAGTACAGTGAAGCAGCACAGAGTCATTTTCACATGTCTTGTCAGTCGAACAGTCCATCTTGAAATTCCTCAGTGACCTGATATAGTTTTGTGCATAAATGCATTCAGACATTTTATCTGCAGGAGAGGCGAACAAGTGATCAAACAATGAACTAATTTTGTGTCCACAGAACGAGAACTGAGAGAGGCTTGTATATGAAACAAATTGAAAGTGCTCTCCTGCAAAAGGGAGTAAAATGGACCATCCTCCTTATGGTGCACATCATGGGGGAGATGGGGAAAGACTGATCCGTATGATCAAGAAGAGTCTCATATCAGTCACAAAACAACAGAATCTGGACAATGAAAGCCTTCAAATGTTCATGTGTGAGGAAGAGGCCATCCTCAACAATTCTCCATTGACTACCATTTCAAACGATCCAAATAATTTGGAAGCTCTTACACCAAACTACAGTATCTGCTCCAAATGAAGGTACAGCCTATCTCGTGTTTCATTTATAGTTATTGTTTGCTGTACACCATAACAATAAAGAGCTGGTATGTAGTAGCCATTTAGTTTAAAAATATTAATGAATTTATAGATGCATTTTGTCATGCATTGTCATTGTTAGTATTGAAAACATTTTGTTTTGGGTACTTTTATTTTGACACTTCACCTGATCATTTACATTTACATTACATTTACATTTTAGGCATTTAGTAGATGTTCTTATTCAGAGCGACTTACACAGTTTACATTTCTTTACATATAATCCATTTGTACAGCTGGATATTTTACTGAAGTAATTCAGGTTAAGTACCTTGCTCAAGGGTACAACGGCAGTGCTCCAGCTGGGAATTGAACCAGCAACCTCTCAGTTACAAATCCAGTTCCCTGTTGTTCTGTCCTTGGTGGAGGCGGTCGCATTTTTCTTCTCTCCTCACTGTCTCTCGTCTCTCGTCTCTCGTCTCACTGTGTTCCTGGAGTTTCTGGAGTTTCTCTCTCTCTCTGTGTTTTTTCTAAACTAAATTCTAATAATGGAGTTAATAAGCTGGTCTCTCAATGCAATTGACACAATCAACAAGGAAAACAGGCTCTGGGAGCCTGTCTGTCCGGACGGGACTTTCGTCGGGGGATATGCCATGGACGCGTGGAACAGCTGGCGCGTGGTATGCCTGGCGGCTCTCTCCGTTGAGGACATCGAGGATTTATACTTATTCGGCTTCATGATAACAGGACATTTTCTCCTAGGATTGAGCATGGCACTGGTTTATCGGAAAATTGGAATGATGGCATCATCTCAAAATGCCCAAAAGGTGCCCGTCATATTAAACGAGATGGGTAGAGCGCTAGGTTCTCAGATGGTGGCGACTACTGAACTGAGTCGGAAATTGGATTACATCTTGGAGAAACTTAACATTCTACATAGCGATGTGCAAACGTTGACGACCTAATGATTTTCTCTGGGGAAGAATGAGGAGTAGCATGAAAGTTGCTGCCCTGCACTCTAACCCAAACATTCTAATCTGGCTCCCCTGCTATCGGTCTGGCAAGGCCGTGCGTCAAACCTCCCCTGAAAATTCTACAGACGGATGAGAAACTTTCCTTCACCCCCATCTACCCAACCCAAACAACTCTGTTGATGGCTTTCGGACGAGGCCGACCGAGGGCGTTTCCGTAGCAACCTGTTATCGTTGGAACATTCTGCGAAGTGCGCCTGTAATCTGTCTCACATCAGGAAGGATTTTACAGAATTACACACTCACGCACACACAGACTTAATTCATGGACTAACTGATTCACACTCACACACGCACCTCATGCACATCAGCGATCCCCCACCTCCGCACCCCCCCCCCCACCTCTTTAATCTGTGTTCTTCCTGTGTATCAGAATGGCGCCAGTTTGTTCGGCGATTCGTTCTGTCACGGAAGTTTAACTCCCCCCCCCTTTCCTCCTTTGATTGTAATGTCCCCGTTTTTATCTGTTATTGTGTTGTTGCTGTTTTTTATTTTATTGATGTAAAGCGCCCTGTGCACCCGTGCTGAGAAAGGCGCTATAGAAATAAAGTTTTACTTACTTACTTACTTACTAACCATTATACTACACTGCCACACTAATGATCAATGGTAGATGGTTCAAATAACTGAAGATGGCATCTCAGATGAATGCAGGGACTTAGGGATGTTTGGAAGACTAGCAGCAGTTTTATAACCTCTTGCTCACTGGATTTTGACTGTTGGATACTGGAAATGTGGAACTAATCATCAATCCTGGAATCCAATAATAAATATTCTTCATTTTATTTAAATTAACATGCTGTTGTTGGGCTCATAAGTGAGAGTGTGTTGGAAACCTGCTAAATAGTGTCTATCTGTGGCTATTAAAACCTTTGAAACAAAAAAACACTTTGTCAACTACCCAGCAAAAACATTTGTAAAACATTTGGCTACCTGTACTGCTGTGCGTTCTATTCTGGCTGAATGAAATGAATGAATGAATTGATAATACTGTAATTCAATGGCTTATGTATAAAATATGTTTTTACATTCAAGCAATAAACTCACTTTTCCACCTCTTCTTCCAGGATTTGTATTCGTAACTATTACCTACTTACTTGCTATAAATTCAAGTATCTATCTGAAGTAACTATCTATCTGAAGACTACTAGTTATAACTTTGGCACTGATTAAGCATTGCATTCACTTGCTAGCTACCTTCCAATATTAGCTGGAAAAGCTATGGGGAGCAGCTATCTACAGGAAATGCATATTCATCAGCGTAGCTATAACTAGCTAAAATAGAAAAGTTAGCTTTAGACGTTATCTAGTCCTTTAAAATGAGCTAAAGTGCTATAGCTACAGTCAAATACCGTAGCTGGGTACAGCTAATGTTAGCTAGCAAACTATGTCAGTTTAGCTAGCAAGACACTACTTAATTAAACTTATCAAACTAATATTGGTTATGGATTGTACTAGCAAAGACCAGTTGAGTTATGAAAGGTTGTTCAGGAGCAGCTCGCTTCAGTAATTCACTAATGTTGTGTTGCAAATGACAGTAGCCCACCTTGAGAAATAAAGGCAGGCAGCACAGGAACGGAGAGAAATTCAGCTCAAGAGATATGTATATAAACTTAAAAAACTGGTCTTAGAGACCTTATGAGTGAATGCAATGTTTAGCTGATAAGGTTAGCTCAAACAAAATTAAGCACATCTTTAGGCTATCCTATCTATAAATCTGTTGAAAATAAGTTATGCATAATTTAGAAGCATGTGCTACGCCTATATCCATCCACTATGGCTGCTTACCAGGTTTAAAGAGAGACTAAGCGCTGTTTATTTAGAAAAAATTCGCTACGCATCTATAACCGGTGTGCTTTTTTCATGAAGCATACATATAAACATGTATTTCGGTTTATTTTAAAATGGAATTAATATGCTGTACAAAAATGTTCTCCTGAAATATTTTTTGCTGCATCCAGCAGCAGCAGGCAGCCATGACAACCTGACCAGAGAAAGAGTATCGGGGTTATGCCTCCCCTCTGAGTATCCTTCACAGTTTATGTTCCTTAGTGTTGGGTTGTATGGCCGTTTTGTAGAGTTATTTTATTAGATTGTTGTCAGGCAGGTTCAGGTTGGAACAGTGAATGCTTTAATACCCTATTACAGGGTAGACCATTTGCTCATTCCTTTTGTTTATTTGCATCTCCAGCTTGTTTTCCTTAATTTCCTTAGATGCTCACCTCACATTTCTCACCACCACACACAAAACCTCATGTCTCAATATACAGACTGAACTTAGATTGACTGACATGCTCTACCACCACCTCACACTACCCTGGCCACTGCTATGGGTCAGAGCCAATGTGGCTGTCTCTACAGTTTTGTTCAGATAACCGCAAGGTCCTAGTCCATAACAGTATGGTTGGAGAAGGCCTCAGGTGCTCACTGCATGTGGTTCGAAAATCACGACGCTTTCTGCTATGGCTATAGTGATTCAGTTAGAGAGGGTCAATAAGTAGTTTAAACCATGAGATACTATATGCAACCCAGAGTACAGTGAAAGGCAGATGAGAGAGCACATAAAATAGAATGTGAGAAAATATGACATTTACATTTTTTACATTTTAAGCATATAGCAGACGCTCTTATCCAGAGCAACTTACAAGATGTGCATTAATACATGGTAGAAACAATCATAATTAGCGCACAAGATCAGTGCAGTAATACAGCAATAGACATCATTGCAGGCATCTGCGTACCATACCTGTAACACTGGGAAGGAAAAGGTTAGTGTACTTTATTTTATTCAAATTTTTTTTTTTTGGAGTTTAGTGATGTATGGTGTAGAACAACTAAACAGGGGTGACGACAAATTAGCTAGATGGACAGAGTTCAGTGGTAGTGGAGTCTGAAGAGGTGGGTTTTGAGTCTTTTGCGGAAGATTGCAAGTGATTCCGTGGTCCTGACCGATTGCGGAAGGTCGTTCCACCAGAGAGGGATCAGGACAGAGAAGAGGCGAGACTGCGAGGAGCGGCTGCCAGGCGCCCGGAGGGATGGGGCAGTCAGTTTGCCAGAGGAGGCGGAGCGGAGGGGTCTGGGAGGGGTGTAGGGAGTGATGAATGTACTCTCTCACTTTTTGTGTTGGAAAAGTAAACTCTCTGCAATGATACTATTACAGTAAACATTAATACTTGTTTAATTTTTATTATTTTCATGCATATGAGGCCAAATGAAAGCAGGCCTCATGTTGTTTATGAGATGTCTCTTCATGTAGAGCTCTCCTGTCTGTGGTAACCAACCCCGGACCTTCATCCCTGCAATATAAACATTATATATACTGATGGACAGAGATGAGTCCAAGCACAGTCATAAGTCTGAGCACTGAGAGGAGTCTGAGAGTCTGAGAGCAGTCTGAGCACTGAGAGGAGTCTGAGGCAGATAAACTCAAGATGATCCTAATTCTCTACCTAATTAAGAGCCATCTCATAAACAACATGAGGCCTGCTTTCATTTGGCCTCATATGCATGAAAATAATAACAATTAAACAGGTATTAATGTTTACTGTAATAGTACCGTTGCAGAGAGTTTACTTTTCCACCACAAAAAGTGAGAGAGTACACTTGGACATGGGGATGGAGTTCTGTGCCGGTATGTACATTTCTTAAGAATTACACTTAGCACACCTCCTAAGAGCTTACTTTGGAGTGAAATCATTCTTTGCTTAGAGTGGTCGGCAAAACATAGTTATCAAGCAGCTCATACTTTCTCATAGGTAAGTCTTTAAATATTCAGAAGCTGTGTGTTTTTGCAACAATCACGGGTGCCGCAAATGAAAAGATTAAGATGAGATAATCAATCGCTGAAATTGCTAAGAAGAAGAACCAATCTGCTTTTGGAAAATCTGTATTCTTTTAATATACAATATAATATATGCCATTTAGCAGATGCTTTTATCCGAGGCGACTTACAGTAGTGAATGTATGCATTTTTCAGTATATGTGCTCCCAATGGGAATCGAACCCACAACCTAAGTATTGCCAACGCCATGCTCTACCTACTGAGCCACACAGAACCACTTTTATGATCAACACAAGTTTCCAATAAAGTTAAACAGACCCTCATTATAAAAGATGCCTTGTTGGCTAATGCTAGGCTAAGCAAAATCTATTTAAAAAGAAAAACGATTTGGACTGAGGAGGAAATGGTGATGTTGGTAGAGGAGAAAAGGGAAATAATTAAGGGAAAATTTTGCCCCACACTTACAAGTCATCATAAAAAAGAGACATGGAGGCAGATCACAGACAACATCAATGCAAGCTTCGCCTCCGCCATTTGGAGCCCAGAGGAATGCGAAAAAAAATGGTACAATATTCTATCCAAAGGAAAATCTCTGCTTTAAGGAAGGCAACTGGTTCATAGTCTTATTCATTTATTTATTTATTTATTTATTTATGAGACACATTTGTTTCATATTGCAATATTTCTGATGAACAACAAAACAGTTATTACAATTATTTTGAGTATTGAGCTACAATTATTTTATTGTAGTTATACTTTATATTCAGGTGGAGGTACTGCACGTAAACCTTTAAGCGCAGTGGTAGAGGTATTTCCACAAACCTCCGGCCCATGTCAGGTGCTGCAAGGGCTGTCACAGTTTTTTCCACCACCCTGCTGATGGTGGATTGTGATGGTCCCAAATCATCAGCATTACATAATTGCATTTTCCCCATGGCTAGGAAGCGCAGTGTTAAAATAACTTGGAGCTGTAACTGGGCTACTTCTCAAAGTTGCTAGCGATATTACATTCCACACAAGATCAGTGACAAAGATGATTCCCTGACGATCTAAGTGATAACATTTGATTAACTGTGCATCATCAAACATTTCTAAAACATCCTTCCTGTCTTGGGAGGTGCACGCACGTCTCCGTCTCCACAACTGTGCCATCTTACCTACTCCTAGCCGAGTTAAGAGAGCTCCAGAGGCCTCTTAAATACCTGACAGTTTTATAAATCACCTTTATTCTTAAATTTGTGTGTAGGAGAAAAAGTCACCAATTATTACACTTAAGTTACACTTGAGACAATTTTTTTACTTTAAGTGGCTTGATACATGCCCCTGGTCTGACAATTCCACTTTAAAAAACATAAAACCTATAGCTTTTGAGTGGCAAAGATCTGTAAAACTAGTGAACACTCTTCAATGCTGTTTCTTGTGTTATGTGTTGTTCATTAGTTCAGTAGAGTCAATTGTGATCCTTGGAGAAGAGCATGATTTTGGTCTTAGCAAGCACACACATACATTTTAAAACTCCAGTACTCCGATACTGTGTTTGTACTCTTTACTGTACACAAAAACCCTTTTTGGAAGAAATGGCAAGACTGTTTTCTTTTGAAATTGAAATTAGTGTGCATGCACTGGGTAGGACCGAGACAGTTCACCTTGTGTAAAAAATGCAGGAAGAGACTGATGTGCTCTCCAGCTGGGGATGAAAGCTTTATGTGCATGCATGCTTTAGTGACTGTGGTGCCACTTTATTTTTCAGACAGAAAAAATATAGCTTTTCTTTGGTCTCCATTTCTCTCTTTCTGTTCCTTTTATTTCCCTGTTTCTACTCATTGAATCAACTCAGTTTAATTCAATTCAAATATGTCCAATGGCATGGCTATATGTTGTAAAGTATTGCCAAAGCAAATAGGTAGTAAATAAAAAAGATAGCAAAAATAGTAACATGATAATGATGGCAATTCGTACATATTCTTACACAATAAATCTAATAATAATAAAAATGACATAATTTGGCTAATAATCACACTAATAATTTTTACATATTGACATTAATTATTGACATATTCTCTTTTCTCTCACTCAATTTACTGAAATATATACTGTATATTTTTGGAAAAGTTGTTTGATACTTATTCTTTTAGGATTTGGTTGTTGTCATGTTCCTTGGGAAACAGAAATGGCTTGACTCTGAATAACCCGAAGGTATTCAAACCTAGAATCCATTTCAAGCAACACATAATCTTAAAAGCAGCACAGAAGTATTCAGAAGAGATTCATGCGCTGCGTGTGTTTTACAATTCTGTGCATTGAAATGGATGGATGACATCCGAGGCTGGATTTTTCTTTTTTTCTCAAAATAACCTCTGCATTAATTCAGAGCGATACATCTTGTGCCCATGTCGGCCTCTGAACGGAATGAACTGAACAGAATATTGTTGGTTCAATGGCTTTCATTTGTACGATTGGATTAGCAGTTGGGCCAGACATAGTTTTAACATTTTTCTTTCACTTTGAAGACAAAATGCAAAGTGCAGCTGTGGATATTACATATATATTATATATATTACATACACTACCGTTCAAAAGTTTGGGGTCACCTGCTGGAAACTATTTTTATCTCATAATTGACAATGCTTTACACCGTATACATTTCTGTAAATACTTTAAAATGACAAAAAAAACACATGTAACAATGAACAAAATGAACATCAAATAAATATTCAAGAAAATTATATTGAAAATTGAATCTTGGATTCCTCAAAATAGTCACCCTTTGGTGTGAGAATAGCCTAACAAACAGTGGCCATTCGGTTAATACGTTTTAGCAGGAAATCACCTGACATGTTTCCCCAGCTATCCTGCAGCAGTTCCCAGAGAAACTTGTGGGTTGCTTTGCTTTGACTCTTCCTTTCCAGTTTGTCCCATACAAGTTCTATGAGATTGAGGTCTGGACACTGGGCTGACCAGGTCTTTAGTTTGAGTTGTTGTTCACGTTCCTCCTTCACCAGATAGTTCTTGCACAACTTCAAGGTGTGTTTCGGGTCGTTATCTTGCTGAAGAATGAAGGAGTGCCCGATTAGCCATAGTCCAGATGGAAGGTGACCCCAAACTTTTGAACGGTAGTGTATATGTACAGAATCAGTTCCACTTCTCCCTCTAATCCTGTGCATTCTGTTTGTTTTAAGGGCCCCCTTTAAATGACACACAGGAGACCCATCCAAACATGCAAAAGGACATATTGGGGGAGCAACTCCCTCAGAAAGAAATGCTAGACTGTGGGAGAACAGGTATGGCATTTATCATATGTACAGTTTTCATGGTAAAACATGTATTCCTTCCATATGTTTGCAATTTATAACAAACCTGAAACCTAGCCATGGGTGTATTTATTATAATCCATGTATACAATAAATCTTTTATTAAATACATATTTATCTGCTTATTTGTTTGTTTATATACTATACAGTGCATCCGGAAAGTATGCACATCGCTTCACTTTTTCCACATTTTGTTATGTTACAGCTTTATTCCAAAATGGATTAAATTCTTTTTTTTCCCTCAGAATTCTACACACAATACCCCATAATGACAAACTGAAAAAAGTTTTTTATAAATGTTTGCAAATGTATTAGAAATAAAAAACGAACATATCACATGTACATACAGTGGGGAAAATAAGTATTTCACCCCCTGCTGATTTTGTGAGTTTGCCCCCTTACAAAGAAAGGAACGGTCTATAATTTTCATGGTAGGTTCATCTTAAAAAATCCCTGAAAATCACATTATATGAATTTTAAACATTTATTTGTGTTTTATTGAGGAAAATAAGTATTTCACCCCCTAGCAAAACATGACTCAGTACTTGGTGGAGAAACCCTTGTTGGCAAGCACAGCGGTCAGACGTTTCTTGTAGTTGGTCACCAAGTTTGCGCAGATCCCAGGAGGGATTTTGGCCCACTCCTCTTTGCAGATCCTCTCCAAATCCTTAGAAATCCATTTTCAGTGTCCTGGCTGAGGGAAGGAGGTTCTCACCCAAGATTTCCTGGTATATGGCCCCATTCATCCTCCCCTTGATCCGGTGAAGTCGTCCTGTGCCCTTAGCAGAGAAACAGCCCCAAAGCATAATGTTTCCACCGCCATGCTTGACGGTGGGGATGGTGTTCTTGGGGTCCAAGGCAGCTTTTTTCTTCCTCCAAACACGGCGAGTCGAGTTGATGCCAAAGAGCTCGATTTTAGTCTCATCTGACCACAGCACTTTCTCCCAAGCCTCCTCTGAATCATCCAGGTGCTCATTGGCAAACTTCAGACGGGCCTGTACATGTGCCTTCTTGAGCAGGGGGACCTTGCGGGCACTACAGGATTTCAATCCATTATGGCGTAGTGTGTTACCAATGGTCATCTTGGTGACTGTGGTCCCAGCTGCCTTGAGATCATCAACAAGCTCCAGCCGTGTAGTTCTGGGTTGTTCCCTCACCTTTCTCATGATCAGGTTCACTCCACGAGGTGAGATCTTGCGTGGAGCCCCAGACCGAGGGAGATTGATGGTCAATTGGTGTTTCTTCCATTTTCTAATTATCGCACCAACAGTTGACTCCTTCTCACCAAGCTGCTTGCCAATGGTCTTGTAGCCCATTCCAGTCTTGTGCAGGTCTACAATTTTGTCCCTGATGTCCTTAGACAATTCTTTGGTCTTGCCCATTGTGGAGAGGTTGGAATCTGATTCATTGATTGATTCTGTGGACAGTTGTCTTTTATACAGGTAACGAGTACTTAATTAGGAGTACTAATTAAGTAAGAGGACTAATCTGTGTGCCTCCTGGTCACATAACCGGTCTGTGGGAGCCAGAATTCTTGCTGTTTTGCTAGGGGGTGAAATACTTATTTTCCTCAATAAAACACAAATAAATGTTTAAAATTCATATAATGTGATTTTCTGGGATTTCTTTTTAAATATTCTGTCTCTCACTGTTAAGATGAACCTACCATGAAATTTATAGACCGACCGTTCCGTTCCTTTCTTTGTAAGGGGGCAAACTCACAAAATCAGCAGGGGGTGAAATACTTATTTTCCCCACTGTAAGTATTCATGCCGTTTGCTATGACACTCAAAAATGAGCTCAGGTGCATCCTGTTTCCACTGATCATCCTTGAGATGTTTCTAGAACTTCATTGGAGTCTACCTGTGGTAAATTCAATTGATTGGACATGATTTGGAAAGGCACACACCTGTCTATATACGGTCCCACAGTTGAAAGTGCATGTCAGAGTAAAAACCAAGCCATGAAGTCCTAGGAACTCTCCATAGACCTCCGAGATAGAATTGTGTTGAGGCATAGATCTGGAGAAGGGTATAAAAACATTGCTAAAGCATTGAAAGCACCCAGGAGAACAGTGGGCTCCATCATTGTGAAATGGAATAAGTTTGGAACCACCACAACTCTTCTTAGAGCTGGCCATCTGGCCAAACTAAGTAACCGGGCAAGAAGGGCCATGGTCAGGGAGGTGACCAAGAACCCAATGGCCACTCTAAGAGAGCTTCAGAGTTCCTCTGCAGCGATGGGAGAACCTGGTAGAAGGACAAACATCTCTGCAGCACTCCATCAATCAGACCTTTATGGTAGTGGCTAGACGGAAGCTACTTCTGAGTGAAAGGCATATGACAGCCCACCTGGAGTTTGCCAAATGGCACTTAAAGGGACTCTATGAGCATCAGGAAAAAGATTATCCGGTCTGATGAGACACAAATTGAACTTTTTGGCCTGAATGCCAAGTGCTACCATAAAGGTCTGATTGATGAAGTGCTGCAGAGATGTTTGTCCTTCTACCAGGTTTTCAATTTATATTTACCAAAATAATAAAACAAGAATTAGTAGTAATAGGAATTTGGCAGGATACTGACATCGGACTTGAGTTTGACACTCCTGCTCTAGGAGGTTCCCATTGGTAACAGGTGTTTCTGTTACTATATCACAGTTTATGAATATTAATGGAAGTGTCCCCAGGGACAGAATATACATTACTTCCAGTATTGTCCTGGGTATTGCCCCTTCAGAAATATTCATAAGATGCATAAAAGTTTCAGTTTCAAGGATATGGACAGCTTTTAACATCAAGAATACAAAGCTGACCATCTGGTTAGTCTAAAGAATCTGTGGTTTCACAGAACTCCCTCACTGTCACATGTAATCTTCACAGGGACAGTGTTCCAGTGAGTCTGCTTCAGTTTTTTTCTTTCTTCATGTGATGGAAGAGAAAGAGTGAATTTCACATTTACACTTCTACTGGTTTCTGAGAAACCAAGAGCATTTTAAAATGGAGGTTACTACGGTAACCAAGCAAATTGTCTTCCTTCTTGCTGATCAGTCATGCGTGCATTCCTACATCCTCCAGAGGGGTCAACGATAATGAGACAGCCTCTCACAAAATTGTTTGTCAAACATTATCAGTATATTAACATATCTAAAATGATTAAGCGTTATCTTGGTACAGCAGTGGAAGTAAACCTTTGATTGGTCAAGTGGTCCCCAAAACATGTGCCTTTTTGTGATAAATCTGTCAGTTTTTGGGGTTGCAGTTCATGCTATATCTAGATTTATGTTCACCTCTCCGTAGTACACCATTAGGAAGATATTACACCATGGTAAAATAGATTGTTGCTACTACAAAATAATTTTCCACCGTCCTGCTTATGTAATAGAAAATGGATGAATGAATAAATGAAATACATATGTAAAAGAATAAAAATAAACACTATTTTGGAAAACACAATATATCCACCAAAAAAGAAAAAGAAAGTTAAACAGATGGTAACGATTTATACTGTAGATTAATTATGTGTAATATTCTTTCTTATTTCAGGAAAACTACACTTGTAAATGTGTTCCTAATGAGTTGCATATGGCGTTATTGCTGTGCATGATAAAAAATTTTAAAAAAAGCATTTCATATCAGTGAAACCAGTTGGTAACTTTATAAAACATTTTGTTCATACATCTTGCAGGAGCCAGGTAACCCCACTGTTTGTGTCCATTACAAATGTAATGTTATCTACCACAGTTTTTTATTGCACTTGGTTTTAAATGGTACAAGTCCTGCAGACACACTGTGTAAACCATTGGTTCATCTAAATACAGGGGTTCCTGCTCAAGTGTAAATTAACTTGGCAACAAGGACTATGCCTTCTGTCCTATTTTCTCAGTATTATTAACTTATGAAACTCAAGTAAAATGATATATGGGTATTATAGTGATTGTGGGGATTAGGTAAAAAAAGATGCATATTTTTGTTCTTATGCATTTTACATTTACATTTTAGGCATTTAGCAGACGCTCTTATCCAGAGCGACTTACATTTCTTTACATACAATCCATTTATACAGCTGGATATTTTACTGAAGCAATTCAGGTTAAGTACCTTGCTCAAGGGTACAACAGCAGTGCTCCCACCTGGGAATTGAACCTGCAACCTCTGAGTTACAAGCCCAGCTCCCTAACCATTGCACTACACTGCCAGCCTACACTACACTACGTGGTGCTAGGCAGGTGTCCGTATGAACAAACAATAAATGTGAATATGAATATGGTCTTCTTCAGAGTTACGGTAAATGGCAATCATTTTCTAAATATCATATGCCACAAATATTAGAGACAAAAATGGGAAGCAACTACATTAGTTAATT
Organism: Aldrovandia affinis; assembly: GCA_029706075.1. Lineage (NCBI taxonomy): Eukaryota > Metazoa > Chordata > Actinopteri > Notacanthiformes > Halosauridae > Aldrovandia > Aldrovandia affinis. The sequence goes on along the minus strand of JAINUG010000018.1, from coordinate 8,114,252 downwards.
GCTCTATTCCCAAAATGCTGAATTAATCAAGTATAATGATATTCCTTAATTCAATTTTATTAATTTCATTAACACAGTGGGGATTGTAAAGTTGGAGACAGGCTGACATCTCTTGCCCTATAAATATCTCCCGCCTCCTACCCAGGCACCCAGGCACACACAAAAGGCCACACCTTTTCCTGTTTCCTGGATTATCAGTCTTTATGAGCATACAATCCTTATGAGGATAAAGTTGGTTTGATTGACTCTAGATTAAATGTAAGTGTCGTCAGATTGAATTGCATTTGTCATTATTTAGGCAAAGTCTTTTAGATTGAATCTAGGCCTGTGTCTGTGTGAGAGAATGAGGGAGTATGTGTGTGAGAGAGATACACTATATGGCCAAAAGTCAGTGGACACCTGACCATCACACCTATATGAGCTTGTTGGACATCCCATTCTAAAACCATGGGCATTAATATGGAGTTGGACTCCCCTTTGTGGCTATGACAGCTGCCAGTCTTCTGGGAAGGCTTTCCACAAGATTTTGGAGTGTGTCTGTGGGAATTCGTGCCCATTCAGCCAAAAGAGCATCTGTGAGGTCAGGCACTGATGTTGGATGAGAAGGCCCGGCTCACAATCGGCATTCTAATTCCTCCCAAAGGTGTTCAATGGGGTTGAGGTCAGGGCTCTGTGCAGGCCAATCGAGTTCCTCCACACCAAACTCGTCTAACCATGTCTTTATGGACCTCGCTTTGTGCAGAGGGGCACAGTCATGCTGGAACAGCAAAGGGCCTTCCCCAAACTGTTGCCACAAAGTTGGAAGCACCCAATTGGCTAAGATGTCTTCGTATCCTGTAGCATTAAGAATACCCTTCACTGGAACTAAGGGGCCTATCCCAAACCCTGAGAAACAGCCCCAGACCATTATCCCTCCTCCACCAAACTTTACAGTAGGCACTATGCATTCCGGAAGGTAGCGTTCTCCTGGCATCCGCCAAACCCAGATTCGTCCATCAGACTGCCAGATAGTGAAGCGTGATTCATCACTCCAAATAACACATTTCCACTGCTCTAGAGTCCAGTTGCGGTGTGCTTTACACCACTCCAGCCGACGCTTGGCATTGCGCATGGTGATGTGAGGCTTGTGTGCAGCTACTCGGCCATGGAAACCCATTCCATGAAGCTCCCGATGCACAGTTATTGTGCTGATGGTGCTTCCAGAGGCAGTTTGGTACTCTGTAGTGAGTGATGCAGCAGATGATAGGTGATTTTTATGCGCTATGCGCTTCAGCACTTGTCGGCCCCGTTCTGTGAGTTTGCGTGGTCTACCACTTCATGGCCGAGCTGTTGTTGCTCCTAGGTGCTTCCACTTCACAATAATAGCACTTACAGTTAACCGGGGCACATCTAGTAGGGCAGAAAATTCACGAACTGACTTGTGGCAAAGGTGGCATCCTATGACAGTGCCGCATTTAAAGTCACTGAGTTCTTTATGAACCATTCTGAATTCAAAATGTTTGTGTGTGGAGATTGCATGGCTATGTGCTGGATTTTATGCACCTATTGGCAATGGGTGTGGCTGAAACACCTGAACTTAATAATTAGTAGTGGTGTCCACTGACTTTTGGCCATATAGTGTAGGAAGAGGGAGAGAGATATTCTTGCTGTTGCTTTACCACTTTTGCTAATATTTTTCATTTCTGTCACACAAATACAAAGCTTATAAACAGCCTTGTTGCATTTTCCAGGAAGCATGAAATTGTTTTAGATACAAGTTCCTAAAATGAGAAACACTATTTGGAATTGTACAAGCATCAGATAAGACAAACAATCTCTTCCTGACATAAGAACTATTTCACTTTATTGCTGTTATTTTATAGAGCTGTACACTGTCTTTCCTTGGAACATCTCAGACCTGTCATATTTTGCAATAAACACAAAGGCATGTTTAGCAATGTGTTCCTTATAATTACATTACATTAATTTAGCAGACACTCTTATCCAGAGAAGGCTTACAGAAGCACACGCTCAAATTCAAATAGGTTCATAAGAGCAGCAGCACAATAGAAGAGGATACACCCTTAAGTAACAGTTTAGTAACAGCTGTCGTAGTCAATATTCCTGACTTCCATATTAAACTAAATGGACAAGATATGTAGAATTAAACCAAGTGCTAAGTATGTGTTACAAAAGGAGTCCTAGCAAAGAGGTTTGCAGAGAGGTGGGTCTTCAGTCTGTAGGACATCCAGAGTTCTACTGTAAGGCTTTAACAAGCACCAACACACTGGAGTGCAGTGGTCACCCCCTCTGTCACCGGGGCAAACTGAAAGCTCTTTCCACACTCACAGGTACCTAGGTGACTGCTTCAAAGCAACACATTTGCATACTGTTCAAATAGGGAACGGGAGTGTAACTGTGCTGAATCACACAAGCATGGCATGTCAGGCTGTGGTTACGAACCCTCCATGCTCCTTATTTTCACATTTTCTCAGCTAATGAGGAGTGCTGATGTCCTCCAGTGAGAGCAAGCTGTTTGCAGGCATGTAAAAACATCTCTGCTTGGTGATATTGACTGCATTGATATCTTGTTGATATCTGCATTTTATTGCAATAGAATATTTGGGATGTCAAACTTGCAAGAACTAATGAATCGCACAAGTGCTTTGGCCTAATAAGGTATTTTTTTGTGAGTGTATGTGTGTGGGATTTTCAATGAAAAGGAGACGCTGAGACGCTGACGTGCTGACGTTACTTCCTGTTTCCTGTTTCCTGTTGGATTGGAAGGCTGTGTTTGCTGTTTGCTGTGTATCTGGCATTTTACACTTGCCAAAATGAACGTAGCTATATAACGTTAAATAAATATATCACTGCATTAGTTACGAGTTACTGCTTCTAAGGTGTAATCCTTTGTTGCCTTAAGGACAGGGACAGGCTTTTTTTTTCTCCTTGTTAGTATAAATTGGCGCAAAAAGCTATCAAGGTTTTTGTTTCACCCTCCCAGAAGCAACCTCGAATTAAAAGTAAGTTTGTCTGTTTAATCCGATTGGGAAAATTGTATTATTGCGGTAGTCTAGTATAGTTATTTATAAACTAACGTCGTTTATAAACGTAAATTGTACGTCGGAAAGTTTTAGGCGTATATAATATCCGGGTTTTGCTGTCCAGGCGCTCAGCTGTATCGTAGATAGCTAGTATCTTTTAAGGTGTGGATTGTTGATTTTGTATTTGTAGCAAGTATATTACAAAGGTTCGATTGCTAAATAGTTGGACTTAGGTTGTAAACTCTAAACGTTAAAATATAGTATTTATATCAGTAGCCGGGTAAGTGGCTATAAGAGGCTCTCTAGTTACAGTTAGCCTACTACTAACGTTAGAGCCACCTAGCGTGTTTTTTGCTGAGTGGTATTGCTGACTCCATCTAGACAGTAAAAAATCTATACTTAGGGAGAAATAGGGAGTCAGCTAGGGGCCTAAAATGTGGCCAAAACTTTGTGTGGTGTGCAGGATGATCGCCCTGTTGGAAAGCGATTTCCTTGGGTTGTTCACCTGCCTCCGCTGCAAGCTCATTGAGCATCTCGAAGACAAGATTCTTGTTCTCGAGGGCCAATTGGCTGTATCGGCCGTATCGGCCGTACAGAGTCCACAATTGTCAGGGTTCTTAGAACCAATTAGAACGTCCATTAGGGAGAAGGTGTGCACGCCTAGGCTGGGAGGAGGGAAGAACTTAGAGCAGGCAGGAAGTGACAGGTGGGTCACAGTCAGAAACAAAAGTAGGAAAGGGCTTGCACACCACAAAGGGGCGGCATCTCCAGAGGTTGAGGTGTCCAACAGATTCCAGCCCTTGCAGGAATCTGTGGCCCGTGACCCTGAGAGCGGGGGGATGCATGTGCCACAGGACACTCTGATGGCCACATCTCCCAGGAAAAGGGAGTTGTTGGTAGTGGGGGATTCCATAATTAGGGGAGTGGACAGCATAGTCTGTTCCCAGGCCAAGGAGACTCGCACGGTGTGTTGCCTGCCTGGTGCCCAGGTTGGAGATCTCCTTGAACGTGTGGACAAGCTCCTGGCCAAAGCAGAAGGGGATCCAGTGGTCATGGTCCACGTAGGGACCAATGACATGGGAAAGGGCAGGTTGGAGGTCCTGCAAGATAAATTTGAGGATCTAGCAGCAAAGATTAGGAGCAAAACCTCCACGGTAGTCTTCTCGGGAATTCTACCAGTACCACGTGCAAGCAGAGGGAAGCTGAAGTTTATCTATAGGTTTAACACATGGCTACAATCCTTCTGTAGGAAAGAGGGTATAGATTTATTGAGCACTGGGACTTCTTCTGGAACAGGGGTGACCTATACAAGCCTGATGGGTTACACCTGAACCGGATGGGTACCTATGCTCTGGGGCAGCGTATGCTTAGGGTAGCGCAGGATTATTTAAACTAGGGACTCGGGGGCAGGGAGGATAGAGAGCGAAATGGGTAGGGTGGTGCAGACTGCCCAGATGGAGTCTGTCAAGACTACATATAACAGGGAAAGCAAGAATAAAGTCTTGAGTAAACAAAATGTTAGCAAGTGTGGCTTGGGATGGAAGGGAGCGAGGGAGCGGGAGAGCAATAGTAGAAACAGTAGTCTGAAATGTCTATGTTTTAATGCTAGAAGTATAAAAATAAATTTCTGGAAATAGAGGTTGAGATCAATAGCAAAGGCTATGATATCGTAGGGATTACAGAGACGTGGCTGGGAGAAGAGGACGGGGACGAATACAATATAGAAGGGTATAAACTTATTAGGAAGGATAGATCCGGTAAGAGAGGTGGGGGTGTGGCACTCAGGGTGTCCGCGGATCCTTGAAAAGTATTAAAAAGTATTAAATTTGTTTATCAACAATAAAGGCCTTAATTGGTCTTAAAATGTCTTAAATCCATCTTTCAGAGGTCTTAAAAATGCCATAGACAGGAAAGATAAAAATTTGGATTTGTCATTTTATGTTTCATTGTGAAATCTGGGGGGAAAACGGGTAACGGGAGATAAAGTCAGAGATTTTTATTTACCGTTTTGTAGCGTCACGCAGACCGGAATGAGCGAAACCAACAGAGGTCCTTATGTTTGCGGGGAACTATTTCAGCAACGGAGTCGACTCTCTCGAGCACAATATTAAAGTTCAACAAGCTAAATTAGCTAACTTAACTTAAGCATTTGCACTCGTTATGGGAAAGTGCAAATTTGATGAGAACTGGCTCGATAACCCAGTGTTTGCGCCATGGTTGGTCCCAGTCAAAGACGATCATGAGGCCCGCTGCAAACTCTGCAAAATAGATTTTAAACTCGGGACGATGGGGGTGAAAGCAGTCGAATCGCACATGCAGAGCGCCAAGCATAAATCGGTTGATAAAACCCACCTGCAAACGACTAGTATTTCGTACTTCTGTTCGGCCCCTGCCTCCACTTCAGCTGCGCCATCTCAGATAGGACTATCTGCAACACCAACAACATCTGCATGAACAGAAGTCCGGACAACATTCGGCTCCACGCCGACGCTTGAAGCTGAGGTACGGTGGGTTCTGAACACTGTCACGAAGCACCAGTCCTACAATGGCAATGACGGGCTAGGAGAGTTATTCCGTGCTATGTTCCCTGACTCGGAAATCGCTAAAACATTCACATGGGGCAAAGAAAACGGCCTACATAGCAAGGTTTGGATTGGCCGTTTATCTCCGAAATAATCTAATCGCGGATGTAAACAAGGACACGTTTGTGTTGATGTTCGATGAGAGCCTCAACCAAACCACGAAAACAAAACAACTGGACCTTCATATGCGCTACTGGGACAAAGATCAAGTTCGGTCCAGATACCTGGGTTCGCAGTTCATGGGGCATGGAACAGCTCGAGATCTACTGCACCATTTCAAAGTAAGTAGTGAGAAATTATCTAACGTTAGCTAAAATATTGGAGCACTATAAGCTTGTAAAAATACAGTACATAAAGTGCTATAAATATGATCAGTGTATTATTAAGATGTTATATGCTTCATATATTATTCTCATTTAATCTTCAGGAATGTGCAGAGCAGATGGACATGCGAAAGCTCCTGTCAGTCTCAATGGACGGCCCAAATGTGAACTTTTAAGTTTCTGGAACTGTTGCAGCAGGAGCAATCTGAGAGAATTGGAGAAGAGGGCCACAGAACTGAGATACATGCCCCCCAAGTGACTACACATATGGCAGTTTCAATGCTAGGCCCATCAGTGGTCCCTATGCAGTGGTCCATAAGGCAAAATTAAATCTGAATTGCAATAGGCTGCTGTTTCATTTTTACAATAAAGAATAGAAGCAGGGAAGAGACCACAGCCAGTGGGGGCACCAAGACCAGTGAGGTCACATTACGCTTAATTTTTTTGCAGGGGCAGCAGGCCAGACACTGGTGAAATTCCTGCCCTGGATGACACTGAATGTATTTGGATGTTTTAATTTATTATTTTCTATTTTTGTTATTTATGTTTGTATCACCCCTTTGTTTAATCCAATCCAGTTACCCCTTTATGTTTTAATAAACATCTTTGGACAAATTTGTCCCTAAACCTAAACTAATTGGTGTCGTTGCGTGATTTTTGCCATTTTGTTATCGTGAAATTGGTATTAAATTTCATTCTGAGTGGCATTAAAAAAGTATTAAAAAGCCTTAAATCTGACTTGGCTAAACCTGCAGATACCCTGGGCACTGTATGTGAAAGATAATCTAAATGTGCAGGAGTTTCCAGAAACTAGCCAACGCATGCCTAGCGAGGATATTTGAATAAAGCTCATAGGGGAACATGAGAAGGGATTAAATATAGGGGTGTGTTATCGACCACCAGCTTCAGACAGCAATATGAATATAATGCTTTTTGAAAATATAAAACAAGCTTGCAGAGGAGGTGAGACTATTATCATGGGTGACTTAAATTACCCTGGTATTAATTGGGAATTGGAGACAGGACAAGGAAATAGGGAGGAAGAATTTCTAGATGTTATTAATGATCTTTTTTTGGCACAGTATGTTAGACAGCCTACAAGAGGAAATTCAATCCTAGATCTGGTGTTATGTAATGACGCCGACAGAATCAGTAGTATAGAGGTAATGGAACCCATTGGGACAAGCGATCATTCCGCAATCGGATTTGATATATTATGGCAAACTAAGAGGGCCCCAACTAACACAAGGATTTTACATTTTAGGCGTACCAACTTTAAACAGATGCGATTAGAATTAAGCATGGTAGACTGGGGACATCTTCTGGAGTGTAGGACAGTGAATGAAAAGTGGGACAAGTTTAAAAGGGTTATACTTGATGCACAGTGTAAATTTATTCCTACGGTTAAAAAAGTACGTTGAAAAAGCAGTCCCCACCGTGGATAAATAAAGATATGCGACAGAATTTGAGGGAGAAGAAAAAACTGTTTAAGATATATAAAAACAACAGTACCGAGAGTAATAAGGCTGAATATTGCCGTGTGCGTGCTAAGGTCAAAAAGAACTAAGGGTAGCCAAAAGGATCTACGAAAGGCAAATCGCAGAAAATGCTAAAAGTAACCCTAAGCGTTTCTTTCAATACTGTAGTAGGAAAAGAAAAGTCAAAGAGGAGATTAAGGGAACTAAAAACAAAGACGGGCACTGCTCTGTAAAAATAAGGATATTGCAGATGCTCTAAATGGCTGTTTTGTAGATAGTTTTACCAGAGAAGAGGCTGCTAATAGGCCGGAAGGCATATTCATTACTCAGAAAGTCTTAGCGGATACAGAGATAGGGAGATGGAAGTATTGGGTAAATGACAAAAATTAAAGACTAATAAAGCAGCCGGCCCGGATGGCATATACCCCAGGGTACTAAAGGAGTTAAGCGAGATCATTTTTAAACCACTGGCAAGTATTTTTAGACTGTCTTTAAAGACTGGTGAAGTACCTAATGACTGGAAACAGGGTATTGTGGTACCAATATATAAGAAAGGGGACCGTACTGATCCAGGAAACTATAGGCCTATTAGTTTAACTTGCATCATATGCAAAATATTAGAATCTATTATTAAAGATAAACTAGAAGTATTTCTAGAAAATTACAACATCTAAGGGATAGCCAGCATGGTTTTGCAAGGGTAGGTCATGTCAGACAAATCTGCTGACATGTTTTGAGGAAGCAACCAAGTGTCTGGATGAGAGAAAGGCGTATGATATTATATACTTAGATTTCCAAAAAGCATTTGATAAGGTGCCACATGACAAACTCATTATCAAAATGAGAGCAGTAGGAATTACAGGTGGCATTTTAGAGTGGGTTCGGAACTGGTTACTGGATAGAACACAAAGGGTAGTAATAGGCGGGATCTTATCCGAGGAGGGTATAGTGGGAAGTGGAGTTCCGCAGGGATCGGTGCTGGGACCACTGCTCTTTATCATCTACATAAATGACATTGATATGGACATTGAAAGTACATTAGTTAAATTTGCAGATGATACAAAACTGGGAGGCTTAGCAAATAGTCAGGAATCTACTAAAGTAATCCAAGACGATCTGAATAGAATCCAGAAATGGGCAGAAACCTGGCAAATGAAATTTAATATAACTAAATGTAAAGTTCTACATGTGGGGAATAAAAACATAGGACAGGATTATTTTATGGGAGGTAGAAAACTAGAATGTGCACACGTAGAAAAAGACCTAGGAGTCCTAGTTGATCAAAGCTTGTCAGGGACTGGTCAATGTGCGGTAGCAGTTAAAAAAGCCAACAGGATGCTGGGATACATAGCCAAGAGTATAGAGTACAAATCGAAGGAAATCATACGCACCTATACAATGCCCTTGTTAGGCCACACTTGGAATATTGTGTGCAGTTCTGGGGACCGCATTACAAAAAGATATAGATGCGCTGGAAAAGGTCCAAAGACGGGCAACCAGACTGATTCCAGGCATAAAAGACAAGTGTTATGAGGAAAGGCTAGAGATGCTTGGACTGTTCAAGCTTAGTAAAAGGAGACTTAGGGAGATTTGATTGAGGCTTTTAAATTTATTAAAGGAATTAACAAAGTGAATTTTAGGAAATTATTCAAATTGAGTTCGGTTAGCAGAACGAGGGGGCATAAATGGAAACTGACAAAGGGTAAATTTCACACGGACACTAGGAAATATTTTTTCACACAGAGAGTGATCAATGCGTGGAATAGCTTGCCTGGACATGTAGTAGAGGCTGAGACACTAGGGGTATTCAAGGCTAGGCTCGATCCAGTGTTAGACACTCTAGCCTTTGGATAAACTAAGCATGTGAGCAGATTAGTGGTAGGAACGGACAAGCAGTGTTGGGCTGAATGGCCTGTTCTCGTCTCCCCCTTATGTTATGTTATGTTATGTTATGTTATGTTATGTTATGTTATGTTATGTTATGTTAAACAGTAGACATACAAACCTTTAGAGTTGTTGTTTAATATTTATCATGCCAAATGCTAGCTAGCTGCTGTTGTACTGACTTAGCTGGCTAGGTAAAGTGGTTTCTAATAGCTAGTTAATGGGATTGTCCTGAATTTCCATGTATGTATTGTCAGAACAGTGAAGTCTATTCCCTGAATCCAGTAGCCTCAACAGTCAAATGCCCCTGTTTAAAATTCAGCACTCTGAATACTGAACACAAGTGGTATTACGTGTTAAAACCCCCTTACTTATCCTACATATAAAATATATTTATTTGATTTAATATCATAATTACTACACAGGATAGCAATTATCAATTAAATCACCGAATTCGTTGATAGGCAGAGCAATCTGGTGGATCAACCTTCATCAAAATATATAACTCACAATTCAATTAAAATGAACAGCTGGTTTATTCAGTTACAACCGTTAGACAAAAGGTTCAGACATTCTTTGTATATTTTTTATTTGGAAAATATATATTTTCAAGGTTGCCATTGATATGTTCCTCTGAGAATTGTGGCGATATCAAACAGCCAGCTTAGTTTATACTGAGATGCTGGTTGAGCTGATATTTGGAGAGGCATAATATGCTCATAATATGCTGTGTGTGGCCTGTGTGTGACAAGGCCAATCATACCATGTTGACCGCTTTAATCTGGCAGGCCATAATTATTTTCTCCATGATCCATAATTCCCAGCTCATAGGTAGAAGTTGTGGGGTGTGGCACTGGTTCACCACCAGCTACATACCCAACTGTCCTGCCTTCACTCACAGAGCCATAAACCCGCCAAAGATGGCCCCACTCTCTGCCTGCGCAGGATGACTAAAATGCACCTCCCCGACAGTATGTACTTAACCAGCTATGTAGGTAGCTATTGATTTCATAGCTGAAACAGTCTTTTGTGCTCACTAGCTAAGTTACGCAAGAGCAAATGTAGGATCCACTAGACAGAGATCACAACGGGCTGATGGGAAAACTGGGGTTTGCATCTGACTGGTTGGGAATTTCATGCACAGTCAGTTGGCAGTTGTCACAGGTCCATAGCTAGCCAATGTAACACCCGGCTACGGCCTGTCAGCAAACCTTCCACAACTCTCTCAGCTCAACCTACCATGGCCACTCAACACAAACAAACAAAAAGCATGTTCAACAACACCATAATGGAAAAAACAACTAGCTAGCTAACCACGGCATGTGAGTTAGCTAACTAAGCTATTTCTTGACTGGTTGGTAAATAAGTTCTCAGCGTTCACAGTATACCAAAAAAAATAACTGTCCTACTAACATGAATAAACTTAGAATAATACTATATTTATATATATATATTTATATATATTATCGTGTCCCTTGCGGTGGGGTGACACTCTAGGACCTTTCCAGAGGGCGTAGGCAGTTGAATAACCTGGAGGAGGCAATATTCAAAACAAAACAAGGATTTTATTCAATTAATATTGACAAAAACACATAAAAGGATGGGGCAATCGAGAAAATAAACACACAGTCCACAATCCTTATCTTTGTATTCATCCATAATCCAGGGTCGAAATCTAATACAATTCCTCAAACAGTCCAAGTCGGTACATAAAACAGGGTCCTCAAAGCAATCCAAGTCAATTCCAAAACAGCAATCCAAAAACAATTCTTTACAATTCTCCCACTCACCACTCGTTACTCACCAACACTCCAACTTACTCCCTACTCCAAATTACCATCAGCTGCCAGCAATCCTCATGGCTTTAACGTGGTTCAACAGGTTGTCAGGTTGGGGACTGCAGGCTGCTGGGAACTGCAGTCATTTTTCCTCCAGTGGCTCCCAATAATTAAAGGGCCAGGCAGCCATTTTCCTCTGCAGCCCCTTCGGATGCCACAATATGAAGAGTTCGGGTGCAAAAGCAGATAAATAGATTTTTGTCATTTTCAGTAAGTCAAGATTTTATTGTGCTTTCTTGGTATATCTTATCAATTCCAAAAAGGGTGACCCTAAAATGATATAAGCAAAGTAACAGAAAGCCAGATTTGCAAAAATCTACATTTAAAAATAGATAGATAATTTAATATTTTTCAGTTTGTTTTGCATCAAAAGCAGATAATTCCACAATCAGATTTTTTGCGAAATTGAAATTGGTTCACCCAGCGCGAGACTCAGCCATTGCACCACTGCGAATTTCCCAAATGTGGGAATCTCAATTGCATAATTTCTGGTAGTGGGGGACTGCGTTTGCTCTCTGCCCTGATATTATGGGGAAAATACTTTTGTCCTCTTTCACTTCATAGATCCCTGTTCTGAATTGTACTGTGCAGTTGTGGCCACTTTATTAGGTACACCTGTACACCTGCTCGTTAATGCAATTATCTAACCAGTCAATCATGTGGCAGCAACTCAATGCATAAAAGCATGCAGACATGATCAAGAGGTTCAGTTGTTGTTCAGACCAAAAATCAGAATTGGGAAGAAATCAATCAATCAATCAATCTTTATTTTTGTATAGCGCCATTTACAAACAGGTTGTCACACAGCGCTTCACAATTGGCATTTTCCAGAGGGAATCAAAAAACCAGAAAACCATTGGAGCCAATGTGGGAGACTGGAAAATTATTCCCTGACCCCTTAAAAGGCGGTCGAGATGAACTCCTGGAAAATTGTGGGATACAGAGAAAAACAACACAAATACTCCTTGTTGCTCATGTGGCTTAACAGACCACATTCTAAGTATAGGAAGTGGCATTCGGGGGATGGAACCAGCAGTAGGGTCTGGGCCAGGCAGCTAACACATGGCAGGGGTGTTGACCTCATCGAAGCCAGGGAGAAAAGAGGAAAGGTCCAGATCACACCGGATCGATAACACTTTTGCAGGGTAATCTAGGGCAGGGGATGGAACCAGCCAGGGCTCAGAGACCATCCCACCACATCATCAGCAGTCTGGGCCAGTAAGCTAAGTGACTTTGCATGCCCGGTATCTAAGAAACTGCTGACATGGCAGGAGGTGGGGGGTTGACGAAAATCTGGGTCAGAGGAGAAGGTGACAGGAAGGCAACAGCTCTAATAACCATGTATTACCACAGTGGTATGCAGAAGAGCATCTCTGAATGCACAACATGTTGAACCTTGAAGTGGATGGGCTACAGCAGCAGAAGAAGGTTCCATCAGCTAAGAACAGGGAAAACAGTGGGCACAGGCTCACCAAACTGGACAGTTGAAGATTGGAAAAACATAGCCTGGTCTGACAACATGCAGATGGTAGGGTCAGATTTTGGCGTAAACAACATGAATCCATGAATCCATCCAGCCTTGTGTCAATGGTTCAGGCTGGTGGTGGTGATATAATGGTGTGGGGAATGTTTTCTTGGCACACATTAGGCCCCTTAATACCAATTGAGCATCGTTTAAATGCCACAGCCTATCTGAGTTTTGTTGCTGACTATGTGCATCCCTTTATAGCCACAGTCTACCCATCTTCTAATGGCTACTTCCAGCAGGATAATGCACCATGTCACAAAGCACGTCATCTCAAGCTGGTTCCACGTACATGACAATGAATTTAGTGTACTCCAATGGCCTCCACAGTCACCAGATCTCAGTCCAATAGAGCACCTTTAGGATGTGGTGGAATGGGAGATTCGCAACATGAATGTGCAGCCGACAAATCTGCAGCAACTGCATGATGCTATCATGTCAACATGGACCAGAATCTCTGAGAAATGTTTCCAGCAACTTGTTGAATCCATGCCACAAAGAATTCAGGCTGTTCTGGAGGCAAAGGGGGGTCCTACCCAGTACTAGAAAGGTGTACTGACTGCTGCTCCAAAGTGGCCACTGAGTGTATATATATACAGTATATAGTTCTCCACTACACACAGCACTCATCTTTCAAAGTAATAGCTATCTCTCTACTGTTATTTTGCTTTTCAAGAAAGCACCTGCCAATCATCATTTAGTGTTCCATCTAACTTCAGTCCCTCCCTTCATTCAAAACAACTTTTTCTCTTTCCATTTTAATCCAAATGTCTACATTACAGGTTGATAGTATGTGGAAATATTGCATAATGCATCTTTAGTACAATATCACCTTCCGGTGTAAAAACGGCCAAAAACGATGTTTTAAGTGAGAAGTTAAAGGCTTTGATCAAAAGCTGAAAAAGACAGGAAATTCAAACTAGCGTCAAAACCTTTAATATCACATATGCACTAACAAGGTTTTCCTGCACACAGCTTTGACAGTACTGTAGCTATGTTGGTCTACTGCACTTCAAACAACATGTAGGCTACTCACCACTGGGCACCAGCAGGTTGTTTAGGATTTAATATAACGAACACACTTACATGGTCTTGTAAAAAATCTATATAAAACAGATTTGAGATTATTCCTGATAAATTAAAATTATTACAACAATCAATCGTAGGTCAAAGCCACAAAAGGATCATAGCAGGTTCAGGTCGATAAGTCTCAGACAGCAGCCAAAGACATGGCGGCTCAGCTCTGCTCCTGTTGCAGTTTGAAAGAAGCATGGGGTGCTTATGTATGGAGTTCCAGGAAACGCACCAGCAGATGAAATGCCATACGATTATTCCAATGAACATTAGTTTACCCTCACACATCTCCTCTGAATTGTCTCCCATGGGGAGCTGTTGGTGGGGGTGGGGGTTTCTCACAAATGGCTCCCCAGTTACTTGGCAGTAAATTAACCCAGCCAAACAAGTCCCCTGGCTGCCGTTTACTGCTACATGGCTCCGCACGATATGCCAATCGCAACAAATGTGGCTTTGTCACTGCTGTTTTCCATTTTAGCCACAAATGAATTCATATCATCACCTGAATCGCCTATTACGACAAATAGAGCGCCAGATAAAAGCCCATCCTCTCCGGCATATATAACAGCAGCTGTGAATCACAGGCAGAGGAGGGCTGGCTCTTTAGTAACTCAGACCAGTTTGAAAGCACTACGTCAGTGCTGATTACACCCTGAGAATGCCAAGCACTGACTGGAAATCAATTGTGCCAATTGTGTGTTATAATTATCATGTATACATGACATTTTTTAGTGACAATGTGCCCCAGTTCTAAGTGGCTTCCTTCAACACTCTTACTAAATTACTAAACTCTTTAAAATGAAAGACAGTGTGACAAATGTGACTTTATAATAAATCACAACCAACTGAGCTTTATCTCAGAGCATAAAAAGTGCTGTTGTTTGTGTGCATGTGTACACACCTGTAGTCTATCTCTTCTGAAACAGCATTTAGCAGTGTAACATCTTGGTTTCCACATCTGTTATCCCTCATACTATACTGTATGTGAATTAATTGACATGCACTGAGGCAGGTGCAGGAAGTGCAGCTGTTATCCTGCCACTGGACATGGTTTCTAAGAGCGGCACACAGAACAGACCCCACACTACTCTTAAATATGAACATCATTCCTATCAGCCTCAACAGACTAAATTCCCTCTCTCTGTGCTCCCAGAGGAAATCTCACAATGCCTCATTCCCTGACAAAGGAATACCTTTCTCCCCCCTCTCCTTTTCAGGACATGCTATACTGCCATTAAATTAGAATGCACTTACAAGCACAGCTCCCCCGGTTCTCAAATTCAGCCATCATTAAATCAGTTATGGACGCGTTGTGCAGAGTTACGCAGGAGGTGCACCACTAAATGAAAGAAGGAGCACTCATTTGTCATTGTAATGAACAGTGGTAGACAAAGTTAACGCAGACATGCTAACCGTGATGTGCTTTCAAAAACAGGGGCATCTTGGAGACCTCAAACTGCTATGTCAAAATTCACATTTAATCCTATTTCACACTGCTGCTCTGAGGGCAAGGACAATGGAGATGATGAAGATGATAATGACAGGTAATGAAGATATTGAAAACGTGGACTTGTGAGCACTGTGGTGGTTCTTTGCTGTGTGCGTTGAGCAGCACGCGCAGGGCCAGCAGGATGAAACTGTGTCCGTGGTTGTTTTGGAAATGGAGGCCTTGTTGACCAGCCTGTCAAAGAGCAGCAGTGCGGCAGAGTCCCTCATCGCCACGGGGCCAGGGAGGGCAAGCAGCTAGGGACCAAGTGTTGCTACTAGTACAGCACGATCCACGATTATGGCTCCCTCTCCTCATGGGAGGCAATTGAGGCTCTGAGTGGAAACAGCATGTAAACCAGGAGACAGCTGACCCCCAGGAGACATGGCTTAGCCAAGGGGTCAGAAATGTGTGAAACAGTGTTCAGAGCAGCATTGTGGAGCAGTGTTCAGAGCAGCAGTGTGTAGCAGTGGTCAGAGCAGCAGTGTGGAGCATTGGTCAGAGCAGCAGTGTGAAACAGTGTTTGTTTAGCAGCAGAAACAGTGTTCAGAGCAGCATTGGTCAGAGCAGCAGTGTCAGAAGCAGTGTGTTCAGAGCAGCAGTGTGGAGCAGCAGTCAGAGCAGCAGTGTGGAGCAGCAGTGGTCAGAGCAGCAGTGTGGAGCATTGGTCAGAGCAGCAGTGTGAAACAGTGTTTAGAGCAGCAGTGTGGAGCATTGGTCAGAGCAGCAGTGTGAAACAGTGTTTAGAGCAGCAGTGTGGAGCAGTGTTCAGAGCAGCAGTGTGGAGCAGCAGTCAGAGCAGCAGTGTGGAGCAGTGTTCAGAGCAGCAGTGTGGAGCAGTGGTCACTGTGGTGGTGCAGTGGTCAGAGCAGCAGTGTGGAGCAGCAGTCAGAGCAGCAGTGTGGAGCAGTGTTCAGAGCAGCAGTGTGGAGCAGTGGTCAGTGTGGTGGTGCAGTGGTCAGAGCAGCAGCAGCAGTGTGGAGCACTGTGTCATGTGTCATTGAACTTAACAATTTGTTGGGGATGTTATTTCAATAGATGGGCATATCTCTGAAATTGCTTAATATGTGCTTTTTCTTGGTCTAACGTGTATATAATCACATTATGGAGAAATTCACAATCTAGGATTTAATATTCCTCTGCTTCCAAGGTCAACTGGAGTTTTGATTCATCTAATGTTACGTTTTATTGTCTTTGCATGCTATCCATTACAAATGTTTTGGATTATCCTCTGTCTCATATATAATATGAATACATTACATGAATTATGTATAGGCGTTTGCCACAGAATAGCATTGTATATTACAAACAATAGTAATATATGCTATGTATAAACTGGCTGAAATTATCTATTATTTTATCACTTGTGTGGTTATGAGAACATTCATTTCTAGAATTTAAAATACTTTTGTCAATTCCAATTACATTTCACTTCATTGTAAATGTCGCATTCAAAAGACAATTCACTTAATTTCAAATGTAATCAGAAATCAACACAAATTCAAACTCAAAAGCTGAGTTAATTATATGACAAGGACTCGATTGTCTCAATACTTTTGTAAATTTTCAATGTTTTGTGTTTGTCATGACAGTCCAAACGTGCCAATGTTCCAATATGCCAGTAGCCGTTTTATTGTCATCATGTTTTTTACCAAAAAAACCCAAAACAAACCAAACACAAAGGTAAACTAAAGACTGTATTATCGAGGTGAAAAATGGAAATACTAGCACCTCTTCCTCCATGTCCCAAAATGGTATTTTCTCTCAGGCATGGCAGGCTGCACTTTTAAAAAGCCCTAACGAAGGCGATGGCTAACACCTGAGTTGATTGCTCATTGGCCTCAGGTGAGCCTGCCTGTAGGTGAGGCAGCTGCTGTCCAAGGTCCTGTAGTACTCTCCAGGCTGTGGGAGGGAACAGGAACACCTGACAGCAGACAAAAGGGGAGGCGCATTCTCTCCACTCCTCCCTCCACCCCTCCCAGTGTCACAGACACCTTCGGGACATGAAGGACTTCTTAATGTTAATGGGAGAAGATGAACAGAGAAATACACGGGAAAGGGATGATTGCGTCTATTGAGCTTGTTTAGAGAATGAGGACGTGGCATTAAGACAAGATCAGCTTACAGTTGTTATTAAGATACAAGGAACTTGAGGGCCTCAGATAGCATAGCGGTCTAACGCACTTGTTTTTACTGGTGCTTAGTGAGTTTGAGCTACCTATCATAGCTGCGGTTCAAAACCCGACTGTGCCAGACGGCCCTGGCCGGGAGACCCGATCGGGACCGGCATTCAGCTGTCCGCCCCAGAGGGAAGGGGGAGGGTGAGCCGGTACGAGCTCACTGAGAAGCGCTTAAGGGCGTCTCCAGAAAGTGGGTGGGCAATTTCTGTCTCAGAATTAGCTCGCCTCGTAGAGATGGGCAGCGAGTTCCTGTGGGGGGGGGGCAAATCGAAATAAATAGAGGGTATAATTGGCCACTACATTGGGAGAAAAACATTCTGCTTCACCGAGGCCATGGCACATAATAAATGCTTAAAGTGTAGGCACCAGCGAATTTACCTTGCAAAAGTGATGACACGTCTTTCAAACACCCCTTAACTATATCATAGTAAGTTTGTGATCATATTTATTTGAAAACACATATGGGTCAATGACATGACATGCATATTTTTGTGTCCGAGTTCATTATTTCCATTTAAAAATAAATTAATCAATTCAAGTCATATATGATTTTATTATATAAAACATGTTTAGTTTGAATCAATTTTCAGTACATTCAAATAATATATATTACTTTGTGTTTTGGCACAACCGTCCGAGCAAAGGAACAGATTAAGAAAACTGTAAAAACTGGTATTTTAATAATAATACATTCAATATAAAATACTGTGGCATGATTTTATGTTTGAAACCTTTCAAATAAACACAATTTTACAAATAACAATAGTTTTAAAGCTATTGAGATAATTGAGGAACTTTTGTCCAGCAATTTGTGCTTTTCAAATGTCAGGGTGGCACAACCGTAAACATGGGAGTATTATTTTGAAGTCAAGAGGCTATTGCATCAGCCAGATGTTGCATCATCCAGAGGACCCTATCTGACATCCATGGCTGACTGAAAAGGTTTGCGGAGCTCTCTCAAATATTGATAAAAATAGCTACGTTCACCTCATAGGTAGGATGGTACACTTTCCATGTCAGGTGGTACAACCAATGTAAAACTAGGAAAATGTTATTTTATCATAAAACTACTTATTCTGTTTTAAAATGATTTGTATGCTATTGCTAGCATAGGTCAAAGCTAATGCAGGTGTCCAAGTAGAAGCCTGTTTAATTTGAAATCAGTTGCAAAAGTCAGGCGGCACAACCTGTAAGTCAGGTGGCAACCCGTAAGGAATGCCACTATATGAAATAAATAATGTTATTTAAAGCTTCAAGATGCTCTAAAATGTTTATTCGTTTCAAGTTAAATATGTTATACACGTTGGATGTTAAAAATACTAAATAACTGACCCTTAGAATGCAGTAATCTTAAATTATTGTTAATAAAATAATCAACCCCCAAAAAACAAATCTGTAAGGCACTATAGACACTCTAATAGATACTTGACCAAGATTTCACTTCAAATAAATAAAAAATAATAGGAAAATATAAATAATTTTACAAATATTTGGTTGCGCCACCTGACATTTTTTGGTCAGTCAAGTTAAAAATACAGTAAAAAAATGAATTTAAACACATTGAAATGTTATTTAACAAATGAGGCTTGTTTAAGCACATTGTCACAGATTCAAAAATATGCATTTTATCTATTTTTAACAAACTTTTTTTTAATAACTTTTTAGAGGCCTTATTTGTCATTGACCCATATGCATATTTGAAGTTTGAAAACTTAACTCAAGAATCTGCCAAATCTTCGTCAATCGGCCCACAATGCAATTTATGTGACGTAATAGATAGAACATGATCTGGAGCTAGCTGCTAGCACTGCTAACTGCTAGCCTGCTAGCTATAGCAGCTAGCTAGCCAGCTACCGACCATCTCCACACACTCCTGTCCGGTAAATGACAATTAACATTAGTTGTAACGTTAACGTTATAACATTGGCTCACTGTTGGTAGTTAGCGAATGTTCTAGTATTCATAAAGTCGCAAAAAAAAGTTTTATTTGGCTATTTGTTATGAAACTTATTCTGGCTAGTTATAGTGTTTAGGATTTGACCAAATAATTTAGTTATTTAGTCTAGTAACATCAGCTAGTTGTTAAAAAAGTATCTGTAAGTTACAGTGTACATTTTTTTCCTTTGCATATTGGTAATGGCTGTATGTTCTGTGCTTTTGAATAAAGTGCCTGGCAGCCACCGTCACAGATGGGGTAGAGGATTCTTATTCATCCTCTGTATCTCACTCTGATGTCGGCGAGTCAACACCCTTGGCTCCAGTACCAACCCCCATATCATTAGGAAATGTCTCCCTAATTTTATGTACCACACAGGATGGAATGGGCACTCTGTTGTGCCTCCTGAGGTGTCCCCAGTTCCACAGAACGAACTGTCTATAAGCAGTGTAACGGAACTTTTTGAGGAAGAAGAAATGTAAAAGAAATTCCCTATGAATATCGCAAAACGGTCTAGCAAATTATTTAAAAAACCATCATGTGTGATAGAA
The DNA here is from genome assembly GCA_029706075.1 of Aldrovandia affinis. Lineage (NCBI taxonomy): Eukaryota > Metazoa > Chordata > Actinopteri > Notacanthiformes > Halosauridae > Aldrovandia > Aldrovandia affinis. The sequence goes on along the minus strand of JAINUG010000018.1, from coordinate 8,094,372 downwards.
TACATAGCAGATGGTTTGTCATGTTGATTAATAAAGTTATTTCTAAGAGTGTAGAATATTGTAGTTGCTGTATGCTCAATGCATTGCAGTACAGTGTAATGTCACAATCCCCTCTTCCGTTCTCTCTATGATGTGTTGATCTGACTCGTGCTTTTCTGACACGGTTAACGTAGACTTCGGGGATTGGGCTTTTTTCGGCCTTACTTTTTCAAAAAGCTCTTGAAATAGAAATGTGGGTGGATTTCGACTTCACCCTGGCTGACTCCATCCACCCACAAGGCCGGTAACCAACTGGACCTGATCTTCACTAGGAACTGCGCTTCACCCAACATTACGGTATCTCCTCTACATGTGTCTGACCATTGCTTTCTGTCTTTCTCCCTCCCCCTCCCCTCTGCGTCTAAACCATCTTCACCTGATCCCACTGTCCTTGTCCGTCGTAACCTCCGCTCTCTCTCCCCCGCTGCCCTGTCAGCTACTGTTCTATCTTCCCTTCCCCCTACTGATGCCTTCTCTCAGCTGCCTGCTGAGGAAGCATCATCCACCCTACTTTCCTCTCTCTCCTCCTCCTCCCTCTATCCACTAAACCTACTCGTCTCCGACCCCCCACCCCCTGGCTAACCGATTCCATTCGGGCTAACCGACTGAAACTGCGAGCGGCAGAAAGTAAATGGAGAAAATCCAAATCCCATGTGGCTCTGACTGATTTTCACACACTCCTGGCTTCCTTCTCCTCTAACCTCTCCTCTGCTAAGTCTACATTTTTTCTTTCTAAGATTCAATCTTCTGTTTCCAACCCTCGTAGACTCTACGTTTTCCTCTCTCCTCACCCCTCCTCCTCCCCCACCCCCCTCCTCTCTAACCGCGGATGACTTCACATCCTTCTTTCGCGAGAAGGTCGATGACATTCGCAACTCCTTCCCCCCAACCTCTCCCTCACCTAACTCTCCCTCACCCATCTCGCTACCGAAACCTCTCACCCCTCTGTCCTCTTTCTCGCCCCTCCCTGACTCAGACATCCTTCAACTTGTTCTCTCCCACCGTCCCACCACCTGCCCTCTTGATCCCATTCCTTCCCCCCTCTTCCAGTCCATTGCTATGGACATCCTCCCCTTTGTCTCCAATGTCATTAACTCCTCTCTTTCCTCTGGCTCTGTCCCCTCTTCCCTCAAATGCGCTCATGTTGTCCCCCTCCTCAAAAAACCCTCTTTGAATCCTGCTGTCATCTCAAACTACCGACCTGTCTCCTCCCATTCCTTTCCAAAACATTAGAGCGGGCTGTCTATAACCAGTTAATCTTTTACAGAACGATCTGCTTGATCCCAACCTGGGTTCAGAGCAGGTCACTCCACAGAAATTGCTCTCCTTGCAGTCACTGAGGCTCTTCATGGGGCTAAGTCCCAATCCCTTAGCTCCGTCCTCCTCCTCCTCGACCTGTCGGCGGCATTCGACACCGTGGACCACCAGATCCTGCTCTCATCTCTCGTCGAGATGGGAATCTCTGGATCTGTGTTGACATGGTTCGAGTCCTACCTGGCTGACCGGTCCTACCAGGTGGCCTGGAGAGGATCCCCCCTCTCCCCACACCCTCTCTACCGGAGTCCCGCAGGGCTCGGTGCTAGGCCCCGTCCTATTCTCTCTGTACACCAAGTCACTTGGCTCTGTTATTTCTGCTCATGGTTTTTCCTATCATTGTTATGCCGATGATACTCAACTCTTTCTCTCCTTCTCTCCATCTGATACCCAGGTCCCGGCATGGATCTCTGCATGCCTGGCTGACATCTCCGCATGGATGTCCACCCACCACCTGAAGCTGAAGCTGGGGAAGACAGAGCTGCTCTTCCTCCCAGCTAAGGGCTCCCTGATCATTGATGCGTCAATCACCGTGGAAGGCTCCATAGTGTCTCTGTCCCAGTCTGCCAGGAGTCTTGGAGTGACCCTGGACAACCAGCTGTGCTTCTCGAGCCATATTGCAGCGATCACTCGGACCTGCCGATTCTCCCTCCACAACATCCGGAGGATCCGACCGTTCCTCACCCAAGAGCCCACTCAAGTCCTGGTCCAGGCCCTGGTGATCTCACGTCTGGACTACTGCAATTCCTTGCTGGCAGGCCTTCTGGCCTGTGCCATCAAGCCACTGCAACTAGTCCAGAATGCTGCCGCTCGCCTGGTGTTCAACTACCCGAAGTTCACCCATGTCACCCCTCTACTCTCCTCTCTGCACTGGCTCCCCATCGCAGCATGCATCAGATTCAAGTCACTGGTGTTTGCTTTTCAAGCGGCTAGAGGTACTGCTCCCCCATACCTCCAGTCACTCATCACTCCCTACACCCCTCCCAGACCCCTCTGCTCCGCGTCCTCTGGCAAACTGACTGCCCCATCCCTCCGGGCGCCTGGCAGCCGCTCCTCGCGGTCTCGCCTCTTCTCTGTCCTGATCCCTCGCTGGTGGAACGACCTTCCGCAATTGGTCAGGACCGCGGAATCACTTGCAATCTTCCGCAAGAGACTCAAAACCCACCTCTTCAGACTCCACTACCACTGAACTCTGTTCATCTAGCTTATTTGTCGTCACCCCTGTTTAGTTGTTCTACACCAGGGGTCGGCAACCCGTAACACTCAAAGAGCCATTTGGACCCGGTTTCCACGGAAAAGAAAACACTGGGAGCCGCATTTTCTGTCGACGGGGGGAGTGCTACGCCAAAAAAATGTTTGCGCCCAATTTTGCACCCGATTCAATTGGATACTTATTATTTATTTTCCCAAACCACACGCAGGTTGCCGACCCCTGTTCTACACCATACAACACTATACTCCAAAAAATAAAATTGAATAAAATAAAATACACTAACCTTTTCCTTCCCAGTGTTACAGGTATGGTACGCAGATGCCTGCAATGATGTCTATTGCTGTATTACTGCACTGATCTCATGCGCTAACTATGATTGTTCCTACCATGTATTAATGCACATCTTGTAAGTCGCTCTGGATAAGAACGTCTGCTAAATGCTTAAAATGTAAATGTAATGTAAATTTGAAGTGTATACTTGCATTGGGAATTCTGTTCATAACTATTACACAATTCGATTGTGGAAAAGCACAGCCCGTCTTTTTGCTCCGGCTTTAAGCTGAATTATTATTTGCTCCTCCACCTCAGCTTGTGTGCTTTGGGAAGCATTTTAAAGCTGAAACACTGAATTTACCATCCAGTTGCAAAATGCTTTCAGACTACCAGAGTAATATTTTACATTTTACATTTACATTTTAGCAGACGTTCTTATCCAGAGCAACTTACACAGTTTTACATATATATATATATATGTATATCTTCAACTTAAAATGTATGGTTTATATAAAGACAGCTTTATATAATGACACTCATGACAAACAAAATGTTGGTTGTCTTCTTACTGCTGAATATGTAGGACAGTGGCTACATAGTATGTTGTCAAATATTGCCAATGCTTTGTGTGTGTGAGTGTCTTTTGCTAAGTTTGGATCATCCAAAACCCGGTGCTTAATTCGCCTTTTATCAGTGACAGCCACCCCAATTTAGCCAATATATTGTCCCCTCCTTGGTACGCCAGCAAACTTAAGGGCTTGTGCATCACTGCCATTATGAAAAGGATAGAACTAAATAAAGGCTGGGAAGGGGTAGAGGGATATAGAATTTAGTGATGTTGGTGCCTGCAGGGTTTCTCATCCTGCTAAGACACCATCCAATATGTCGATACCCCCACGTTCTGGGATTGAATCCTGACCATGCCAAGGCGGTGTCTAATTGGCTGTAGTGTCACCCAGAGAGGGATGGAGGGAGGGAGGGATTGTCCTCATCCACCCCGTAAGAGCGCCTCCTCTGGTTGATCAGGTGCCTGCAGTCCGCCTGCGTTAGCTGCTCCAATTAAATGACTGTGTAGCTCAGCTGATGAACTGCAAAGTAAAACAAAGCAGTGGCTGGCAGGACATACCTGTCTGCTTTTTCCAAAATTGAGAGCATTCTAGATGGCCTTACACCCATCATTTTCCTACTGGTCAATGTGAAACTTTTGGTAGATGCTCAGCCCGTCATTCTGTCCCCGGTTTAATTTTTCTTCTTCCTGCACTATGGTGAATTATGTGTGAGCAATCCTCCTTCAGGTAAAATATCTACTTTACTAATCAGTGCATGTTTTAATCCCCACCACTCTCTCTCACTCTCTCTCTCTTTCTCTCTCAGCGGGACATGGTGATATATACACAAGAACAACCTTGGTGTTGAGCTTCCCCATGCCTGCTGAATCTCCTTCTCTCTTGCTCTGCTCCCTATAATGCTCCCACTAATAATAACTGCAATGACAGTGTCTGTCACCTGTATTCATCTTTGTGTGGCTGCAGTGGTAGAGGGGTGCTCTGGTGTCGTTCTCAGTTCAGTCCCGAATCAGTGCCCAAAAACCAGCCCTGCACAGTGTCTCCATCCTATCACATTCCTCATTATTTTGGTACACTGACATGTCGTTCACCCATCGATTCCAGTGTAGGGTAGAGAGAGTGAAGAGAGCAGCCAAGATCACCAGCATCAAAACAATGTGATACAACACAGACTTATTGGAGGAATCAGTTTCTACCAGAGATTTTTCTTAGAGGGAAAATCAAGGATTAGGACAAGGCCTCATTGCTCTCACCCTTTCCAAAATACCTCCATTGAAACAAGCTGTAGTTTATCTTATTTTTGGTCATTCCTTCTGATATTGCAAGGCACCTTTTCCTCATCTGCATAAAAATGATCTGCATCTCACTTAAAATGAAAGGAAAAGCCCATTGGAGTGCATTTATTATGTGCCATAGTTATTGTCACCACATCTAAATGATAAACTTGGAATCATGTTGTTACATCATCATCAAATAAACATGCAACATAAGGGTACCTCTCAGGCAAAGCATCAAAGGAGTTTTCATAGCAAACTAAATGGAACTGTTTATACCAGCGATAAGTGTGCATCAATATGTTTGAGTAGAGCTGCTTACTCATGTTGTTGTCATTCAGTCAATGGACTGGACATCTGGACATCTAGGAAGATGATTAAAATATAAAGCATATTTCAAATGAAGCTGCTCATCTCCCATATTTGGAGTTCTGGTTCAAAAACCCGCTGACAGGGCCTCCCGCGTGGTCCAGTGGTTACAACGTCCGACGCTGGCCACGGAGACCAGGGTTCAATTCCCCGTCTCGCCAAGTGTCAGCTCTGGCCGGGAGTGCCACCAGGGGGCGGCGATTGGCTGTCCGCCCCAGGGAGGGGGGAGGGAAGCCGACGTGACGTTCGCTGCGTAGAGTGGCCCTGTAGTACCGGGGTTACGGTCGACGGCTCGGCGAGTGCCGTCTCGGAAGAGGCGTCACTTCGCCTTCGTCACTACCGGTCACAGGACTACGGCAGCGAACTCACATTACTAGGGTGGGATTGACATAAAATAGCGGGTCTAATTGGCTACCAAATTGGGAGAAAATGGGAGAAAATCAGAAACAAATTTAAAAGAAAAACCCGCTGACAGACCCATTGGAAATATAAGGATGAAACTCAATCAGTCAGCGGCAGTATACTTTTGGGAAGAGTCACTTTATTGGGCAACAATGGAGGCAAAAAGGAGAAAGGAGGGTTGGGGAGAGTGAAAAGTCATCCTAAATGAATGTAGACTGGAGTAAATTAAAGCAAAATGGTAGCCATTGAATGAAAACAAAATCAAGAAATGGGTACACCGGTCAGAAAATTTGAGCAAACTATAATTTGCTACTTAACGAGAAAACTGAGGCTGCGGCCATGAATGTTCCTGGTCTAATTAGTGTCACCAGCATCAGTTCTGAAATGAATGAAAACGCATTGACCTGCTGACAGCATATGTAAGTGCTGAACAGCCTGTGCGGCACAATTATATTTTTAAATACAGATCTACCTGCTGTTGTAATTCACCCCCTGTGCACCGTGATCAAGATTTACTACACAACACACATATCTGCTTGTTTAGTGGTGCGGCGCATGGTACCCAAGACAGTAACGAAATGGAGCGTGGATCCCAGGTCTTTGCTTGATGATGGCTCAGATATACGTCATTTCTGCATATTAGAGCTTAATGCAAAGACCCCTGCGGCTCGGGGCAGTTTACCGGCATCCCGTATTTGGATTGGCAAAGAGCCCGACGGCTGAAGATTCACAGAGACTCGTTGTCGGGGGTTGAGCCATAAATTTAGTTCAGTCAGGTTTTTGGTTTTCAGTCAGTGGCTGCTGTGGCACCAAGACATAGAATCAGAGGAGCGGAAGAGAGTAGAGATCTTCAAGACAGCGATTCAACATGTGGTGAATACAAAAAATATTTTTCAGTCAATATCACACATAACACCCAAAGAGGAGAAGTCTAATAAGAGCATCCCCGGAAACTCTTGACGACCGTGACAGGTGTCTACACTGCTTGTACTCTATATATATAGTATACACTATGTATAGATACAGTGGGTGTAAAAAAGTATTCACCCTTTTGCATCTTTCACATTTTATTTTCTTACTTCATGGAATCAAAATGGATTTAATTGGGATTTCTTGCCACTGATCAAAACAAAGTACTCTATAATGTCAAACAAAAAAACAACTATAAATCTGTTAATTAATTACAAATAAAAAACTGTCAATAATTGATTCCATAAGTATTCATCCCTTTTTCTAAAACACAACTAAATAAATTCTGGTGCAATCAATTGTATTCAGAGATCACATAATTATTTGATTGAAGTTCACCTGTGTTTCAAATGATTTCAAATTAAATGCACCTGTCTGTGAGAGGTCCCACAGTTGGTTAGTGCATTTCCAAACAAACACTTCATCATGAAGACCAAAGACAATTTAAAGCAAATCCAAGAAAAGGTTTTCAAGAGCACCAATCACGGGAAAGATATAAGAAGATTTCAAAGACTTAAAATATCCCCGGAGTACCATTAAATCCATCATTAAAAAAATGGAGAGAACATGGCACAACTGTCAATTTGCCTAGAACAGTCCATCCTCCGAAACTGAGCATCCGTGTGAGAAGAGCACTTGTTAGGGAGCCCACCAAGAGGCATATGGCAACTCTGACAGAGTTACAGTCTTTCAAGGCAGAGATGGGAGAAACTGTCCATGGGACAACAATAGTCCGGGAGCTTCACAAATCTGTGCTTTATGGGAGGGTGGCAAAAAGAAAGCCATTGTTGAAGAAAACACATAAAACCTTGTATAGAGTTTGCCAGAATGTTTGTGGGAGACTCTCAAATAAAATGGGGAAGATTCTATGGTCTGATGAGATCAAGATTGAACTTTTTGGCATCAATGTTAAGTGCTATGTTTGGCGCAAGGCTAACATGCATCATCCCAAGAACACTATCCCTACCATGAAACATGGTGGATGGAGCCTAATGCTATGGGGATGCTTATCTGCTTCAGGGACTGGAAAACTTGTCAAAATAGAGGGCAAAATGGATGGTGCATGATATAGAAAAATCTTGAAGTAAAACCTGTTGCAGTTTGCAAGAGACCTGAGACTTGGGAGAAGATGAAGGAGAGTGGCCCTTTATGTGAAAGACAATCTTAATGTGCAGGAAATTCCAGGTATAAACTCATTCGTTTCTTGTGAGGAAATCTGGATTAGATTACTGGGAGATCATGAGAGATCATGAGAAGGGCCTTAATATAGGAGTATGCTATAGACCTCCAGCTTCAGACAGTAACATAAATAGTAGGTGTTTATCATCACAAAAAGGCTGGTTAACATACTTGTTGCCTGAGGCCAGGTGACCTTGCCTAATTTGGGGTCATGAACTTCTATACAGAATATTGAATATGCACTTTGCACCCCATTTTGATGCTTCGGCCATTTTTGGCCACAAAGGAGAATAGGCCTTTATGAACTAGCAGCTAGTATAAATAAGAGGGACACTTTGTTTTTCTCTCACTCTCACTCTCTCTCTCACACACACTCAAACACACACACACACACACACACACACACACACACACTGCTCTCACCACAAGCATAAAGACTATCCCAAATAGATGCAAATATTTTTTCTTACTTTTATTTAAACTAAAGGCATATTTATAAATATATTTTATCTTCAAAAAGCTTACCAATGCCTCATAGACATAACATGAGACAGATGCAGATCTAAGTTGTGGGAATCCACTCTTTTTCTGTCTGAGAGGGGCAACACTGATATAAAAAAGGTCCCACTCACCATTTACTCACTCAATCACTCAGAAGCAATTGTCAGAAGAGGAACATGAGCAGAAGACTCATGTACAGCCAGTGAAGCCCTCGCTGTACTCTTAGACAATGATAATGACAGTGAAATAGAGGAGGAAGTGTCTGAAACTGAGGACAATGTTGAACATACACTACCGGTCAAAAGTTTTAGAACACCCCCTTTTTCCATTTTTTATTGAAATTTAAGCAGTTCAAGTCCAGTGAATAACCTAGAATGGTACAAAGGTAAGCGGTAAACTGCCAGAGGTTTAAAAAAAGTTTAGGTTACCAAAAACAGAAAAATAATGTACATTTTATGGTAGTGAGTAGTTTCCTACACCATCAAAAGGCACTTGGAAACTGGAGGAAACTCTGACAGGAAGAGGTCTGGCAGACTCAAAGCCACAACAAAATTAGTAGACAAGTTTCTGAGAGTCAACAGCTTGCGTGATAGGCAGCTCACAGGACAACAGCTTCAAGCACAGCTTAACACTGGTTGAAGAAAGGAAGTCTCAGTTTCAACTGTAAAGAGAAGACTGCGAGCTGCAGGTTTGACAGGTCAAGTGGCAGTAAGAAAGCCATTGCTAAGATGGCAAAATAATAAAAAGAGGCTTGCTTGGGCCATGAAGCACTGCCAGTGGACTACTAAAGACTGGAAGAAGGTCTTATGGACCAATGAATCTAAATTTGAAATCTTCGGTTCATCATGCAGGGTTTTTGTATGCCATTGAGTAGGTGAAAGGATGGTTTCTCAGTGTGTGACACCAACTGTCAAACATGGAGGAGGAAGCGTGATGGTCTTGGGCTCTTTTGCTGGATCCAGAGTTGGCGACTTGCACAGAGTGACTGTTAACCCATGTTAACCCATTACTTGTTCCCTGAAAAGGGCCTTTTTTTATAACTCTGAATTTTACATTATTTTTCAGTTTTTGGTAACCTAAACTTTTTTTTTAACCTCTGGCAGTTTACCACTTACCTTTGTACCATTTCAGGTTATTCACTGGACTTGAACTGCTTACATTTCTGTAAAAACTGGAAAATGGGGGTGTTCTAAAACTTTTGACCGGTAGTGTAATTCGGACTACAATGATTCATTGTAGTCCGTCAATCCGTTGATGTGAGTTACAGGTCATAATGGATATTATTGTGCCAAATCTGCCCCTCATCAAATGCAAGACAAACATTACATGTGTAAGATACTAAACACATGCCAGCAATTGTTTTTTAAACTGACCATCATGGCCAGTTTAATGAATAATTAGTACATTTTGTGTGCTTTGTAATGAAAAACGAGTGGTGTAATATCAAGGGAAACCTGTCCTATATGGCCAAAAACTGAAATATCAAGTTTGTAATGATAGTCAGTGACATGATGATAATTTCAAATAATTTGTTTTTGAGGAGGTTAAATATGAGCTGAGCTGAGCTGACTTTAATAAAATTAGAGAGAATTTAAGTAATATAGATTGGGTAAAACTTCTAGATTGCAAAACTGTGAATGAAAAATGGACTATATTTAAAAGGGTCATTATAGATGTACAGTGTAAATTCATCCCAAAAGTAAGGAAAAATAGGATGAAAAAACTGTCTCCGCAGTGGATGACTAAATCTTTACGGGAGATTTTGAGACAAAAGAAGCGACTGTACAGAATATATAAAAAGGATGACTCAGAGAGAAACAAGTTGGATTATTGTAATATGCAGGCTAAGGCTAAAAAGGAAATAAGATCAGCTAAAAGGCGGTTTGAAATAAAAATTTCCCAAGATGCAAAAAGTAATCCTAATAAGTTTTTTCAGTATTGTAGTAGAAAAAGGAAAGTTAAGGATGAGGTTAAGTGCATTAAGAATAAGGAAGGAACTTTGGTTTATAATAATAAGGATATTGCTAACACACTAAACAGTTACGTTGTTGAGAGCTTTACTAGAGAAGAGGTTATAAATATGCCTAAATGTATAGACAAGGTACAGAATGTTTTGGAGGACTTTGAGATAAGGGACGTAGAAGTACTACAAAAACTACAAAGGCAGCAGGCCCGGATGGCATATATCCCAGAGTACTCAAAGAACTTGGGGAAATTATATGTAAACCATTGACAGATATTTTCATTCAATCCATAATCACTGGAGAAATACCAGATGACTGGAAGCAGGGTAGTATAATTCCAATATATAAGAAGGGGGACCGTACTGACCCAGGGAACTATAGGCCTGTCAGTTTAACTTGCATCGCATGTAAAATGCTGGAATGTATTATTAGGGATAAGTTGAAATCATTCTTGAAAAATAATAGTATTTTAAGGGAGAAACAACATGGTTTTCTCAAAGGGAGGTCATGCCTAACAAACCTGGACTTTTTTGAAGAGGCTACAAAGTGTGTTGACCTGAACCAGGCTTATGATATTATATATTTGGACTTTCAGAAAGCATTTGACAAGGTACCATATGAGAGGCTCATTGCTAAAATGAATTCAGTAGGAATTGCAGGAGTAGTTTCAGAGTGGGTTCATAATTGGCTGCAAGGGCAAATACAAAGAGTAACAGTAGGTGGGGCCGTATCTGACCTCGGTGCTGTGGGCAGTAGTGTCCTGCAGGGATTGGTGCTGGGACCTCTGCTCTTCCTTATTTACATAAATGATCTTGATATGGACGTTAATAGCAAAATAGTTACATTTGCAGATGATACTAAACTTGGGGGTTTAGCAAACAGTTTGGAATCGACTAAAGTAATCCAAGATGATTTAAACAAAATCCAGAAATTGGCAGATACATGGCAGATGACATTCAATATTGCTAAATGTAAAGTTATGCATGTGGGAAATAAAAACATTAGACAGGAGTATTTTATGGGAGGAGAAAAGTTAGTAGGTGTTCAATTTGAAAAAGACGTAGGGATTGTAGTTGATCAAAGCATCAAAGCAGTGTGCTACAGCAGTGAAAAAAGCCAACAGGATGCTGGGATACATAGCAAAAAGTATTGAGTATAAATCAAAGGAGGTTATATTAATGTTATATAATGTGTCACGTCTCGTGTTCGTGTTCCCCATAATTAAGTGTTTTAGTTTATTCCATGTTTTCCTGGTTGTCCGGTCCGTTTTTTCACTTTCACTTACCTGTTTCCAGTCTTGTCATTGTATTATCGTTTTCACCTGTTCCTCATGTGTCTGATTGCAGTTAGCTGCATTCGTGTTAATTCCTGATTGTTTCTCGTTATGTCTGATGTATTTAGCTGTGTGTTTTCCCATGTTCATTGCCAGATTGTCTTGTGCTTTGCTATGCCTACACAACTTTCCAGCGTTCTCTTTGTTTACCCGTGTGTTTTCTCGTGTTCGTGCTTCCGTGCTTCCGTGCTTCCGTGCCGTGCTTCCGTGCTTCCGTGCTTCCGTGCTTCCGTGCTTCCGTGCTTCCGTGCTTCCGTGTTCAGTCCTGTCTCAGTCTTGTTCCTGATCCACCTGTTCGTGCTCCTCGTGGTTCCTGCCCTGCTCCTCTCTGTGTTCCCCGGACTGATTCCCTGTTATCGACCTCCACCTGCCCATTGACCACGTCTTGCCTGCCTCTGACACACCTGAAGCCTGGAACGAACTTTGCCTGTCCCCGACCACTCTTTGGATTCCTGTATTGCCCTGATTGCTCCCGTATGAACTTTGCCTGTCTTTGCAATAAAGAACATTATTGCATTCTTGGGTCCGCGCCTGGTTTTCCTACTCCGTTCCTGACAATAATGCCTTTGTCAGACCTCACTGTATGCAGTTCTGGGCACCACACTACAAGAAAGATATAGAAGCCCTTGAAAAAGTTCAAAGAAGGGCAACTAAACTGATACCTGGTATGAAAATAAAAGCAATTTTGTAAAGAAGAATGGGATATTTGCAATGTCCAGATGTGCAACGCTGGTAGAGACTTACTCAAATAGACAATAATTGATTACATATGTAATCAATTATTGTCTATTTTTTATTTGTAATTAATTAATAAACAGTTGGCACGGTGGTGCAGTGGATAGCGCTGTCGCCTCACAGCAAGAAGGTCTCGGGTTCGAATCCAGGCCGGGGGCCTTTCTGTGCGGAGTTTGCATGTTCTCCCCGTGTCCGCGTGGGTTTCTTCCGGGTACTCCGGTTTCCTCCCACAGTCCAAAGACATGCATGTTAGGCTAATTGGAGAGTCTAAATTGCCCGTAGGTATGAGTGTGTGAGTGAATGGTGTATGTAGTGCCCTGCGATGGATTGGCGACCTGTCCAGGGTGTATTCCTGCCTCTTGCCCCAATGCATGCTGGGATAGGCTCCAACCCCCCCCCGCGACCCTGACCAGGAATAAGCGGCTGAAGATGAGATGAGATGAGATAATAAACAGTTGTTCATTTAGACTTTAGTTGTTTTTTAATTTGACATTATAGAGTATTTTGTCTTGATCAGTGGTAAGAAATTCTAATTGAATCCATTTTGATTATATGAAGTAAGAAAACTAAATTAGAAAAAATGTGAAGGTTATGAATATACTGTTCGAAAATGTCTTGGCTGCATTTAAATGTCAACAAAACAGTTTGTATGTTTTTTTAAGAGGCCCACTTAATGAAGCCAATGTGTATGTGGACAGGGAAAAACTTAAAAGTATATCTGATTTTAAATACTTTTAAATACATCATTTTAGACTCCAACTTTAGACTATCTTTCAAGAAACATAGTAAAAAGGTTGCCAACACAGTCAAATTTAATTTATGCAATTTCAGACACATACAAAATTGTTTATCTACTGATGGTGCTAAGCTTTACATGCATTTTATGATTTTCTCTTACTGCCTCACAAACTGCTTTAAGTACAACCTATTAAGTTTTGATTTTTTTTCCCGAATACAATGATGTCTGCCTTACATTTAAGATTCTACAGGGGTTGGCACCCCCTCCACTCAGTCAATTTGTAAAGTACAAGACATACATTGGAAGAACTACATGTGCAAAAGAGAGGAAAGTGTTTTCCCCTATAGAAAAAGCGAATTTAGCGAATTTAGACTTTCTGTCCGATCTCATTTTTGGAATATTATACCCACAGATCAAGCAACAATTATCACACCTTCACACAAAAACTTAAGTCTTGGCTGAAAGGAAATCAAAGCTGGTCTCTTTGAACATGGAAGGAAGTTTCTGATTATGAAGTTTTTGTTTTGTTTTGTTTTGCTCTTGTTTATCTGGCCTACACTCTTTTTATACTCCAAGGGACTACAGGTGAAAACTAGCTCTCGAGCTAACTCATTGTACTCATTGACATTGTGCCCATTGACAATGGGCAGATATGTTGATTACTATGTGCTGTCCCTTTAAAATAAATGAAATAAATAAATAAATACCCACTGTATATACAGGTAAGCGCCAACATAAAGGAAACACATAAAGTGTCTTAATAGGGCATTCACAAGCCACCAAAGCAGCTTAAAAGCTCTATTCTTGCATAGATTCTACAAGTGTCTGTAACTCTTTTGGAGGGATGCAACACCATTCTTCCATGAGAAATTCCATTATTTGTTAATGGTGGTGGAAAATGCTGTCTCAGGCACTACTCCAGAATCACTCATAAGTGTTCAATTGGACTGAGATCTGGTGAATGAAATGGCCATGGCATATGGCCTATTCATGCTCATCAAACCATTCTGTGAGCACCTGTGTCATGTGAATGTGGGAATTATCATCCTGAAAGAGACCACTTTCATCAGCATAGAAAATCTTCACCACAGGATGAAGGTGATCACTCAGAAAGGCTTTGTATTTATTGGTTTTTGTATTTACATAAACCATGTCAGGAAAATGCACCTCACACCATAACAAAGACACCTTAATTTGCTTAAGTGTTTCTTTCATTTTGGCAGTTACATGGACTTATTGTTACAAGGCTGAAACATGACAATAGGAAGACAAGTCGAGGTTGAAGGAATAACAAATGTATTAAATGTTGGTTAACTAAAACGTCATAAAAGACATGGTTTTCCACACTGTTCACACACACAAGGAGAAGCAAGGAACTGGGGAAGCAGCACTCCTTATAAGGGATCGACCCCAGCTGTCCCCAATTGGCCACAATTAGGCGGGGAGGAGTGGACAACTTCGCCGCCCCACTCCGCCAGCTGTTCACCACACTGCAGAAACAGAAAAAAGGAGCTAACCGGCGGACGGGACAGAGAGCCGTCGCAATATATAGGCCATATACTGTATGCATACAGAATATATATATATATATATATATATATATATATACACTACCGTTCAAAAGTTTGGGGTCACTTAGAAATGTCCTTATTTTTTAAAGAAAAGCACTGTTTTTTTCAATGAAGATAACATTAAATTAATCAGAAATACACTCTATACATTGTTAATGTGGTAAATGACTATTCTAGCTGCAAACGTCTGGTTTTTAATGGAATATCTACATAGGTGTATGGAGGCCCATTTCCAGCAACCATCACTCCAGTGTTCTAATGGTACATTGTGTTTGCTAATAGCGTTAGAAAGCTAATGGATGATTAGAAACACCTTGAAAACCCTTGTGCAATTACGTTAGCACAGCTGAAAACGGTTTTGCTGGTTAGAGAAGCTATAAAACTGGCCTTCCTTTGAGCTAGTTGAGTATCTGGAGCATCACATTTGTGGGTTCGATTATACTCTCAAAATGGCCAGAAAAAGAGAACTTTCATATGAAACTCGACAGTCTATTCTTGTTCTTAGAAATGAAGGCTATTCCATGCGAGAAATTGCCAAGAAACTGAACATTTCCTACAACGGTGTGTACTACTCCCTTCAGAGAACAGCACAAACAGGCTTTAACCAGAGTACAAAGAGAAGTGGGAGGCCCCGGTGCACAACTGAGCAAGAAGACAAGTACATTAGAGTCTCTAGTTTGAGAAATAGACGCCTCACAGGTCCTGAACTGGCAGCTTCATTAAATGGTACCCGCAAAACGCCAGTGTCAACGTCTACAGTGAAGAGGCGACTCCGGGATGCTGGCCTTCTAGGCAGAGTGGCAAAGAAAAAGCCATATCTGAGACTGGCCAATAAAAGGAAAAGATTAATATGGGCAAAAGAACACAGACATTGGACAGAGGAAGATTGGAAAAAGTGTTATGGACAGACGAATCGAAGTTTGAGGTGTTTGGATCACACAGAAGAACATTTGTGAGACGCAGAACAAGTGAAAAGATGCTGGAAGAGTGCCTGACGCCATCTGTCAAGCATGGTGGAGGTAATGTGATGGTCTGGGGCTGCTTTGGTGCTGGTAAAGTGGGAGATTTGTACAAGATAAAAGGGATTTTGAATAAGGAAGGCTATCACTCAATTTTGCAACGCCATGCCATACCCTGTGGACAGCGCTTGATTGGAGCCAATTTCCTCCTACAACAGGACAATGACCCAAATTATGCAATAACACACTGGTATTCTGTCCAAATTATGCAGCTAAGCTATTTAGGGAAGAAGCAGTGCAGCTGGTATTCTGTCAACAAATTAATGGAGATGTTTTTGATTTTGGCATGGTCTGATATTTATCTCAATTTCATCAATTTCATTTACCAAAGTGTTTAATATTTTTAGAGCTCAACCCCATTTGAGCTGTTTGTCAGTATCATATGCAGGTAAGCAGATCTTGACCAAGTTAAAAATAGTTAATTTTTCTGCTGTCACAAAAAGTTGTGAAAGTGCTCAGTCAAGCCAATCCAAGGTCTTGTAAGGGGGAAAATGGTGCTTCACTGGTCACATTTATTTCAGGCTGTGGGAGGGCTATATGCTAATTTACTGAATATTCTTCAGATTCATGGTCAACAAATTAACATCTTAGAATGCCAAAGGTCTGCAATGCTGGGCACAGCTAATTGCTGCAATGCTGTAATTGGAGCATTCTTTGATGAAAGCAAAGTTTGAAGGACAAAATCATTATTTCAAATAAAAATCATTATTTCTAACCTTGTCAATGTCTTGACTATATTTTCTATTCATTTTGCAACTCATTTGATAAATAAAAGTGTGAGTTTTCATGGAAAACACGAAATTGTCTGGGTGACCCCAAACTTTTGAACGGTAGTGTATATATATATATATGTCAGTGGTGACTGGTTGAGGGCTGGGTGGGGGGGTGAGAGGGGGATGCTGATCTGACCTTGACCTTCTCTGACAGTCCGGTGATAATGCTGACTGCTCCTGCTGCTCTGATTATTTTATGATGATTATGGCGATGGCGATGGCGATGGTGATGATGATGATGATGTGCTCACTGCCCCTCATGCTGCCTGCCTGCCTGCCTGACTACTGCAAAATAGAGATTTTCCTCATATTAAATGCCTGACATCATATAATTTAAGACAATCCTACCATCTTTATTCAATAACATATTGACAAATTGGGGGGGATCTGACCCCTGCTGCTCTGATGATATGATGATGATGATGATGATGATGCACTGATTGCCCCTGCTGCTGCCTGCCTCTGATGCTGCCTGCCTGGCTCACTACTGCAAAATACAGGGATTATCCTCATATTAAAAGCTTGACATCATAAGTTCTTATCATAAGCATTACCACCCTACCATGTAATAATTAGTACTTTGATGAAACACAAATACTAGCCTGACAAAGAAATTGTTTACCAAGTTCAAGTTCATGTAAACTTTATTATCCCACAAATGGGAAATTGATTTGGCAGAGCTTCAAAAGTACACGAAACACATAGGCTAAAAACAACTCTTATAGAGAAACAATACAGGGTATTGTAGCTAAATAATTTCCCTAATTAAGGTAAAAGCTAACATTAATTTTGAAACATATCAAAATAAATATTATGGGCTGTCCCCTTACCTTGTAAGCAAATTCTAATCTACTTTATTTCCTAACAAAGTGCCCTATAGTAGTGGTGGGCGTGCGTTATGGTTCCTTTTAGGGACACGGATCCTTTGACTCAGTTCCGTAAAAGGATTAGTTCACGGATTCGCTCACCAGTTTCTTTGCTGCTATCGTTCAGACTCCCGCGAATGAAAACGAGAGTTATGCAGTGACTGGGTGTGCACCCCTGCCTATTGATACTATAGGCAGGGGTGCACATAAGTGGTAGGCCAGTACACATTCGCGTCCTCAAACGTTAATCGCATACCAGCAAGGCGGCAACTTTTGACACATACGTGACTTAAGTTAATTACCTTACCAGTGATGGACTGATCAAACTTAAAGTCGCATATGTTTCAAAAGTTTGTCGTCTTGCTTGGTACGCAATTAACGTGGGTAACCTGGGGAAGACAGAGCTGCTCTTCCTCCCAGCGAAGGGCTCCCCGATGATTGATGCGTCAATCACCGTGGAAGGCTCCATAGTGTCTGCCCCAGTCTGCCAGGAGTCTTGGGGTAACCCTGGACAACCAGCTGTGCTTCTCGAGCCATATTGCAGCGATCACTCGGACCTGCCGTTTCTCCCTCCATAACATCTGGAGGATCCGACCGTTCCTCACCCAAGAGGCCACTCAACTCCTGGTCCAGGCCCTGGTGATCTCACGTCTGGACTACTGCAATTCCTTGCTGGCAGGCCTTCGGGCCTGAACGCTGCTGCTCGCCTGGTGTTCAACCAGCCGAAGTTCACCCACGTCACCCCTCTACTCTCCTCTCTGCACTGGCTCCCCATCGCAGCACGCATCAGATTCAAGTCACTGGTGCTTGCTTTTCAAGCGGCCAGAGGTACTGCTCCCCCATACCTCCAGTCACTCATCACGCCCTACACCCCGTCCAGACCCCTCCGCTCCGCCTCCGCTGGCAGACTGACTGCCCCATCCCTCCGGGCGCCTGGCAGCCGCTCATCGCGGTCTCGCCTCTTCTCTGTCCTGGTCCCTCGTTGGTGGAACGACCTCCCGCAATCGGTCAGGACTGCGGAATCACTTCCAATCTTCCGCAAGAGACTCAAAACCCATCTCTTCAGACTCCACTACCCCTGATCTCTGCCCATCTAGCTAAATTGTCTTCACCTCTGCTTACTTGTTCAACACTATACTCTAAAAAATTAAAAAAATTATAATAATAAAAAAAAATATTCACTAACCTTTTCCTTCCCGGTGTTACAGGTATGGTACGCAGATGCCTGCAATGATGTCTATTGCTGTATTCCTGCACTGATCTCGCGCGCTAACTATGATTATTCCTACCATGTATTGATGCACATCTTGTAAGTCGCTCTGGATAAGAGCGTCTGCTAAATGCTTAAAATGTCAAATGTAAAATGTACCGTTTGAGGACGCGAATGTGTACTGGCGTACCACTTATGTGCACCCCTGCTTATAGCATCAATCTCATACAATGAGGGTTTTGTCTCCGACTTCACATTCCTCAATGTCAAGCAGTTAGCGAGCTAGGTAACGTCAGCCCAGTTCAGTTGAAAGATGTCAGATGAGACAAATTCTTTGCTAGATATGTCACAGTTTTACCTCGTTCGGCCTTTGGAGGGTGCGCTGTCATGTGATGGTCTTTTCCCTTGTCTGCTTGAGGAATCATTGTCATTTCCGTCGCCCTTATATGGTCTTGGTCGAGTTCTCTGATCGCTTTCAGCTGAGAGCTATCAGTGTTAATCCCGTCCCTTATTTAGGGTCTCTGTTTCCCTCATGCAAACGCTTCTGTGTAAGTTAATTGTTACGCTCTAGCCGGTATTCTGAACTAAGGTCTAGTTTCACCACTCTGTGGTTCTCTCAGTTAAAGAGAGATGGTACTACTTATTAATCTCTATATAAAGGTTTAGTGTCACCACTCTGTGGTAACCTTTTAGGGAGATTTATCATCTCCAAACTAAGGGTTTTAAGCTCACCACTTTGGTGGTTTTCCTTTTGAGATTTATTCTTTGTTTATCAGGGCTAATGTTCCCCAGTTAAAGTCTCTATAGCTATTTATTTTCTTAGCTCCTCAGTGAGGAGTATTCACCCTTTTAGGGTTGTTTTCTGTTGATTTTATTCCCGTGAAGTTTTGTTCCAGGGTTTCCTTTCTTTTCTTTTCCTTTCTATTTTTCCCTGCTCCCTATTCTGTTCGCAGACTTAGTGACTGAGCGCTTGTGTTCAGCTTTTAGATACTCGTGAGATCTGCGTGTGGCTCTTCCACCTTCGATCCACACAACAAGATAACGTTAACTAGCAGCTTTAGCTAGAACAAAACCGAAGCTTATTATTTGATTATATTATATATTATGAAAACTTTCTTCTAAAACGTCATGCTAACTAGCTAGCTAGCTAAAATATCATAGTTAATCTGAACTGCAAATATCAGCTAGCTAGCTAGCTAACATAAGCTAAACTAGCCCAAGCAAGTTAGCAGACTGACAAATCAATGCAATTATCTAACATTAGCTAACTACCGTGACTAACTTTAAAACTCCAAGAGATAAATTCAGAATAGAAATGATTAACAGTTTAACAAATAATTAAAAGTATTGCCAACCTCAACTGTAACAGACATCACTCTTCAAAAACTCTTGTGCCCAAGCCACAAATATTGTAGCTATCTTCTGCTGGACAGGAATGGAGACAGATCCTGATTGATGGAAGCATGTCAAAATCAGACAAAGCTTAGCTTCCATGCAGGCCAATATTGTCCAATTAAATTCCCCAAAACCCATCACATATTATTCCATTCAATACATTAAGTCCATAGAAACCCAAAGACAACTGCAACTGGCCAAGCTTCCTCTGACAGCTGATTGATAGTGCTGGTTTAAACAAAATATTTCAGTGATATACCATAGAATTGAAATACCACTCTCTATCTGTGGTATTTTTAAAATAGATATTAAGTAAAAATGTTTATTAATGTTGTATTTCAAAAATATCCCATTTAATATCGCATCCCCCGAGCCTTGTCTTAAAGAAATGTCCTCCCTTTGCTACAAAGACTGCAAATACCAAGCATTGATCAAGTGTTTAGTTCTCTCTGGGAAATTATATTTTACTCAGTAGTGAATATAAGATATACATGCTGCTCACAAATATTCTGTATAGTATTGTATTATTATGCTACTTTATACTATATATACTATGCTACAATATACAAGCTTCTCAGAAAATGTATTTATATTTATCTGCCTGCCCTGTAAACTATGTCAAACACAATTAACAAGTGTGTACTGAGGCTCAGCATGCTGCCTTTGTTTCTAGCAGCCTGAGGAGCAAGCCATAGCCATAAGCCTAACCTAGACAGCAATGCCCACAAGGCTGAATATCCGAGAGAGCTGAATCGCTTAACATGAGGAAAGGCTTACAGTGCATGTTGAGTGACATGAAGTCAGGGGGCAGAGGCCAAAGAGTGCTCCAAAGGGGGTGTTCATGTTAACACATGGCCTAAACAGACCGGACCTTTGAGATTTTCGTGCCAGAACTGCTCTTAGCTGCGAAAACGCTGTCTCCCTGCATGCGCGCGGTTCGATTTCCATGGTACAGCACAGCTTAGAGGCAGGGGTAAACCCTCGAGGGTTTGCGCCAGGAGCAGAGAGAAAGGAATCAAGGGGATGGGTCAGTGAATGGCATGAAGCACAAACCTTTCTGGACCAGCTGTCAAACCAAGTATTGAAACTCACCGTTAGGGTCAAGGACTAGGAAGAGGAGGGGAGGGGACAAGGGACCATCCTAATTTCTGGAAAGGGAGAGCACAGGACCTGTAAGTAATAATAAACCCCACCAGGACATGGATCTTTTAAGATGCTGTACGAATCTGTCTGCTGGGGGAACATCCCCAGCTGATGGACCTTGAATGTGTCATTGTTTAAGGAAGGTATTTTCCCCCAGAAAATGTGCCCCTGGGGAATTGTGCCTCGACGCTGCATTCAGTCTATGTATGATCCCAGTGTGCATGAGCAGAGGATGAGGCCTGCGCTCTTTCTCCCATTTTAAGCCCATCGTTCTCTCTGGAGGAAGCCATATTTAATGCTCTGTTTAATGTGCAGCCTGGGGCTAGTTTGTAGAAAAGGCTTTGTGAGCATTGCGCTCTGCTCATTTGAGCTCCAGTTTTTAAGATAAAACCCTTTTATATGTACCAAATCTTGGAAAATCTTAGAAACAGTGGAACAGTGCATTGTTATAGCAAAACAAGCTATTTTAGAACATTACATACTGCTAAATTGATAATCTGGTAACAAAACGTAAAAAAAGGAAGATTCTTGCTTCAAATGTTTTTTGTGTAAAAATAGTTATAGTATATGTCTGTGAAATCTGTTGGAAAAATGATACATTTATGGCATTCATAAAAACATGAAAGATATATTGAAACATTTGAATAAGTGCCTTTTCAATAGATGCAATATTTATTGCTGGGAGGAAAGTCTAAAGAAAATAAAAGCCAATATTTAGATGAATTGGAATCATTCAGGAGGTCCGCAGCTTTCACTATTTAGAGGTTATGTGTGTGATTTAAATTCATATAGCTTGTCATTCAATTGTCATTGACCTCATTTTTTCTCATTTATAGTACTGTCATTTGAATAATTTATTTCTCTGTTAATGTACCTTTTTAGCGTTAGCAGGCAATAAAGCTTTGAAATTGAATATCAAGATTTAAGACTAATTCCATCGCTGCTATCCACTAGCATAAAAATGGGTTACTGTAGAATATTCAATTGTAGCCACATTAGGGTAAAGTACTTTTATAAATACAGTCTGCTTATGTTTCATCTCCATGGTAACCTGATGCTTGTGGGCTCACCTGTCTGCTCTTTGGATGAATTTGAAATCCCCCACACATTATCAACCCTTCTGTAAATGAAAGAGAGCAAATTTGCTGAGACTACGGGGGATTATGACAAAGGAGAGACGTTAAGAGAGGGTAAGAGCACAGTGTTTGAACAGGATTAACCTTTCTGTTATGACAGGATGTAACTTTTCAGCTGTGATTAGCCAGGGGGCAACAGCGGCATCTTTGCTGCTGCCTGGGGAAAGGCTCGTTGTTCTGTAGCCCTGGCCATCTGTCGAGAGAGTTCACGGTGAGGAATATCAGCACACATGAATCACACCCGACATCTGTTCCAGGTGAGGACATGGAGCGCACAACTCAGAACACACGCTCCGCCAAAAACATCAGGGCCCGTATTCACAAAGCATTTTAAGGGTAAAAGTTGGTCCTAACTCCGCAATTTAGGAGCAAGTCCGAAAAATAATGGGCGTGTCACTCATAAATTTAGGACTCCTAAATTTTGGGGATAAGAGTATTTCACAAAGGGTTTGAGAGCTAAAAACAGCTCCTAAGTCCAGGAGAAGTTAGAAGCAGGCAAAAGGACTTCTAAGTCGCTAAAGACCTACTCACTGCGATCCGAAAATCTGCTGTTGTCGCAATCGCGTCAACACTGGAGATATTGAATGATACAGAGCTCATAAAAAGGTACCGCCTCAATCGCGAGGGTATTATATATATAATATTATATATAAACTCAAAAGCAAGTGGATGCCCTGTGCACAGCTCTGTCAGTCCTTGGTGCAGGTGATGGCAGGAAAAACGTAGATAAAAATACAAGATACACCGCGACACAAGGCTGAAAAAATTACTTATACTTTATTAAGCTAAAAACAAGTTCGTTCGTTATTAAGCTAAAAACAAGTTCGTTATTAGCTAAAAACAAGTTTGTTTTTAGCTTAATAAAGTATAAGTAATTTTTTCAGCCTTGTGTCGCGGTGTATCTTGTATTTTTATAATATTATATATATTATATATAGATACCCGCTGATTGTTTACGAGATGCAGACATGTAACCAATTGACTAGTCAGTATTCTTGGTTTCATGTTAAATCAGTGACACGTAGCCTACATTTGTATTTTAGAATCTTTATTAGAATATAATAGGTGTGCATCGGATCATTTGTCGGATCAGCAAAAATAATAATAACGGGACCAAAGGCGCGTTTCCACCAAAAATTGCCAGGAACTATTCTCAAGGAATTGAATTAATGATCATTTCAGTTTTTCAATTTAAGTTATTTCACTAAATCTTTATTCGAAAATTTCACAAAATACATTTTTAGATTCAGTAGGGTGGTCTTATGCCTGAATTAATTTAATAAATAATTAAAAGATCGCTAATGTTTAAATTCTATTTAATTCAGTCGCGTTTCTAAAAACATGCCTCCCAGAAAGGCATTTAGTATGAAAAACAAAGCAAACCAAAACATATATGGTTTATATAACAGCGGCTGTATTTGTATTTCTCTATGATGGTTCAATTTAGCTATTAATCCGCGGATCATATGCGTGCCGAACCGTGGGGGTTGATCCGTACGCGAGCAGAGACCAATCCCCTATATCAGCCAATCGCTGTGGGCATTCTGAGTAAGCTCGTTCATGAGAAACAACGTCATCCTTAGCAACGACGTCAACCCCGCCCTCACTCTTAGCTTGACAATTCTAGGAATTCCTTAGTATGAGTTTGTCTTTGCAGCTTTGTGAATAGGTTTTAAGGTGGGACTCCTAACTAAAAGGTTTTAGTGCGATTTAGAAATACTCCTAGTGGTAAGATAAAATGCTTTGTGAATACGGGCCCTGGTCTGGAACACACACTGCCAAACATCAGGTCTGGAAAACACACTTCCTAATGTCAAATTCACATGGGGAGCTGACAGCTGGAAAATGCTGACATCTGAATAATTTTTCACATTCCCCTATAAATGGTCCTTGGACTGAAGACCTTTTCCATTCAGAAGTAAAAACAGCAGTCCCACATATTTATATATTTACAATATTAGAAAGCATTATGAGGCTTTGCACTGCGGCAGTGGCCTTTAAGGTTTAAAAAGCACAGCTTTTCATCCCGACAGCTGGGGGTTTTCAGAACAATCCGAAAAATTAAATAGGTTTGTAAATATAATAAAATATAACTTAATACTACAGTCAGTAAAAAATCTATCCAAAAAATGGATGATATAATTGACCTTGTCCTGGAGTTGCCACAGTCAGCTACCTTATTGATCTACCATGACCGAGTGAACCACTGAGGGGAAATAATCTGTGGCAGCAGCCAGAGGGAATAGGAATGCCATGTTTTATATTGAGTAAAGGTAATCTAGCTGTTTGCTGGTGGCCATTTTGGCTCCGCAGAGAGCAACTGTGGAATAAAGATTCAGAACAATTTCTCCCTATTTAGCACTTAGAATATGGGTCCAGATCATGGGAATTGAGAAACAGGTGTCAAGAACAAGAAAATTGTGGGCTATTGGGTGGCTCACAGTTTTAAGACAGTTGGCAAGACTGTCCTCATCTGGTCACACACCAGCGACACCTTATCGCTCAGGGGCATCTGTTCACACCAGATGTGCATACAGTGTACTCCTCCAATGCAATGACTACGCAGTGCAGCAGGTGGACTGTGGAGTGAAAAGAAGCAGCGGCTGGCAGGACTGGCACCAGAAGGAACAGTGTGTTTTGTGCCTACAAATACAATAGGACATTCCAAACTGTGAGAAAGAAAGAAAAAAAACTTGCATTGAAAATAATTTGATTTAAAAAAATAAAAAATAAGCTTTTACGAGGCAGGACCACAAAGAGTCCAATGAATGAATACCAGTGTTAACCGGGACTGAAGAGGAAGAATAGGCAGGTGGAAGTCCTAAGCTTCTTGCCTGTCTGTTGGTGGTGGACAGCAGCTGAAAATGTCTTCAGTCACTGTGGCACAGGAGTTACTCCACAGGCGGGCGTGTCCAAAAACAAAACAAAGTCAGATGTCTGGGGGATTACAGACTTTGGTGTAGTAAGATTAAAGGGAATTTATTTTTCATTAAAAAAGGGCCTTTGAGAAGGGGCAGATTTTAAACACTGCTGATGAACAGCACTCCACACTTTCTCCGGCCTATGTTTACAAGGGGAACGTTTTACACCTTACATCATGAGCGAGGAGGGCACAGGAATGTCCACTAAGCTTCCTCACATATTAATAAGCGCTGTGACTTTATAATCTTTGCCAGTGTGCCATGCCACGTTTATTTCAATATGGTGTTGATCTGGAAAAATACCAGAAGTGAAGTGAAAGGTTTTTTCGGCGCAACAGGCAGCACATCATGTGACTCTGTGGTAACCCAGGTCTGCTTCCCAGCTCCAGTCTGTAACCTTAAAGGTGCTGCCTCCTATAGTGTGGGTGGGGAAACAAGAAGTATTATATCCCCCTGGGCCTTGTGAGGCTTTTTTTTGGTGTTGTGTTTTGAACCAAATGTTCATGAGGAGAATTCAAAAAGCCTGCTTCCTTCATCAAACTTTGTTTATTCAATATTAAGACTATTAATAAATACATTCCAGAGAATGCTCTAATGGAAGCCTCTAAAATCAATCACTTATGACAGGAATAGTATATCAAAATCACATTAAAAAGCACAAGAATTAAGTTTCTTGTCATGAATATACTGTACAGCATTGGCTTACGTCCTCTACCCACCTTGATGTGGGTGAGCATTCTGGGTCAAAATGGCTGCCATTCACCCAAGTGGGTGCTACACATTGGCAGTGGTGCCCCCCTTCACTATAGGCCATTTTGAGATCCTGAGATATAAGGCATTGTAATTGTCTATTGTTGGAGTTTTAAATGAAGACTTGGGGGAGAAATGTACAGACAACCCCTTATACCATCACCTGGTCCTTTCTTTCACATGCTTTACCTCTATTCACACTGTACAAAACTCTCTTACCTTTTCACACTCCCAAATACAGTGCAGTAATGGCCCCCTGTCCTGCTCACATTTTACACTTGTCTGGGTTATCACTGTTAAATGTATGGAGGTTAACTGGGGTGATATACGTAAGCACTGACCAATTATACTGAAGAAGTTTCAAATGGGTATTACATGTTTGTGTGTGGGTTTCTTTACAAGCATCCCTCCACTCTAGTGAGATATCCTCGTGTAATTCTTGTCTCCATGCCAGCAGTTTAAATTCAGAAAACTCAGCAGAACCCGATAATAGTACATCATATGAACAGGACATAGTGCTCTTTCCAAAACAATTCCTCAACAATGACTTCTCCAATAAGGAAAGGGGCGGTGAATGTAATGATTTATTTTGGGGTGCTGCGATTGGTCTAACTGCTTGCTGAAGTTTTTCCACTCCCTTATCTGCCAATATCTTGAAACCAGCATCAGATCCAGCAGGTAAAAAGTTTTCATTATCCCATGTTGGACTGAAGCATGACAAAGAATGTGATTTTGTTTGTTTTTTCAAATGTGCTGAGTACATACACAGTGTCCCTTTTAAAGCCTCTAAAATGTCACCTTTTGTTTCCTTACAGTTGGAAACGAAAAAACATATTAAATCAGACTTTTTCCACCTTTATTTGCCTTAGAAATTATAAGTGAATTTTTTTTTTTTTACATTTCGGAACATTAATTAAAAATAAAAAAAACTATAATAACTTGGATTGATAAGTCTACACTCTGTTGAGTTAGTACTTGTTAGAAGCACCCTTTGCTTGAATTACAGCCTGAGTTTGGATATGTCTCTATCAGCTTTGCACACCTAGATTGGGCAACGTTTTCCCATTCTCCCTTACAGAACTGTTCAAGCTCAGTCAGATTGCATGGGGACTGTCAATGGACTGTGCTCTTCAAGTCATTCCACAGGTTTTCAATAGGATTTTGGTCAGGGCTAAATCATTTGTGCTTTCGCTACTCCACTAATTCCTTCCCTTTAAATTTTAAATGAAATTTGCCCAAAAGTATTCATTAAGCCTAAAAGTGCAGGGATGGATTTGCACAGATCCTTAAGCAATAATACAACATCATCTGCATACATGGGGATTCAGTGGTTCCACCTGTCCGATAGTGATGCCTGTATTTCCCTTTTGAGAACTTTTATTTTGGATTGTAATGTAATTTATTCCTGTGCTGTCTTAGATGTAAAGGTTGTAAAATGGATCATTGGCCCCCTTATATGCTTTGCAGGCTGAGGTCTCAGATAAATGAACTTCAAAGAAAAAAACACTGGTTGAAATGGCCATTTAGGCAGACCGCTCACCAACCCTGTGTCTACAAACACTATATGGCCAAAAGTCAGTGGACACCCCTACTAATTATTGAGTTCAGGTGTTTCAGCCACACCCATTGCCAACAGGTGCATAAAATCCAGCACATAGCCATGCAATCTCCACAGACAAACATTTAGAATTCAGAATGCTTCGTAAAGAGCTCAGTGACTTTAAACACGGCACTGTCATAGGATGCCACCTTTGCCACAAGTCAGTTCGTAAACTTTCTGCCCTACTAGATGAGCTATTATTGTGAAGTGGAAGCTCCTAGGAGCAACAACAGCTCAGCCACGAAGTGGTAGACCACGCAAACTCACAGAGCAGGGCCGACGAGTGCTGAAGTGAATAGCGCGTAAAAATCGCTTATCATCTGCTGCATCACTCACTACAGAGTACCACACTGCCTCTGGAAGCACCATCAGCACAAGAACTGTGCATCGGGAGCTTCATGGAATGGGTTTCCATGGCCGAGCAGCTGCACACATGCCTCACATCACCATGTGCAATGCCAAGCGTCGGCTGGCGTGGTGTAAAGCAAGCCGCAACTGGACTCTAGAGCATTGGAAACGTGTTCTTTGGAGTGATGAATCACGCTTCACTATCTGGCAGTCTGATGGACAAATCTGGGTTTGGCGGATGCCAGGAGAACGCTACCTTCCGGAATGCATAAAAGTTTTCTGTAAAGTTTGGTGGAGGAGGGATAATGGTCTGGGGCTGTTTCTCAGGGTTTGGGATAGGCCCCTTAGTTCCAATGAAGGGTATTCTTAATGCTACAGGATACGAAGACATCTTAGCCAATTGGGCGCTTCCAACTTTGTGGCAACAGTTTGGGGAAGGCCCTTTGCTGTTCCAGCACGACTGTGCCCCTGTGCACAAAGCGAGGTCCATAAAGATATGGTTAGACAGGTTTGGTGTGGAGGAACTTGATTGGCCTGCACAGAGCCCTGACCTCAACCCCATTGAACACCTTTGGGAGGAATTAGAACGCAGATTGCGAGCCAGGCCTTCTTGTCCAACATCAGTGTATGACCTCACAGATGCTCTTTTGGCTGAATGAGCACAAATTCCCACTCCAAAATCTTGTGGAAAGCCTTCCCAGAAGAGTGGCAGCTGTCATAGCCGCAAAGGGGGGTCCAACTCCATATTAATGCCCATGGTTTTAGAATGGGATGTTCAACAAGCTCATATAGTTGTGATGGTCAGGTGTCCATTGACTTTTGGCCATATAGTGTATATTAAAGGATTTGGGGCATGATCCAAAATCACAGTACAGACCTAGTAACAGTCCTCTATTTTAGAAATTAAGCTTGCTGAAGTCATATATTTGGGAATAGGATAGGTACTAGAATAACATCAATACTGGATAGATAGTCTTTCTATTCCTAGAATGTGATTGATCTGACCCTTATGAGAAATCCATAGATGGGTCTAATGCACAGTTAAAATCCCCTGCTATAATTAAATGCCCAGCATGTTGAGAGTAAAAAAATAAAAAATAAAAAAAAATAAAAAAAATTTTTTTTTAAAGATTGTTAAAGAATTTTGGGTCATCTTCATTTGGGGCATATACATTGACTAAATATAGGCTTTCAGTTAGAAAGGTACCTTGAACAATTAAGTCTCTGCCAGCCTTGTCTTCAATTACCTTATGGATATGGAAAGGTATTGATTCATGGATAAGTATCAGAACACCCCTAGCATGTGTACAGAATGAGGCAAATAAAACCTGTTCCTGACACCTTTTCCTAATTTAAGGATTGTCCTGTGTGTTCTTGTAGGAACACCATCTTTGAGTGCCTATTTTTAACCTACTTATATCCTGTTTGACCCTTTTAGGTTTTTGCAAACTCTGCAATTCCAGGATGGGTGTAAATTTAGCCTTAACACCCTGAGACATGATAAACATCACACACTGAGTTTCCCTGGCAGAGAAACAGTAAGTTTGAGAAACATCAACAAAGAGTATGTTTTAAACCACATCCAGAACCTGAACTGGAAAAACACTCCAAAAACCCAGTTCGATGGGCAACACCCGCTTTAAACTTTAAGACTTGTCGATACCACTATGGACAGCTCCATGTACACATGCACAATGGCGTCTGTTACATCAGACCACGTTAATCTAGCTATCTACATAAGCACCTAATGTAGCTAATCTAGTTTCACCACATTTCTGTTGAATAATAAAATGAAAAAGGTAAGATATAAATAAATGGGCTGTAAGTTGTAGCCTGTACCTCTTTGTTTATGAACTATTAGCAATAACGTAGGCTTCAGATTCGTATTTTCTTTAGATCGTCCGTTTTACTGTGCAGCGATTCTTCCACTTGAAAAAAGTGCCATAACGAGAATAAACAAATGAAAGTGGGCTAACAACCTGCTTTGGGTAGGCTATAGTAGCTCCACCTGCACATGGGGCTAGGAACAGCTGAAAGTCCAGTGTGTAGCCTATTTAACCGGCTCCCTCTTCTCTATTTAATTTTCCAATGAAATCCTCCATATCGCCCGGTTTTTCAAAGGCGCAGGACCGCTCCTAGTGAGTGACCAGCAGTCAAGCACGGTAGAGCAACCGTTCCGGATTCCCATACCATTTCAGGTTTTAGGTTAAAAACAGTGGTGCGCAGATGAAAAGAATGGCCTCACTGAAAATTGAGGTTCTGATTGGCAATTCCTCACCAATTAACCTGTACATCTGTGTAACCTGTACATGGCATTATAAGATTTAGAGTACAGCTTATAAAATGCAGTGGGTACCTATTTGACATCTACAAACACAGCACTAAAACAAGCTGGTTCGATTCGGGACACATGCTGAAACGCATGCAGCTCTTTTGGGAGAGTGGAACATGATTCAGCAGAAGCAAATCGACACCCTCGTTACATGTACGTCCCATCGAAAGTGTTTGCCTGTGTTCTGAATTGATCCGCTGTTTGTTTACTTCTGGCGTGTTTAGTATTTTTCGGTTTGCTAGAGTTTACCGCGTTAGTTTGACTGATCTGTTAGTTATCTGTAGTTTCGTAAACTTTGCGTAGTCTACTTTGTACTTATTTTGCTATTACGGATCTTGATTAGCCGTGTTATTCTTAATTTTGAGTCATCGTTAGTTTGATTGCAGCGAATTGTAAAGATAATCCGTGCAATTACCACGTTATTGTGTCCACCTGTCTGTGATCTCTTTTTACCTCTGTCAGAGCGAAGGTATAAGGTGGTTCCAGCTTGTCAAGGAACCAGAAAGTGTTTGCCTGTGTTCTGAATTGATCCGCTGTTTGTTTACTTCTGGCGTGTTTAGTATTTTTCGGTTTGCTAGAGTTTACCGCGTTAGTTTGACTGATCTGTTAGTTATCTGTAGTTTCGTAAACTTTGCGTAGTCTACTTTGTACTTATTTTGCTATTACGGATCTTGATTAGCCGTGTTATTCTTAATTTTGAGTCATCGTTAGTTTGATTGCAGCGAATTGTAAAGACTAATCCGTGCAATTACCACGTTATTGTGTCCACCTGTCTGTGATCTCTTTTTACCTCTGTCAGAGCGACCCTCACAGAATGTGCCCGCACCCCATAACAGTCTGCTCTCTCCCATTCAGTACGCGCTTCCAGTGTCGCACCCTCCCGCGACAACGGAACCTCTCCAACCTCTCCTACCCCCTGACCCTTTGTGACAGCTTCACAATCTCAGGGGGGCTATGGAACTGTCGGTCGGCCACACAGAAGGCTGACTTCATCTCTGCCTATGCCTCCCTCCTGTCCCTCCAGTTTCTCGCCCTCACCGAGACCTGGATCAGCCCTGACAACTCCGCTACTCCTGCTGCCCTCTCGTCCGCCTACTCCTTCTCCCACATCCCCCGGCCATCCGGCCGTGGTGGTGGTACAGGTTTGCTTATCTCCCCGCTTGGAAGTTCTCAGTCATTCCCTCTCCAACCTGTCTATATCCTCCTTTGAATGCCACCCTGTCTCCATCACCTATCCTACTAAACTCTCTATTGTTGTTGTTTATCGTCCACAGGGCCCCTGGGATGCTTCCTCGACGAGCTTGACACCCTGCTCAGCTCCTTCCCTGAGGACGGCACCCCGCTGATCCTCCTGGGAGACTTCAACATCCACTTAGAGGCCCCCCAGTCTGCTGCCTTCCTACCACTACTCCACTCCTTCGACCTCTCCCTGCAAAACTCCCCCCCAACCCACAAGGCGGGCAACCTCCTAGACCTGACCTTCCTGAGGAACTGCCCCTGCTCCAACCTCACGGTTACCCCCTTGCATACATCTGATCAACATTTCATTTCCTTCTCCCTCTCCCTTGTCCCCCATCCTCCCTCCCCTCTTCCAACACCCACCATCACTGCCCGTCGTAACCTTCGCTCCCTCTCACCCTCCTCCCTAGCTCCCCTTGTCACTGCTTCCCTCCCCCCCCTTAAAGCATTCTCTAGACTCCCCACTGACACCGCTTCCTCCACCTTAATCTCATCCATGTCCTCTGCACTTGACTCTCTCTGTCCTCTTCTCCCTAGACCTGCACGCTCATCCCCTCCTAGTCCCTGGATGTCCGACACCCTGCGCACCTCCCGGGTCAGCCTCCGTGCTGCTGAGAGGAAGTGGGCCAAATCCAGGCACTCGTCCGACCTTTCATCCTATCAGTCTTTACTGTCTGTGTTTTCTTCTGCTGTCACTGCCGCTAAGGCAATCTTCTACCAAACTAAAATTCAAAATTCTTTATCTAAACCTCGTCAACTGTTCTCTATTTTCTCCTCTCTCCTCAGCACACCTCCTCCCCCACTTCAGTCCCCCTTCACCGCAGATGACTTTGCTGCTTTCTTCGAGGAGAAAATTGCAGACATCCGCAGCTCCTTTGTGCCCTCCACTCCCGCTGCTCCCGCTGCGCCCGCTGCTCCCTCTGCTCCCTCTGCTCCCTCTGTGCCTTCCACTCCCTCTGTGCCTTCCACTCCCTCTGTGCCTTCCACTCCCTCTGTGCCTTCCACTCCCGCGGTGCCCTCCACTCCCTCTGTGCCCTCCCCCTGCTTCCCCTCTTTTTCTCCCCTCTCAGACTCTGATATTTCCCACCTCCTCCTCTCCCACCGCCCTACCACTTGTGCCCTCGACCCTATCCCTTCATCCCTCCTCCAGGCGATCACACCTGACATCCTCCCATTTGTCACCTCCCTTGTGAACTCCTCCCTGTCTTCTGGTTGTTTCCTCTCGCCCTTCAAAAGGGTCCATATCACCCCTCTGCTGAAAAAACCCACTCTAGACCCCTCAGTTATCCAGAATTATCGCCCAGTATCCCTCCTCCCCTTCCTGTCTAAAACCCTCGAAAGAGCGGTATCTCACCAACTCTCTGCTTTCCTTACAGAAAATAACCTGCTGGACCCCTACCAGTCCGGCTTCAGACCTGGCCACTCAACAGAAACCGCTCTCCTCTCAATGAAGCTCTTCACACCGCACGAGCCGCCTCCCTCTCCTCCATCCTGATCCTGCTTGATCTCTCCGCTGCCTTCGACACTGTGGAGCACTCCATCCTCCTGTCCTCCCTGGCAGCAACAGGGATCTGCGGTACAGCCCTCGCCTGGATCGAGTCCTACCTCTCCGGTCGCTCCTTCCAGGTTGCCTGGGCTGGTAAAGTATCACCGCCTTGCTCCCTCCCCACCGGGGGTTCCACAGGGCTCAGTCCTCGGTCCCCTTCTCTTCTCCCTGTACACCCGCTCCCTTGGCTCTGTAATCTCTGCCCACGGCTTATCTTACCATTGTTATGCTGATGACACTCAACTCTTTCTCTCCTTCTCCCCATCAGACACTCAGGTCTCTACCCGCATCGCTGCTTGCCTGGGGGACATTCAGAGCTGGATGGACAGTCACCACCTAAAGCTCAACCCAGGTAAAACAGAGCTAATCTTCATTCCTGCCCTAAACTCTCCCCACCTTGATTTCTCCATTTCTCTAGGTGACACCCTGGTGACATCATCACCCTGCGTGAAGAATCTCGGTGTGGTGATGGACAACAGGCTGTCCCTATCAATGAACATTGCAGAGGTAAGCCGGGCGTGCAGATTCTTCCTGTATAACATCAGGAGGATCCGTCCCTTCCTTACCACGTACTCTACCCAGCTCCTGGTCCAAGCAATGGTACTGTCCCGCTTGGACTACTGCAACTCGCTCCTGGCTGGCCTTCCGCATCTGCTATCAGACCCCTGCAACTCATCCAGAACGCTGCGGCCCGTCTGATCTACAACCTTCCTCGACACTCCCATGTCACCCCTCTGCTCACTACCCTCCACTGGCTGCCTGTGATAGCTCGCATCAAATTCAAGACATTGGTCCTAGCATACCAGGCAGTCAAGGGATCAGCCCCAACATACCTCACCAAGATCTTCAAACCCTACACACCTGCCAGACCTCTCCGTTCGGCTACCTCAGGACGCCTAGCACCTCCCCCCCTCCGCACCTGCGCTTCCCGGTCACGTCTCCTGTCGGTTCTGGCTCCACGATGGTGGAATGAACTTCCTGTGGAAGTCCGAACAGCTGCGACCCTAGCCACCTTCAAGCGACGACTGAAGACTCACCTCTTCAGGGTGCACCTCTCCCCGTAGTCCGGTTTTTGTTAACTTAGGGACATAGTTGCTTAGTTTACACGTCTACTTGTTTATGTATTGTATTAGGCTTAGGCATTATTTCCTGCATTGAGTGCTTTACTGCTACCTCTGAATTGTGGCTACAGATTTACCTACAGGGTCCTAGTTTAACTATGTGGTTGCTCCTAGCACCCAGGAATTGTACTTCCCACTAGGGTGGCTTTCAGCTAAACTGTTCTTGACTACGGTTAACACTTTGTTGTACGTCGCTCTGGATAAGAGCGTCTGCCAAATGCCTATAATGTAATGTAATGTAATGGGTGCGCGGTTCGGATACGTGGTAAAGGACACGCGCAGTAACAGGAATGCACTATGAACTCGGATAAAAGGCTCACTGAGACCTAATTTCTGGGAAAAGCAAGCGTAATTGTGTATTTCCCCCATTAAGGCTGGGCAGTAAATCCCACGCACGTATTTGCAAGCCTCTACTGTCCACATAGCACATCCCACCCTTCAAGAAATCTGGCCCAGCATTCATGCTATTTTGCTGATATGAAATATTAATGTCTTGGGTCTTTCAACTATACAACATTTATCCATTATTCATCTGAACAGACTTTTATTAACAGCGTTTTTCATGCAATTCTGTAAAAATTCTGTTTCCTAATGGAAACCAGACATTTACGACTGCCAATATGTCTGTTATTTCAGTTTTGGTGACAGTCCAACTGAATTAATGACTGACAAACTATTGAGAACTGAAAAACCAGTAAATGTAACATAGATCAAATTCTAATATACTAAGGGTTGTAAAAGCAACACTTGTCTAAGATTTTACTAAATGAAATTACACAGACAATTACTTAACTCATATTTTGAAGCACCTGTAACTGCTTGTAAAAACAAATAAACATATTATTATTATTATTATTGTTCCTCATGATTTGGCCCTGTGTAACTGTGGTTCATTCGGGGACAGAGCGTATTCATATAGGACAAAATGAAAACTCGAATAGTCTGATCAGAGGTAATAATCTTACAAAAATAAACAGTTTTTGTGTAAGTTTTTATTGGGAAACATAAAAAAAAAAAAAAAAAACATAAATCAACAGCTGTAAAATGTTTCCTTTCATAACAGGAAACTGAAGACAAGGTTGATGAGCCATTTCAGTAACCATGATAACCTTGACAGACAGAAGTGACCTGGCAACCCCAAAACATTTGAAGACCGCTATTAACAACATGACATGTTAACGGACATGTTAATAATACAAAGACCATGTTACATACGCAATTATGGACTTGCAAATCCATGAACATTATAAAATGACAAAGTTGCCTCGCCACCACACTTTACTGTATTTAATATCACATTTTACTGTATTTAATACCGCACATTTTCATGTTGGTTCTGTAATAAGAATAATATAATGTAATTAACAACATATAATATAATAATAAACACATTCTCTGTTAAAGCACAAATTATCTATGAAACCCCAACATTTTTGCTC
The DNA here is from genome assembly GCA_029706075.1 of Aldrovandia affinis. Classification (NCBI taxonomy): domain Eukaryota; kingdom Metazoa; phylum Chordata; class Actinopteri; order Notacanthiformes; family Halosauridae; genus Aldrovandia; species Aldrovandia affinis. The sequence continues at coordinate 8,059,093 of JAINUG010000018.1, read as the reverse complement.
CCAATCTTGGTGATATAGGTATACCACAAATAAAAGCTGCATATAATAAATAAGGAACAAACAAAACAAATGAAAATAAAACACAAGAAAGACAGGGATATTAAACCCCAGTCCTCCAGAGCTACACTTCTCTAAGGTTTGCAGTTTTGATATTTAATGATACATTTAGAGAAATGATCATCCTTAATTATCATTCATGGATCCATGATTGAGATTTGAAGAAAACTGCATCCCCTTTTTCACATTAATGCTCAGAAAGATTTTGCCTTTGACCTTGCACTTTCATGAAATCATTTCAGAAGGAAAAAGCACAACGTATTTACAAAAATGTCATAGTTACCAACAAGACGTCCCAAACTCTAAGGCTCAAATGTATTGCGGTTCTAAACCTTTCCATACTTAAATTCCAAAGTTTAAATATTTTAATCTTACCAAACCTTTGTAAGACTGGACAGGGTGCTAGGACAGGGTAACACAGCCCTTTTCCTAATGAATGGAGGAGCGTTCCTGCTGGCTGAGAGGCTCTGGATCAGTGCAGGTATTCCTCATCACTCATGTCTGAGTCATCAGCTTCAACCTCCCCCTCGATCACCGATTTCTTTCCTCTGCAGCAGGACACGACCAGGCCAATAAGGAACACCTGGGTTTGAACAACAGGATCAGACAGGATGGAGAAAGGGCTCTTCAGCAGCAGGACACTGGCAGGGCGGCAGTGTTAGCATAATGGTTAACCCTTTTGTGGATCACTAATGTGTGCATAGGCCAGAAGGTCTGGATAACACCCTCAATTTTGGTTTCCCAAAAACATTCTCAAGGCAGCCCACTGACCTCTCTCCCTTCCTGTCTTTTCATTGGGAGGCCAAGAAACCCATCAATCAATCTGGTGTCATCAGGCGTCAGCCACTAATTCTGACAATGCAATTTCTCAACACAATGTCTGATGACCTGTAGAGCTGGCAGCGTGTTTTATGCCCACATTGAGCAGGTCCTGCGAGCACTGGTATGCTGGTGAATAACTTTTGTAAGGCAGCTAAATGGGTTTAAAATGTGCAATGAAACATACCAGTGTGGTGGATGATCTAGAGCCATACAGAATACCTCTTAATCCCTCCTGGTCTAACAGATTTCTCAGAACACAAGCTACTCTTTATGCACTTGGTTGTAGCATTAAAGCAAGTAGCACTTTAGTAATATTGTACTAAAAATGACCATAACCAATATGGTGAATAAAAAGATGCCAGAGGCCGTCAGGGTCAGACAGCTCCGTGGACAGCAGCCTTGGTCAAATAACACAATGACAGATATGAACTATCAATCAGCTACACTTTAGATCAGGGAGTGCCAACCCTGGGCCCGGAGAGCCACAGTGTGCTGGTTTTTGTTGTTACTCAGCACTCAATTGATCAGCAGTTGATTACTTTAAGGGGAAAACAAACATCAGCAAACCCTGTGGTTCTCCAGGGCCAGGGTTGGCAAGCCCTTCTTTTGATGAAGCCAGTAGTGTCTTCTGCAATGCTAATGAAGCTAAGTCAATCGATGGACATATTTATCGCTTATCCACTCACCCCAATGAAGGCCCAGTTGCCAAAGTAATAGATGGTACTGAAGAACCAGAACCTGTGGAGGAACAGGTAGGACCGGGTCACTGTGCACTGATCTGGAAAAACATAAGAAAAATCTGACTGAGATCAGAGTCAAACGCCATTCAGAGCAGAATCCCGGGGAGGCCAGTGCTGAATAACTACTACAAACACATCTCTGCTTCATTAAATATTCAATGGAAATGGTTCACATTACAAAGTTTTTTGGTGGCCACTTGGAGCAATACTGAGCAGCTGGGTTTGTGCCAATGGCGCACACCACCACATCAATTAAAAAAAAGAACAAAAAGGAACTCAACGAATTACAGGTTACTGTGGGAAGCATGGAAGTGAATAAGGATTACACTACTTCAGAATGTACTACACAGAGACTTTAAATAAGAGCTTTTAGAGTTTTAGGACAGACAGATTTGTACTCAGCCATAAATACTCATGCATGTACGGCTTAGTAACAGTGTAACATCAGATAGTGGCTCCCCAATATTACAAGTGATTACAGCTTAGTATCAAAACAGGCTATTAAATAGGTCAATCTACTGTCATTCTTCATGGAGCGGACAGATAAAATAATTGTTTACTCTTTCTCTCTTTCTCTCTTTCTCTTTATCTCTCTCTCTCTCATAGGTAAAAAAACCGAAACAAAAGCCATAACTGTTTCTCTGCTTTCTTTTTATTTCTTCCAGAGAAACATCCTGTGCTCCAGTGATTGCTACAGCACTGAGGGACATGCTCTCTGGAAAGTGCACTCTGCTCTGCACTCATTAAGCCCAGGGAAGCCACTGGACCGTTAGAGGAACCCCCCCCATGACCCTGTCACACTGTCTCCATGCCAGCCCGGCTGCATTTCGGCCGAATCGGATTGGCCACACAGGCCTGAGTTTGAGCCATGATGTGACTGGTTGAAGTTCAGGATGAGTGGATTCTATGTGTGTGTGTGTGTGTGTGTGTGTGTGTGTGTGTGTGCGGGCATGCGTGTGTGTGTATATGGGTGGGGGGTACATCTGAGAAGTTGTACATTCTTAGTCTGTCTTTCCTCCACTCTAGATAGGGAAGCACACTATATGATGACATCAGCAACTTAAGAAGTGTACTGTGTGTCATGGTCAGAGTTGTAGGATGTGGTCAGTACACAGGGTCAGTGCACAGGGTAAGTGCACAGGGTCAGTACACAGGGATGTGCACTGTATGTCATGGTAGGTACACAGGAATGGTTACTGTATGCTGTGGTCAGTACATAAAACTGTACAAGGAAGAGCCGGAGAGGGCAATACTCCACACTGCAGATTCTCAAATGGAGCACTCAAGGGTCTAAGAAATGCTGGATCTTCAACAGCGCTTCTGACAAGCCAGAAGAGAGGAAGCCTTCAGCAAGCATCTCTGTGATGTAATGGATGTGACAGGGACACGTTGAGCATCCACCCCTGCTCCCACTGCAGTCCCTGCTCACATCTACTGCAGAGCAGCACGCGATGCACTGCTCCTCCCTCAGAGCACGAGCTCAGCCCTCTCTCTCTCAATCCCAGTGCCGCTGTTTCACTAAAACCTCATCACAGCTTCCCGGGCCTGCGATTTGACCTTCCTCTTTTATTAGTTTGGCTATATATCGCATGCCTGAGCAAAAAAAACAACAACCTGAATGTCACTAACATAATTAATTTATGTCAATGATGTTTGGAGGAGGTTGGAGAAATGGCGAGTCAAAGTCACATGACATGCGTGCTGAGTCTACATGAGAAGACTCAGCATGCACGGTACTAAGTGGCCCCCTGGGAGATGTTAATGGCGATGAGGCAGCAGCTGCAGTAATGATGAGGATAATGCGACGGAGAGCGGGAGGAAGCGGACTCGTCGCAGGCAGGGAGGAGGACAGCAGCCAGACGTCACACCATTTTTTTAAACCGTATTAGCGTTTCCCTCTCTGTGAGTCAGCCGGCTGCTGGAAAGGGAACAAGGTTTCCTTCCCACGGGTGCAGAGAGCGGGGACATCCGTCTCTTTGCCACGCTGCGGGGCTAAGAACGCCGCCGGGGTATGAGTGGCTCCTTTGCACAGACAGCAAAGGGCCCAGGAAGGCTCTGCCAGCAAACGTCTAAAAAAAAGCGGAATTGCTTGGTCTTATTCTTAGGCGGCATTTCAAATTTGCTGTGAGGTAATGCCATTAAACCCTGCGCCAGTGTGAATGAATCACAACCCGCCATACTTTACTTAAGTATTCCTGAGGTGGGGATTCAGGATATTCACATCAACATCTATTTTGGTAGCTCATTAAACACGGAAACTACAAAGTTTTAGAGACTCATTTACTGGACAAATAAGGCTACAATTCTAAACATGTGCACCACAATCCTATTAAATCTGAAGAAAACTTGAACACTCTGTTCTCCAAGTAGTGATTCATTATTTTTTACACTCAAAATATTATTTTTGCATCAGGAATAAATCGCTCTTTGAACAATAGTATTGGTACAGTGTAACAGTGATGGATTTTCCGATTCACGAAAATGTGATGAAAGTACCCACTGCAAATGGCCATAATGTCATATTATACAGTACCCTCTAAAACGATTCCCATAAAGAGCAAAGAAGACCATCTTTATCAAGGGTATGAATCATTTTGGAAGGTACTGTGTGTATATAGTTTTTATTCACACCCTTGATAAAGATGAACAAAAGAAATAGTATAAAATTAACTATATAAGTAATGAGCTATATTTTATGCTCAAAACATTTAGAAAATTCCAAACCTACAATACTAACACAATTGTTCAGAAAAACAATTTTTGGTTTTATTAATAATATTATTTTTCCAGAAAACATCTGGATCAGAATTATTCACACCCCTAACTAAACAAAAAAATCACTAAAAAGTTTAAAGAATTATTCACACCTGTTGTGCCAATTATTAGGAAGTTTAACTAAACTAACCTGCCAAAAAATCACTTAAAAAGTGGTTAAAGAAATACACAGTTCAAGATCTCCAAAACAACCTGGCCACTGTTGCCTACATGCCAATTATTGAAGACAATTCACCTAAAAGTTTACAGGCCAGTTGGAACCGTGTCTGGAACAGCTTTTTGGACATGGCGTTATGTTTGGTGTCCAAAGAATTATGATAAAAATAGATGGAAGGCCCTGGGGCCCTTATTAAAATAGATGGAACCATGAACTCACTCATTTTGAACAAAATACATTTTGTCCAAAAACCTTGTTCCCTCTGCCAGGATGCTCCACCTTGGCCACAGATGGACCTTCCAACAAGGTAACAATCCCAAACATACATCCAAAGACACTAAGACATGGTTGACAGAGCACATGATCTATGTTCTGATGTGGCCATCTCAGTCTCCAGACCTGAATCCAATTGAACATTTGTGGTTTGAACTCAAAAAAGCAGTCCACAAACGTCAACCCAAGAACCTGAATGAACTAGAACAATTCTGCATGGAGGAATGGTTGCGGATCCCCCCAAAAAGTTCCATAACCTCGTACAACACTATAGACGGTGACTACTTGCTGTTATAATGGACAAGGGAGGAACTACAAAGTACAGGGGTGTGAATATTTGTGATTCTTGATTTTTTGGGGAAAAAGGTTTGCCGCCTTTGTCACTGCTGGCCCCAGAGTTGCAGCGGCAAGCTTGTAGTACAAGGGAGCGGATGGTTGAATTAGATATAGAGCACAATTGGCTACCAATTTTGTTTAAAAAAAGGGTGTGATATCAGTGGTTGGATATGATGTATTCTGTTAAAAAAACAAAAAAAAAGTATTTTTAAATATAGAACATACACATCTACGAAGGCAGATACAGGTACTGACACATACAAAGATGGATACCTGGAATTCTTGTCATGACTCTGGGACCAGCAGTGACAAAGGCGCCGAACCTCCTCCTCTGACATGGAAGTCGCTAAGCTGTCGACCGTAACTCTGGTACACAGAGCCACTGTGCATGCAGCTACCCTCCCCCATCGAACGGGGCTCCCGGCCAGTTGGCGCAGCTGGGGATCAAACCCTGGCTGCAGTGGGCAACGTGCACTCCAGGGGAGTGCCTTTACCATTACGCTACCTGCGGGCCAGATATCACACGTTTGACATGGTTCATCTCCTCAAAGTTTAGTGGTTAAATGGAGGAGGGAACCACCCACCTCGGTTTTACAGGAAACAGAGGTCAGTAGCTGCCAGGCCAAACATTCTTCAGCACAGACCATTAAATCAGAGACTGTGAGATTCAAACCAGCAATCCTCCCTTTGCCAGCCCATGTCGCTAATCACTGAGCCACTGCCACCCCTGTGGCATCTGAATATCTGTTGTGCGAACAGAGTACCTGCGATCGCGGCAGCTGATGTGTGTGGCGCGCGCGTCTGAGGGAGTGACACGGAGATGAGGATCGCTGAGCCAGGAGAACAGTATCTGCTCATTAAGAAGCACGATGAAGCGATTGCACACAGTCGTTAGCTAATTGCCTCAGCGGCACGCTACGTGGGGTTGTGCTAACGATGCCCCAGTCTCCATGTAGGCACACACAGGCCTTTGAACAGCATCTCAGCAATGTGGGACGTTGCTGAGAAAATTTGCATCCCTCCTCAAAGAGGAAAGTCGTGTCCCTGTCATTGTAAGTAGACGGCATGCCCTGTAGCTGTACAAAGTCATTACCTCCTAATCAAACACGACAACTCACAGAACTCCTAATCACAAAACAGAATGATTAAAATGTGACAAAAAACACTTTACATACAGTACCCTCCAAAATTATTCACACCCTTGATAAGATTAACAAAGAAACCGTTACAAATAAACAATACAGGTAATGAGCTATATTGTATGCTCCAAAAAACTGAAAATTATATTCTTTTATACTAATACAATTGAGAAAAAGATTTAGTTTGACAAGTAATATTTTTTTCCCCCACAAGGATAAGTGTTTATTATTCACACCCTTAATAATCATTGTAAATAAAATCCAATTAAAATAAATTTGCAATAACATGCTACTTCGAGTAAGTTCACCTCAATCTTAGGGAACTGTATTGTGGCCTTCCATTTCTTCCTGTTTCACTGGGGTATAAAAATGAGGTAACACATATGTAAAATCCATAAATCACCACTGGGAAAGAACTCTCAGAAGAAACGAGGCAAAGGGTCAGGAGTTACAAAACTAAAAAACTAAAAAAACTAAAGATACCACTTTCCACTATTAGCTAAATAACGAAGAAGTTTAAAACCACAGGTGGATCGTTTTTGCATCTACTGTCCAGAAGATCTTGTTAAGGTCAGTAGAATCACGAACAGCAAGTATCATTTTGGCTAAAAACCTAGTTCCCTCTGCCAATAATTGGATCTCAAGACAATCCCAAGTGTAGGGGTGGAAAGAGCTGGCTGCATGATTTTAAATCTTAATCTTTCATCTCTCCCTCCCTGCACTGTAGTTCTGTGATCTGGAGAACTTATTATCGGACACATGGCTGGCCCAGGAATAAACAACCATCAAAGGATTTGGGACTGTCCTGTGAAAGTGAAACCCTCATACCCTCACAGTTGGCGGGGGCACCCACTATCCCCTCCCACTCCCAGGGTCCTGCAATAAACTCAGTAAAAAGGCCAAATACAGAACATGGGAAAGAACTGATGTTATTTTGAAGATGTGCAGCTGGTCCCATCATTTCAACAACCATTTATAGAACAACCAACAGGTGGAGTACTGTCTAGGGCTGGTCAGAGGTGTATAAATGAGTAGTAACCTGGCTCATTAGGCTGAAAAATCTAAACAAACCCATCAGAGATAGCAAAAAAATTAGGTGTGGCCAAATCAACTATTTGGTACATTCTTAAAAAGAAAGAACGCACTGGTGAGCTCAGGAACACTAAAAGGGCCGGAAGACTACAGAAAACAACTGTGGTGGATGACAGAATAATTATTTCCCTGGTGAAGAAAAAACACTTTACAACAGTTGGCCAGATCACCCTCTAGGAGGTAGGCGTATCTGTGTCAAAGTCAACAATCAAGAGAAGACTTCACCAGAGTAAATACAGTGGGTTTACCACAAGATGTAAACCATTGATAAGCCTCAAAAACAGGAAGACCAGATTAGAGTTAGCCAAAAAACATCTTAAAAAGCCTGTACAGTTCTGGAACAACATCCTATGGACAGATGAGACAAAGATCAACTTGTACCAGAATCATGGGAAGAGAAGAGCATGGAGAAGGGAAGGAACTGCTCATGATCCGAAGCATACCAACTCATCTGTGAAGCATGGTGGAGGTAGTGTTATGGCGTGGGCATGTAAGGCTGCCAATGGAACTGGTTCCCTTGTATTTATTGATGATGTGACTGTTGATAAAAGCAGCAGGATGAATTCTGAAGTATATAGGGCTATATTATCTGCTCAGATTCAGCCAAATACTTCAAAACTCATTGGACGGCGCTTCACAGTGCAGATGGACAATGACCCGAAGCATACTGCGAAAGCAACCCAATACTTTTTTAAGGCAAAGAAGTGGAATGTTCTGCAATGGCTTAGTAAATCACCTGACCTGAATACAATTGAGCATGCATTTCACTTGCTGAAGGCAAAACTGAAGGCAAAACGCCCCAAGAACAAGCAGGAAGACAGCGGCAGTACTGAAGACAGCGGCAGTAAAGGCCTGGCAGAGCATCACCAGGGAAGAAACCCAGCGTCTGGTGATGTCTATGAGTTCCAGACTTCAGGCAGTCATTGACCGCAAAGGATTTGCAACCAAGTATTAAAAATGACAATTTAATTTATGATTATGTTAGTTTGTCCAATTACTTTTGAGCCCCTAAAATTGGGGGGGCTATGCATAAAAATGGTTGTAATTCGTACACGGGTCATACAATATTTTTGACAAAACCCCTAAATTAAAGCTGAAAGCATCTTTATGCTCATTGTGCTGGCGTGCAGAGCCAAAGTGATGAAAATTGTGTCACTGTCCAAATACTTATGGACCTGACTATATATATACATATATATATATATATGCTCTCAGATTGTTTAACAAGCTCTTTTATTTTACATTTCTGCACAAATGCTTTTTTAAGGGTCTCAACTCTTTCAAGGGGGTGTCAACTTTCTCTGGGGGGAATATTTACACTGATAAAAAGCTCTGACATCCAAACTGTCATTTCCGGTCTATGTTTTTGTAGTGATATATTGCAGGTTTTGCTAAATAAATTGTACCAGGCGGATATTGTTCTGCCCTTTTAGCTCAAGTGATGTTCCTCAAATCCCTTTGATTTAGTTATAGCCTCCATGTTTAGTTTTGTGGACATTCCCCTTAAAGGCCATATTAATTTGAGTAACTGCCACTAATGACTAATTACTAATAACAGTGATGCATTGAGGACAAGGACAAAACTGCAGAAGAGAATTGAGGAATGTCACATGGCACTACAAATGAACCACTCAAAAAAACCTTTAATCTCCAAAGGAAAACAAAAACAAAAACCATGAACGGTCTAGACCAGTGAGTCACTGAATCTAGCAGCTCCACCCATTTCAATTGGTTCGTGAACCTCACTCTCAGATCGCGACATCCTAGCGCGGGTCAGCAAGAACAGGTGGGGAAACAAGCAAAGCAGCGCGGGGAGAACACAATCAAACCAGCCTTTAGTCGACGATGCCCGATAGCGGCTTGGACGAGTGCTAACGGCCCTCGCAGGGAGCGAGCAGGTGAAGAAGACGAGGACGATGAAGAAGATGAGGACATGGCAGCCGGTGTGTGTACCGGGCATGCCGGGGAGGGGGGGGGTCGCTGAGCTGGCAGAGTGGCCAGAACATGAGCTGGCAGAGTGGCCAGAACATGCGCAGCTGTCCACTTCGTAAATAAATAAAAAATTAAAAGCGAGAAAAGAGCGTAATTTGCGTGTCTAGAGGGACAATTTATCCATAAGGAGGGAACAGACTGGTCGCAGAGGGGGCGGGTAAATAAAGAGGAGAGTCTGTCGTTTCATCCACAAGCCCCTGGGCACTGCGCTCCTCTCCAACGTGCAGGCTCTGATTGCTATGCTCTGCCATGCCTGCTGAAAGAGGGAGGGCAGCTCCACATGGCACTGGCAGAAGGAAGAACTGAAACATGCTATACAAAAACCAGAGAGAGAGAGGGGGTGAGAGAGAGAGAGAGAGAGAGAGAGAGAGAGAGAGAGAGAGAGAGAGAGAGAGAGAGAGAGAGAGAGAGAGAGAGAGAGAGAGAGAGAGAGAGAGAGAGAGAGAGAGAGAGAGAGAGAGAGAGAGAGAGAGAGAGAGAGAGAGAGAGAGAGAGAGAGACAAGACATGCTTCACATCAGCTCCTGAACTTCATAAACTTTTGTTGTTTTAAATGGGAGAAAGATTTGAAATAGATAAAAAATAGATGTGAAATATATATTAAACTTTATAAATTAGGAGAAACAATTTGGAGAATTGGAGAAAGAGCAGTGTTAAAAAATCTGAGGGAATACAACGGCTACTAGCAACTACTAACAACTATAACCACTAGTTGGAAATAAAATGAATATTAGTAGACTAATCTGATAAAGACCGAGAAAAGGATAAACTATTGGAGGATATGGAGAGGAGGCCAAGGAAAAGAGAAACTCTGCAGTGAGTAGAATATTTTAAACAAATATTTGATAAAGTAATCTGTAATAACCAGCTAGCACAGTTAGCTAGTCAAGTTAGCCAAGTTCTGTGACAGTTACAGGGGGCAAGTGACAAGTGACAGTTCAACTGCCATTTAAAATGTTCAAAACAGTAAGCATTTAAAATGGATACATTGATGAGCAGAGCTGGACAGCAGAAGCCCCTCCCCCTCTGCGCTGAGATGCAGTATCCAGCAGAGCTCAAGAGTGAGGCTGTCAGGAAGCAGTACATGCAGAACCTCATGAAAGAGAGACCAGAGACACTCATCACAGACAAATATAAAAATGGGGACGTGAGCAACCTTATTTTTTTACACAGAGCAACCAACTGCCTGACACACAACAATCTGCAAACACAATCAGTCCATCAAAAAAACTGGTATTTGCAATGGCTGGAAAATTCTAACAACCCTGATAGCGTAATGACAACAGTCAACCTGTAAAAAACTGGAACAATCATGGTGCAGGGCAGCTTGAGAGACTTGGTGTCCAAACACGGAAACAGTCAGGATGCCTCAACCAAGGCCAGAGTACTGCCCACCACAGCACCCCCTGTAGTGCCCACCAATGTAGCCACTGTGACACATCCAGCACAGGATCCCTCAGCCACGACCAGTACATTTCCCCAGGACACAGCCAACCCAGACCTGGCCCACCCCCTGCACCCAGCAGCCCAGCCCCGGCCCAGCAGCAGGTCCAGCAGCCTGGAGGACTGAACTACGCCCAGGCCCTCTGCAGACCAGCAGGCCCAACCCCCAGTGAGCTGGCAGACATACAGCATATGCTCAGCCTTATATGCTCTCGCCTCATGGGTTATGCATAGTGGTAAGGAATGTTCAAAATGTTGAAAGCTAACTTGTTTTATGATAAACTGTTTAAATCCAGATCATTTTATGTTTTGTATGAAAATATTTAATATGAATATCTTTGCCTCTTTTTATTTTATTTTTTATTAAAATAAATAAATTATAATAATTATAATACTATGCTATTGATTAACAAAATGTGTTTCAGGAGTTTGTCTCATTTTAAATAATGACAAATATTATAATCCGAAGAATCCAATACATTAAATAATTGAGTATATCTATGTCTAATATTCAGGGCGTGAACTCTTCAGCATTTGGTCTGAAGAGCAGAAACCCAGACTTTCTTCAACAAATAAAAGACATAAATATACTAATATTACAGGAGACATGGTGTAAAGCCAACACAGTCCCTGGTTGTCCCTCAGGCTACAAAGAGCTGATAGTACCCTCAGTCAAACTGAACAAAGTTACACAAGGCAGGGACTCAGGGGGAATATTAATTTGGTTTAAATCAGAATTCAATCAATAGAAATAGTAAAAAAAGGGGAATTTCACATTTGGTTGAAAATTAAGGAGATCACGGCGATCCGAAAATCTGCTGCTGCCGGCAATCGTTGTCGCAATCTCGTCAACACTGGAGATATTGAATGATACAGAGCTCATAAAAAGGTACCGCCTCAATCGCGAGGGTATTATATATATAATATTATATATATTATATATAGATACCCGCTGATTGTTTACGAGATGCATACATGTAACCAATTGACTAGTCAGTATTTTTGGTTTCATGTTAAATCAGTGACACGTAGCCTACATTTGTATTTTAGAATCTTTATTAGAATATAATAGGGGTGCATCGGATCATTTTTCGGATCAGCAAAAAAAATAATAACGGGGACCAAAGGCCAAAATTACCAGGAACTATTCTCAAGGAATTGAATGAATGATAATTTCAGTTTTTCCAATTTAAGTTATTTCACTAAATCTTTATTCAAAAATTTCACAAAATACATTTTTAGATTCAGTACGCCTTCAACATCGCTAATGTTTACATTTTATTTAATTCGGTCGCGTTTCTAAAAATCTGCCTCCCAGAAAGGCATTTAGTATGAAAAACAAAGCAAACCAAAACATACATGGTTGTCTATCTCTTCGCTGTAACTCTGCGTCGAGATTTAGGTAATTGTTACTTTAAAACGTGACAGCGGCAGAAAAACTGTATTTCTCTATGATGGTTCAATTTAGCTATTAATCCGCGGATCATATGCGTGCCGAACCGTGGGGGTTGATCCGTACGGATCACGGATCAACTGCGATCCGTTACACCACTAGAATATAACAGGAACAGGTAGTGCTACATACACTTTTACAGTAGCATATCATTTATACTAGGTTGAAATCGCGGGCAGAGACCCATCCCCTATATCAGCCAATCGCTGTGGGCATTCTGAGTAAGCTCGTTCATGAGAAACAACGTCATCCATAGCAACGACGTCAACCTCGCCCTCACTCTTAGCTTGAAAATTCTAGGAATTCCTTAGTATGAGTTTGTCTTTGCAGCTTTGTGAATAGGTTTTAAGGTGGGACTCCTAACTAAAAGGTTTTAGAAACCGGACTTCATCAGCACATATGGAGACAACCACATCATTGGCCAAAACTACCTTAATTTCCCCATTTATTCCCACAGGAATAATTATGACAGGTCTACGAACAAAAATGGAAAACAACTCTTGCAGCTCTGTCAACGACTGGGTCTGTACATTGTCAATGGTAGGTTAAGAGGGGACTCCTGTGGGAGTTACACCTACAGCTCACCTCTTGGCAACAGCACTGTAGATTATGCAATCACGGATATAGATCCATTCTCTTTCAGAGCCCTCACAGTCAGGCCTGTAACCCCTCTGCAGATAACTGCCAAATTACTGTGTATCTAAAAAGGACAGAAACTAACAAAACTTCCACACAGCCCAGTAAGCTGTACAACATTCATAAATCCTACAGATGGTCCCAAAATAGTACAGAAGAGTACCAGAAAGCAATCCAAAATCAAGAAATAGAATGACTCTTAGACATCTTTCTGATCACCACATATCCTCACAATAAACAAGGAACAGACCTGGCAGTGCAGAATGTAAATTACATTTTTGAAAAATGGGATAACTGGAACTCTCAATAAACCCTAACATGAAGGATTGGCTATTCAAAATGGCTATTCAAAATGGGAATATATGTTGGAATCATATATGGTGGAATCATATGGTGGAACCATTTTGAGAATCTCTATAGCAAAATCATAAGAAACACGAACCAAAACAAGATATATGAAAAATTGGGAAAATTTGAAATTACAATTAAATTTGTAAAACCAGAACCATCTGGACTTCCCCATTACAGGAAAAACTGCTGGCCCTGCAGCCTAAAAAAAGCCTGTGGACCAGACAGCATTTTAAATGAGATGCTTTAAATGAGAATACATAGACGACAAATTTAAGATGGCCATTCTGAAAGTGTTCAATTTGGTTCTGAGAGTAGGCTATTTTCCTGACATCTGGAGTCAAGGTGTCATAACCCCCAAAACAATAAGAAAATATTTGCCTGCTTTATTGATTTCTAAAAAGCTTTCGATTCAATCTGGCAAGATGGTTTAATAAATAAACTTATAGAAAGTGGTGTAGGGGGTAAAACCTATGATATAATTGAATCAATGTACACAGAAAATAAATGTGCAATTAAAATTGGACAAAAAAACCTAAATTCTTCACTCAGAGGCGTGGAGTGAGACAGGGCTGCAGCTTGAGCCCAACACTTTTTAACATTTACATGAACGAATTGGCCATTATGTTGGACCAATCAGCACCCCCTGGTCTCACTTTACTTGATAAAGACATAAAATGTTTGCTTTATGCAGATGATCTGGTTCTGCTGTCACCCACAAAAGAGGGGCTGCAGCAGGCTAGACCTGCTGCAGGAATTCTGCAAGACCTGGGCTCTTGCAGTAAACTTAAAAAAGACAAAAATAATTATTTTCCAAAAAAGATCCAGATCTCAGGAAATCAGACATAAATTTACACTAGGCACAACAAATATAGAATACTGTACAAATTATACATACCTAGGATTAAAGATTAGCTCAACAGGGAGCTTCAACCTGGCTGTGAATGATCTGAAAGAAAAAGCGCGCAGGGCATTCTATGCCATTAAGAGAGAAATTAAAATAGATATACCAATTAGGATTTGGCTCAAAATATTAAAATCGTAATCGAACCAATCGCATTATATGGTAGCAAAGTGTGGGGTCTGCTTACAAAGCAGGATTTTGCAAATTGGGACAAACATCCAACTGAAACCCTGCATGCAGAGTACTGTAAAAATGTCCTCCATGTAGAGGAAAACAACAAACATTGCATGCAGGGCAGAATTAGGCCAATATCCACTACTTATTAACATCCAAAAAAGAGCCATTAAATTCTGGAAACATAAAAAACAGCAACCCCCACTCATACCATTACAACGCCCTGAAATGCCAAGAGTTGAGCAAAGAAAAGAATCGCCTCAGTCAGCTGGTCCTGATGCTTAATTCACTAACCAACACTAACCCACAGCCTCAGGACCAGCACATCGATATGAACTCAATTAGAGTCAAACAAATTATAACCACCAATTTGCCAGACTGAGAACCACCTTGACAAAGTATAGACTCAATGAACACAGTCTGGCCATTGAGCAAGGTCGCCATAGAAAAACGTGGCAACCTATTGAGGAAAGACTGTGCCAGCACTGCACTCTGAGGGAGGTGGAGCTGCACATCATAACCAAATGTGAAAAATATAAAGAAATTTGAAAAATAACTTCCCCAAATTCAGTCAGATTTTCCTACCATTCAAAGACCTCCCCGATCAAGAAAAACGAATAATAATATTGCTTTATTATTAAACTAGCACTTACACACACTAATTTGAGAGAGAGAGAGAGAGAGGAGGAAGAGAGATGGGAAGGAGAGAGAGAGAGAGAGAGAGAGGGGGAGGGGGAGAGAGAGAGAGAGAGGGAGGGAGAGAGAGAGAAGAGAGGGGAAGGAGAGAGAGAGAAAGAGAGAGAGAGAGAGGAGAGAGAGAGAAAGAGAGAGAGAGAGAGAGAGAGAGAGAGAGAGAGAGAGGGAGGGAGAGAGAGAGAGAGACAGAGAGAGAAAGATGTGTAAAAGGAAATTGGGTCAGCGTGGTTAAGCCAAGTGAAATATAGATTCAACCTGATCAAATGGGAGTAAATTTATGTTAACTACATGTCATCTCTGTGAGGTAAAACGTGAGATGACTTTTACACAATAGTTTTATGTGATCCAATCCAGCACAGCAGGGGATTCTGTATCAAACTGTACAAATTATGGATGACTGCATACATTTACTGACATATGACATGACTAGGATCAACAATCAATATCCCATTCTCCATATTCTATCGCTTTATGGCTGGAGGGCGTTTCTGTAAATGAGGGGTTTCTATCAAACACCTTGTAATTCACATTGTGTTTCAGTTTGTTTCATTTAAACATGATAAGCACTCTGAGGCTGCTTTCTGCCCATTAACGGCAGGTACTTAAAATAAAACTGAACTTCAGACAGAACTGAAGATGCAATTATTAACATTTTTCACAGGAATTGATTCTTTGTGTCTTTAAGTGGCATGAAAGAAAGAAATATTTTTAACAAATTACCTTTTTTAATTTATACTGTCCCATCACATATACCGTAACATCACATACAGACTTGATGTGTGTAAATATACTACTTACCTTATTAGACAAATGCTGACATACTGAAATTCATTCAAAATGGCCCCAAAAAATTATTGGAAAAAAACTATTACCTTTTTTTAAATATAAAATGCAAACACATAACACCTGCTCAAAGCATAATCTGTAAGCGTGTGTCAAGCATTACTCAACATTAAAAAAATCATTAAAATGTAATTAAAAACAAATAAAAATAAAAACAACAAGACCCTCATTCAACGCCTTTCATTCACGCTGTAAAAAGTCTGGATCTGCCCACACGGGGCCTGAAATCACTAAGACGTGTAATTTCTGGCTATATCAGGAAACCATCTGGAGCGTTCAGTCTATAACCCCACAGTGAGTCTTCTCATGCTGTCCCTCACACTGGTTTATACAGGGGAGACGGCCCACATAATAGGCAGGCAGCCAATCACCTTGCAGGCCCTTCTGCAGACTGTCACCAGGAACACTCGACTCCTGCTATGGCATTGGTCCTGGGGAATCACCTTTGGTAGCTTAATAACTTTCTCAGCACTACTAGTACAACATAATAGAGAGCACAGCATCAGTGCACCTGGTCGAGAACACACATAGGACCATATTAATTATGTCAATATCTGGTATTAAAAGTTATAAGACCAAAACAATTCACACTGTGTATTAAGACTGTCCATGTATTAAAACTTAAATGAAAAATATGGTGTCACAACATTTTGAGGAAATGAAAGGCAATGGTGTGCAAACAAAATATTTATAGATATTTCAATTCCATACCATCCTTTCTCAAACTGTTTTTATTTGTATCAGTGTTTTATGGCATTCTTGAAAACAATGGACTCAGACTTTTGGGCCCCACTGTATATACGTAGATACATATATAGATAGATACTTCATTGTCCTTCACTCAGACAGAACCAATAATGAACTGTTGAATGCTCATTTGTACTCCTTTTTTTAATCAAGGGGATGTTTTTGTCCCACATGACTTCTATTCCTTAGCTGCAAATATCAGACACAGAGACCATTTAGCTACATGTGTTGCTACATGGTAATAAAAACATACCTCCTATTCAAGTGTGCAAAATGCAACCTGAAGGAAAAGGGTGCTTAAGACAAGTAGGGCAATACGATGTATGTGTGTCAAATGATTTACCTCTAATAATTTTCTTAGATTCTCTTGAAAGTAGTTAAGCAACAGTACTCCAGTGATTTGAAGTACACGGTTGCTGAAGGATTACAGGGAATCAGACAGTGGAGTCACAGACAGCCTGGAACACATGGAATCAGACAGTAGAGTCACAGATAGACTGGAACTCAGGGTGTAGACAGGGCTAACCACAGCCCTTCATCGAGCCTATTCAGCACTCACACTTTGGTGCGTCTCTAAAAACAAAATCAATTGTTGAACCATAGCTGGGGATATCAGCTATTTGGAATGAACCAAGAATTCTGCTGAAAACTACACCATAGGACAGGGTGACCTGTTTTGTTAGACTGCAAAGGTAATATAAAGACTTTCTATATAGTCCGAATAGAATTTATTCGCCCTCTCCCGGTGTATTCCCCAGACTTCTGCGATCCTATGCTCTTAGTGCACTCATCCCATCATTGCAACATCCACATTCAATTCATGACACAAGCACACCTTCTCCTTTAGAAGGGCCACTACTTCTCAAGACTCCACAGTCCAGCTGAGCTGGGAACTCATTGCATAGAAGTATTACACTTCAGCATAGCTGGTGCAGGCAGACTGCAGGTGTCCAATAGAGGCGTCGCTCTCATGCGGTGAGATGGGGTCACTACTGCAGTCTGAACCCCCCCCTCCTCCCCGGCCAATTCCACGGGCAACTATAGCCCCACGAGGCTGCCGGCTGCAGTCAGGATTGGCACAGTCAGGACTGGACACTAGGCCACAGGGTACATGACAGACACTGGAGACCAGGGCTTAACAGGACCAGCCACCTGACAGCCCTTGTAATTCACATCTTTTGATCAAGACTCTAAATGAACAGAGAAACAAACACAAGCCACAAATTAAATAGAAACCACAGAATCCTAAAACCAGAATTCTTGACAAATGTTGCACACATCCAAGGAAAAACAACTACAGAGGGGGAAAAAGGGAACCGTCGTTCACTTGTATTCACAGTATGAACACAAAAAATAAATGAGGAAAACACCCTAGCAGTGGAGTAGCAGGGGTGCGAGGTTCTCAAAGAACCCCCCAACCCCCAAACACGCATCCACCCGCCCACAAATGTTTTGCTTGTCAAACTCAGTCCAGATATTGTGATATTGCAGCTTGCCATAACCAAGATGGCGAAATCCGTAATCCCCTATGACATATGGGTGTTGTGAATGTCTCATCTTCCTGTTTGCGCCAGCAATGATGAACTCTTTGTGCGACTTGTTCACAAAGTTAAATCTTAGAAAACATTCTGCATGAGGTGGCCATTGTTGTTCTTGGCTTTCTGGAAGCATACACGGTCTACCAGGGTCGATATCTTGAAGACTTTACACCAAGGCCTGGCTTCAACAGAAAAACACCAGGAAACTAATGATAAGTTTAATATATTTATATGTTTAGCATAGCCAGCACGTATAGCAGAAATGCTAACATGTTTGTGTATCATAAGTAAAGTAAAGTGAAAGTAGTGATTATCAAGGGTTTGTTTGAAGTTGCTATGAAGATGTCATTTTGATAATCGGTTGACTATTAGCTCTTATTAAATATCACTTTTGCCCATATTTTGTTTATGATTTCATTATGCACGACATACGACAAAATGTTAAATAATCACATTACCTTGCGGCGGGGAGTTAATGCTCTAGGGTTTGATTGTTTGTAATGACTATATGCATCCCCGAAAACAACCAGAAATAATTTTGACTATCATAAAGCTTCATAACGATGTATGATATATCTGTCAGCGTGTTTGAAGAGGCTCCAATGTTGATCTCCCTCACCTCGTGTGTGAGTGTGCGCCAGAGCACCAACAATGTTTCCATTTAAAATTTCCACAGGCAGAACCTCAAAGTTTTATGATTTTTGTTTTTGCCATTTTATTTTGTAATATTTGATGTAAATCTGCAGGGCTAGGGGGCCACCCTATAGGGCTCTCGCATGGCAGCCGCACCCCCTGTGGCTCCGCCCGCTACGCTACTGCAACCTGCCATCCTACAGCGACCAATAAAACAAGTCCTCACACCTCTGAGGAGAATGGGCCAGGTATTCTGTCAGAGACACTATTTGAGAGCGAAAAGACTCTAGCCTCCTTTTCTATGATTGTCCTCTCTCTTTCTAGTCTCAGACTTTCTTGGGTCAGGAGAGCACCTGAAATGTGTGTAGAAAAAGAGAAGGACCAGGAAGAGTTAAAGGGAGTTCAGCAAGGCCGGCATTAGCTAAAGCGCTCAGGAGGAAACAAACTGGGATAATTCTACGACCCCCCCCCCCACCCCACCCCACCCCACCCCACCATCTGCAGCCCCTCAGCTGCTCACCTGGGTTACGGGCACGCAGATGGTCCACCGCGGCGCTCTGGCCAAACCGATCATCACGTACACTACCAACCCCCGCTCACCATCAAGCGACGCCCCACCCCTGCGTCTCCATTTACACACTGATGAGAAAGGCATGGGCTCGTTCTTTAGCCCTCCCCCTGAATCGTTTGTCACTCACACACCCTGGTGCATTTTCCGCTGGTCTCCATTAAAAGGCTCTCAGAGCAGAGAGGTGTTCAGGGCGCTGGGGAGCCCCGCCCACCATACCCCCAAAGAGAGAGGTGCTCTATCTTACTCCCAGCCCAGCTCCACTTCTTACTGACAGGAAAGCACAGTTAAAAACAAATGTGCTTCAGATACTCGTAGAGCTGTTACTGCTGAACTGAAGAACAGGGCAGAAGAAAAACAATGGCAGGGAAATAAAGTAACACTTTCTGTTTCATTAATTGGGTAAAATGGCCTGAATTGAAGAACATACATTTTTTGCTTTTAAAAGGGGGACCACATGTAATGTGACCCACAATATCAAGTCGATGACAAAAACTGCAGACTATCAAACTGAAACATTCTTGAGATCTCTGAATTCACAGCCCAGAAAGATCCTCTTTAAACAAGCCTGCCTCTACTGGGCAAGTTGCCTCTTAAGAATTGTGACACAATCATTATTAAGCAGCTAAGCATCTATGGTGTGTAGGCACCCTGCTGTTATTGTTCAGATGCTCTCTTAATCTTGTTTCTGCCACTTTGGAAAAGCGCTTTATCAAAAACTATGGAAATTTGACAGGTCTGTAGGGGGCTGTCAGACAAATCTTATTTCACACTCAAAAGCCTATTCTCATGAATGACCGGACAGATCTGTTGGAAATTTGGGGTGCGTGGGCAGCCATTTAATTTTGTTAATTATTAGCTTGAAGGTTAAATAATATGGCTGCAAGGGAGCCAGTGAATTTGAAGATTGAAAAACCATACCTCTTTGAATTACATTAAACACTGTACAGGGACAAGAGAAATGCTCGCTCAAAATATTTTTTTGTCAGCAGGTCACAAATGGCTGCAATTTGACAGCTGTGATTTTATTGTAGAATTATGAAGATTACTATATATTCATAATTAGCTGAAACCTTAACTTTAAGAGTTCCCTAGGAAAATAAATAATAGTACAGTTTGAACTATATGAAGAATTTCATATATAGGGAATGCACATGACTTCTTTCCTGGTAAGGCCACATCTACAGAGCCTCTAAGCCTCCGGATGAGTGTGTTTACAATGAGAGTGGTAACATAAAACCATAGCAATACATAATGATAAACAGGCCATTTGGCCAATCTACAATCATTTTACCTACAGTCTAGAGAATATCCAGCACTGCATGGACTTGAGAACCCCAAGGGTCTGGACTTGAACACCCCAAGGGTCTCTGCCTCTACTACATGACCTGGCAAGCTGTTCCACGCATTGACAACTTGAATAGATTAAGAGAATTGTGAAATACCTAGGCGATAACAGCACTCAGAATATACCGCCTGGTATCAAGTCCTTAAAATGAGTTCTTAAAATTCTCATGCAAAGAAGAAAGTTGAAATTAAAGCATGCTTTAGTAAATCAGACAGAATACTTAATCAACCTAATTTAAGAAATCTCCACCCTGTTTTAGCACATTCACCCCATATATACCTATGCATGAAAAGATTTAACTATTCATCTTAAGAAAGTTGCAAAGTGACTTAACCCCTGCAAATGACATCCCAATAGAGATTTTACCCCTTGCGACCACTTAGTAAATCTGACGTACACTACCGGTCAAAAGTTTTCGAACACCCCCATTTTCCAGTTTTTACTGAAATGTAAGCACTTCAAGTCCAGTGAATAACCTGAAATGGTACAAAGGTAAGCGGTAAACTGTCAGAGGTCAAATAAAAAAATAAAATTAATAATAATAATAATGTAAATTTCTCATTATAAAAAAAGGCCCTTTTCAGGGAACAAGTAATGGGTTAACGTGGGTGAACAGTCACTCTGTGCAAGTCGCCGACTCTAGATCCAGCAAAAGAGCCCCAGACCATCACGCTTCCTCCTCCATGTTTGACAGTTGGTGTCACACACTGAGGAACCATCCTTTCGCCTACTCGATGGCCTACAAAAGCCTTTCCAAATTTCAAGATTTCAAATTTTGATTAATCGGTCCATAAGACCTTCTTCCAGTATTCAGTAGTTAACTGGCGGTGCTTCATGGCCCAGGCAAGCCTCTTTTTCTTATTTTGCCATCTTAGCAATGGCTTTCCTTCTTCAAACCTGCAGCTCGAAGTCTTCTCTTCTCTTCAGTTGAAACTGAGTCGACCAGTTAAGCTGTGCTTGAAGCTGTTGTCCTGTGAGCCGCCTATCAAGCTGTTGACTGTCAGAAACTTGTCTTCTGATTTTGTTGTGGCTTTGGGTCTGCCAGACCTCTTCCTGTCAGAGTTTTCTCCAGTTTCCAAGTGCCTTTTTATGGTGTAGGAAACTACTCACTGTCAAAAAATGTAAATTATTCTTCAGTTTTTTTAACCCCTGGCAGTTTACCGCTTACCTTTGTACCACTTCAGGTTATTCACTGGACTTGAACTGCTTAAATTCAAGTAAAAACTGGAAAATGGGGGTGTTCTAAAACTTTTGACTGGTAGTGTAGATATTGTGACCTTTTAATCCTTTAGTAAAGTCTTTCCTCATAACTTCTACCTTTCATACCAGGTACCAATTTAGTTGCCCTTATTTGTACTTTTTCAATAACTTTTTCTATCATATAATGTGGTGCCCAGAACTGCACATTGTACTCCAAGTGAGGTCTGACAAAGGCATTATATAACATTAACATAATCTCCTTTGATTTATACTCAATACTTTTTACTAGGTATCCCAGCATCCTATTTGCCTTTGTCACTGCTACAGCACACTGCTTAAATCCTGATAGACATTGATCTACTACTACTTAAATTCTTCATACACTACACGTTCACATTGTGCTCCTCCCATAAAATACTCATTTCTTAAAGGTTTATTACCCAGATGCAAAACTGTATATTTAACTGACATTGAATGTCACACTTCTGGATTTTGTTTAAATCATCTTGGATTACTTTAGTAGATTCTAAACTGTTTGAGAGACTGTAGAAAGGCTGTAGAGGCACAAATCTGATCGGAACAAAGGCTCATTTCTGCTACACACCTTCTCTGCCTTTAAGCTAATTAAGTACCCAGGTCAGTTCTGCCATGCGATGGGAAGGGCTTTGGAGAATCCTGGCTCCTGGCCTATGCACAATCCGAAAAAGAAGGAAGGTTCAATTGAATCCTTTTGTAATCATCTCCTGTAACAGTTATCCGGGTCATTATAGCAGGTCTCTGCTGTGGCCCGGCCAGCTCAGCCAGACTGATCTCCTTCCCCCCAGGCCTCCGTGACGACGGCACTCGGGTGAGCACAGAGGCACTTGAGGCTTCGCTCCGCTAACTTTTAAATTAGGCGGATGAGCAGGAGTGCAGGGTTCTCCCGAATCCGGGGGTGGAAACGCTGGCCTCCTGCAGACTTGTGGGAGTAGGCGACGAGTACTGTAATTAGAATTACAACTCTGCAAGAGGCGTGCGGCACTGACCAGCGAAGCAGCTGAGGCCCACCTGCCAGCCAGGCACAAATCTGGGAAAAACTCCTGCGCGGAAACTGTGGAAGCACAGCACAGGGAGGACAGTGTTGCTTCGAATAAGTTACTTCAAACCTGTTACTTCAAACAACAACTCTGTTGGGCGTAAAAACCATGCATAGATACTTATCTTCTTTGTGAGTGCGGGGAAAGCTGGAGAGAGGCATCTCTATTGACTGGTATGTAAGCGACAGGTCCAGGGCCAAACCGGGTACGTGAGCGCTCAGCCCTGCTCTTATGATCATTACGCACTCATGAATTGAGTTACAGGTGATTATTCGGGGGGAAAGAACACTCGTTCCTCCTCACCCCACAGACGAAGGGCCTCCTTCCTCAGGGCCGGGAGAGCCAGCACGAGCTCGCCGAGAAGCGTGAAGGGCATCCCTGTAAGACAGGTGGGTGAGTTCCGTCTCGGAGGAGCCGGATCGTTTCCGGCCTTGGGGTATTAGCTTGTCCCGTAGTGGCAAGGGTAGAGGGTGAATGGAAAGAAATAGAGAGTACAATTGGCCACCAAACTGGGAGAAAAACAGGGGAAGAAATCTGAAATAAATGTATTTTTTTTTTAAAGCCTTGGGAGAAGACCTTAAAATAGTTGAGAGGGCTGCTGGCTGACTCATCCTATTAGGCTGCAGTTCTGGCATGTGGATGGGGCCCATGGTTTGGTACTGTATCCTCCCCTGTGCTTGTCGGCTCTCGCCCAAAGTGACAGAGGAGGTTGCAGCGATGAGCATGAACACACACAAATTGGCCATTCAAAATAGGGAGAAAAGTAGGAATAGAAGAAAAAAAGAAAAAAAAAAAGAAGAAAATAGCAGTGAAGGCGTGGAGACAATCCATGTGCCTGCCATCCTTATTTCACTGTGAGGAGACCACAGTGTATGACACACCTGAAGGAATTCAACAGGTCTGCCCAGAAATATATGGGAAATCAGCGCATTTATTTATTACAACGCAAAGCCAAGGAAATGCTGCCTGACATGCTGCCATGCTATTGTACAGAGGGTAATCCCTGTGATACTTGCACAATTAAAATGTATTTGTACTGAGATGAAGGACAAACGTTCGTGGTAACGGCACATACACCTGCCTACGCCAAACACATTTTATCTCACATGCGTTGATGCAACATCCGTACGGAAATGATCCATTGCTTAAGAACAAAACGATGAAGCCAGCTATGTACCAATTTCTAGTTTTAAAGGGCATCACATATATAATTTTTTTTATTTGTTATGCAAAACCCATGAATATAAATCCATGAATGTGAACCCCATTACACCATCGAGTGGCAGGATTCTCTGAGGACCGTGGTGGAAACAACACAGTTGACAGTGAGGTGGGATAAGGACAGCAAGACCAAAGAAGTCTGGCCTCAGCACAGCCCACAGCAACACAAAGCAGAGTGTGCATCAGCAGCGGCGGCTGTAAGAGCGTTTCTCCTCCTGGTCTAAGCCTGTATTCACACAGGGTGTGTGAGGCTGAGGAGACAGTGGGGTGGGAATATCTGTGGGCTTCTTCTGATTAGACAGCTGCCAGACAGCTGGGGGAATTTTGGCACATAAAGTCCAGAATGATCTGTGAGCTCCCACACGTTATGACTTGAGTGGAACTTGGAACTCTTAAAATACAAATAACCAACAAAACTTTTATGGAGTGTTACAGGTCTACTGAGCCTTCCGCATGTTTTTTTACAGACCTATATCGTTATTTAATGTATAAATACCTAACGTCAACAGTATTTAATTGTAGCAGCTGTAAATTTATGTAATTCCCCTAACTACTACATAGGGATTTCTTTCTGGAAACAAGGAAGTAAATAACCAAATATAACAATTTAGCCATTGTCATAAAAAATCTGATTTCTAAAGAGCACTCCACAGTCCAATTATGTGAATGCAATTATGCATCCTTCAAAATAAAGCTGCAATGTCTTGATTCATTTTTTGGCAAATGCTGGTTAACCCCCTGATCAAATACTCGTATTCAATATATGAATTCCGTGTGTGAAATTGCAGCGTAAACAATGTCCCGACATTATATCGGATCTTGTCTGTGTTTACGGTTGCGAGCTGCCAGCAACAGACGGTGTATGCTGATATTTATTTGATTTACCATATTTTCAAATACTCGTGAAAATATATGAATTCACGCTATCTGAAAAAAATCAGAATCATTGCGGACTGCTGCGAATAATTAACGGGAGGATATTTAACCAGCTGGCATTCTGTTTCGGCGCTTGGACATTATCTAGCTTAGCTTGATAATACCTATTGTGATTAATGTTTCTTGCCTCTCGAGAACTTGTTTGTGTGCTTATTGTGGTTTAGATTCCCAGCGTTTAGTTTATTCCGAGATTTTGGATACGTTTTGTTTGTTCCTGATCGTTGGTTATTTTGTTTTGTCTTGTTTATGTCTTTCCGTGTCTTCGTAGACACGGATTTTCTTTTCGTTTTCCTACAGACGTTTAAAGATGAATATCTTAAACTTTTGATCATGTGCCTGTGCCCAATGCCAGACTTTGGATGTTGTCAAACTGGCTTCTGTTAGTCGCAAGAAATGCGTAGGCTACTCTGCAAGGTGTCTTTGTCTGATGGCTTGACCATGATCTTTCAGGTGTGGATCATGAATATTCAGTAAATTAGCATATAGCCCTCCCACAGCCTGAAATAAATGTGACCAGTTCTGATAAAAACAGGTTTTTAGCTATTTAGATCTCATATGTGCTAAAACATTTTCACACCCTTACATAACCAAGACCTTGATGAACAAACGCACATTGGCAAAACAATTCGTCACTATAGTTTAGTGTGTGCTTTCACAACTTTTGTGACAGCAGAAAAATTAACTATTTTTAACTTGTGTGTTTGTAGATCTATTTACAAGCTGCATATGATACTGACCAAACTATTGATGGCATACAAATGTAGCTGTGATTGTCCTTCAAATAAAAATATTAAACACTTTGGAGTAAATGTGTGGTTAAAGGGCAGTTAACTGGAGTCTGCTCCTTGCTGGTGGAAATCACTGCCTAAGGCTTTCAATCTGAACTCTGTGCCACTTGAGCAGATAGCGAAATTCCCCCATCGCACCTAATCTGATCCACACTGCCGATAAAAGTCGTTTTCACAGATTGCTTCTCCCCATACATGACCCTGTGGCTGAGGGCTTTATACGACCGGGGCAATAACGTCAAATGTGTTCGGATCCATCTATATTATACTGGGCGCATGAATAATGGGTCCATCACGGCCTCAGTCATGATAATGAAAAGTCACTATACAATGCTGTCTAGCTGTAACAACTGTTAAATCTCTGTCGAGATGCTACAATTCTCACTGCTGTCGAGATGTTACAATTCTTTCTACTATTGAGATGTTACAATTCTTACTACTGTTGAGATGTCACAATTCTTACTGTAGTCAAGATAGCTTGAGTGTCATTAGGTGGCTATGCCCAGAAGTCTGCAGCCATTAATTCTGTAGTGACCTGAAGAACCACCCTACTACAGCATTACAAAACCAACTGCATTCTGTCAAGGTAGGGTGGGCCAGGGGCCACGGGGTGGCATAATGGTGCACATTGCGGCTGGGGTTCGATCCCCACCAGCCTGGCTCGCCGTGTGCAAAGTGGTTCTGTGTGTACCGGAGTTACGGTCGACAGCTTGGCGAGTTCCGTCTTGAAGGAGGAGGTTTGGCGCCTTTGTCACTGCTGATCCTGAGCTCGTAGTAGGAGGGAAGAGATACTTGGATTAGAAATAGGGTACAATTGGCTTCCAAACTGGCACAAAATCGGGGAAAAATCTGTTGTTTTATTTTTATTTATTTTTAAAAGGTAGGGTGGGCTTAGGTCAGTCTCCTTCACTAGTCTTCATCAGTGAGAGGCTCTCCAGTAATACGCTGTGCACCTCAGAATGTGGAATCCAGGAATATATATTGGTATATAGAGCAAGGGTGCTGTAAGTGTGCTCGGTGCTTTTGTGTCAGTACAGGTTGTGTAGCCGTGGATCCAGAGATGCATGGTTGTACGAAATCAACATGCATCCTTTCATTTGCAGTTTTTCACCACAATAACTTTACTGTACTTCTGGCTGCTCTACATCTGTACTACTGTTGGTTGTGTTTCTGCTGTTATGCATATAAAAAATGCTATATTTAATGTCATGTTCGCCTTGTACGTCACTCTGGTTCGCTGAAGATATACAAAACGTACTTTTCTTTGCTTTGCTTTTGCTTTTTCGAGTTTCTCAAAAACCTATGCCAGGGTTTCTCAAACTTTTTTACTCCACGACCCCATTTCATGGGTGGGAAAAAATTGCGACCCCATACATAAATGATAGTGTAATTACAACGCTGAAAAACTTTAGTCCAGAAACATATATTGGTGGTCTATTTCCAAAATAGTAGCAAATGCATTCACAGGCTATATCTTTATGAAAAACAAATAAAACAGACTTAATAGTAGCAAATACAGTACATTCACAGGCTATATCTTTATGAAAAATAAAACGGACTGCTTAGCCTACTTAATGGGATGGATGTGCTTGGAGTGTTGAACACAGTTCATCGATGCGTGGCTGCGCTGGGCTGAGAAAGAGGCGGAGATCCCCTTCAACTCTCAGACGCGATCTATTTATTTTTAATTAAAGTCAATGCCGAAAACCCGGATTCACACAGATAAGTTGACGCGAAGGGGACAAGCTTTCACAATGCAGCATTAGACAACTCGGGGTATTCACTGCGCACCGATATCCAGAAGTTTGCGAGGGGACAGGGAAGGAAAAACTGTTCTCCAATTGTGTGGGCTTTACCGGTCTTCGCGATCCAATGTGCGACGACAAATGAAGCCTGTAGCCCCCGTTCGTTTGCTGCTGTTGCAGTTTTAAGCACGGTTTTCTGTCCTCGTAAAACGTTTTGTTTCCTCTGAAAGAAATCTAGCGGCTTTGCTTGTAATGCGCTGTGTTTAGTTTGCAAGTGGCGTTGCATTTTACATGGCTTAAAGCTCTCGTTAGCTAGAACTTCCCCACACACGACACATTGTGGTCTTGGGTCCTCCTCATGTCATGTCCATGTAAAGCCATAGGTGAGGAATTTGGGGTCATAACTTATTTTATTTCCTTTTTGTTTTATTTGTATTTTTGTAATTTTCTGCTGGTCTTTTGCTAGAATTTGACTCACCTCCAGCACCACTCCTGACAACAAACTTGTCCATTTTCGTGACTGCTGTATTGGCGCGCTACACATGCAATGGGGTAGTGCAGTAACGTTAAACGCATGCGTTGGATTAAACTCATGCATGTCGGTAGATTAAAAATAATCGGTCAGAAAAAACTGATTTGACGAAAAAACGGGCAATTTGATTTTCATTTAAAAAAATGTAAAGAAATGCTTATGGTTAAAAAAAAAGTACATTTATTTAAATGTTTAAAAAAATTGGCGACCCCACCATGACCCTTTGGCGACCCCAAGTGGGGTCGCGACCCATAGTTTGAGAACCGCTGACCTATGCAATACTTTTTATTTGGCCTTAATGCTGGAACACACTGCTCTAACATTTTCCCAAATCTTTGGTAACCTTTGACTCTTAAATGTCCTTAGGTCATTTTAAGCAGGATCTCTTCAACTTATCGACAAGAATATACGTTGGAGATAAACAACAAGATATTCAGTTGAAAGCTGAGGGATGACCTCTTAGTTTAACATGTTCTCCTCTTTCCTCTCAGATTCTGTAAGAGAACACCTCCTCCCTTTCCCTCATAGCTGCCTATATAATAGGTCTGTTGGAAGAGGAAATGTCATAAATAGCACATGAAAATGTCAAATTAAAGCATTTGCCACAATTCTGCAGAGAACGAAGATGCCTGCTCTATTACTAATTTTCCATTTGCAGCTGCAGAATTCACTGAAACATCAGCTACTCACAGGAGACTTGCTGGATGGTAGCCATGGTAACTAACTACATCCTCCAGAAAAACAATATTCGGTGAGCAAAATGTGCGTTAACAGAAATCTGGTCTTTCATTGCAAAAAAAGAAAGAAAATAATTAATTAATTTATCAAAATGAGATTAAGCCTTTCACAGTTAAACCTTTCACAGATTAAATGGAGAGTGACACTAAGACACTGGCCTTTTACAATGGCCAAAAAAAACATTCTTCCAAAGCAAATCCACTTGCTTTAACCACATGTCATAAACATTATGAGTTTATATAATCATGAGATGCGTGTCAGAGGAGGGCTTTCTTTTCAGTGCATGCTGAGCTGTGCTAACGCAGAACTAACTGCACCAAGGATGGGGCTTCTTCAAAGCATCTGACATTTTTTCCTTCAGACTTCAGCCAGATAATCAGCTGAAAGCCTCCACATTACCTGTACATTATTACACGGAAATGATCAGTCTATAAGGCCTTGTGTTTACAGAAGCCATTCAGATTAAGTACTGTATCTCACTCAACAGGGTTCCAACAGCAGGGTCAATGGCAGGATTAAAATAAGCAACCTTCGAGATGCCTGGTTTGTCACGTGGTGCTGGAACGTGGCCCCACCCACTCCCCAGAGACAGAGCGGCCGAGTTCTCGTATGGCTCGGCGCGGGGGAGAGCAGAGGACGGCTGCTGATTGCCGGTTTCCGGGGGCGACCCCTCCCCGTCGCATGTGTTCTCCCTGTTTGACACTTCCTCCTCCTCCTCCTCCTCCACGCGGTTGGCCGAGCGGCGGCGGTTATGCAAGAGGGAGCCGCTTCCAAATGCGGAGAGGAGACAGACTCCAGATCTCGTACAGCATGTGAGCGTTCCCCGTGACCATGAGAGAGAGAGCTGGCTCCCTCCCCAGCTTGCCTCTCCACCTACACTGTAAAGCAGACAGACTGAGTTTCTCCCAGCAGGTGTGAAAGAGTGCAACGACTGCCAGCGCTGGCCTGGCCAATCCATCACACACCTACATACATGTCTGTTCACTACTACACAATGACCTGGGATTAACAGCTAGCTGCAGACTGTGTGATTGTGATTGTGATTGTGTTTGTGTGTGTGTGTGTGTGTGTATGTGTGTGTGTGTATGTGTGTGTGTGTATGTGTGTGTGCCTCTGCGTGTGTGGGTGTGAACATGCATTTGTGAGTGTGTGTGTGTGTGTGTGTGTGTGTGTGTGTGTGTGTGTGTGTGTGTGTGTGTGTGTGTGTGTGTGTGTGTGTGTGTGTGTGTGTGTGTGCATGTGCATTTATGTGTGTGTGTATGTGCGTGTGCATTTGTGTTTGTGTGCATGTGCTGTGCAAATGTGTGCATGCAGTATGGACATCATGTACATGCAGATTCATGAGCACACTTCACTCACCCAAGCCAGCTAGCAAACCTATAGCTGAGCTGTGTAAATATCCCCAGTACTGGCAAGCTACATTAGTCAAGTGCAATCACAGTAATCTCACAATAGTTAACCCTTTAAAACAATCCCAATATCCAAATAATTATGTCTTACATTTAGCTTAGGTTACTAGCTTGACTCCAGTTCCCAAGTTCAGGAACTTAGCTAGCTAGCAAGCTGCAAATAGATTGTAAGCTCACAAAAATACCTTTCTGACTATTAAAAAATATTCATGATGAGCTATTAAAAGATTAATGATGAGCACACTTCACTCGCCCGTGCTAGCTAGCAAATCTAGCCTGCCATGTAAATATCTCCAGTACCCACTAGCTAGCTCCCTGACTATGTTAGTGCAATCACTAAGCTCACAATAGTTCAAAAGCAATCTTCCTTGTTGGCTCCGGTTACCAGTTTCACACTGATAATGACTATCTTACAACCCTCGTTTTCTGTATAATTTTTAAACGTTATTCTCTTGAACAAAACGGATATAATAATAACCTCCAATGCTATACTTTTTCTCTCTCTTCATATTTTGTAGCGGTCGTAAAATCTGAGTGAAACTCGTTTCCTATTTAATTGTCCCTGTCATAATAAAAGTGTCCTGCGTGTGGTCGGATTCACCAGCTATTATCATTTAAACATACAATACCAGTTTGAGTGGTGTACTGAACAAAAGTTTGAGTACACCTGCTGGAAACTAGGTTTATCTCATAATTGACAATGTCTTACACCATATAAGTTTATGTAAATACTTGAAAATGACAAAAAACACATGTAACAATAAACAAAAGGAATCAAAGCAATGTTCAAGAAAAGTGAATTGAAAATGTAATCTTGGATTCCTCAAAATAGCCACCCTTTGCCTTGATAAATGGCTCACAAACACGGGCCATTCGGTTAATAAGTTTCAGCAGGAAATCACCCGACATGTCTTCCCAGCTCTCCTGCTGCAATTCCCAGAGACACTTGTGGATTACTTTGTTTTGACTCTTCTGTCCAGTTTGTCCCATACAAGTTATATGGGAATGAGGTCTGGACACTGGGCAGGCCAGGGCATTAGTTTGAATTGTCCTTCACGTTCCTCCTTCACCAGATAGTTCTTGCACAACATCAAGTTATGTTTCAGGTCGTTATCTTGCTGTAGCAAAAAGGAGTGCCCGTAATCCAGATGGAAGATGTACTCAAACTTTTGACTGGTACTGTATATTACAAAAGAATATCGATACATTAGCCTACTTGTATAATTTGTATTGCAAAGTGCCAATCTTCACTGGCTTTTTTCCCCCACACAACGACAGTTTTTCCAATTTGGATAATCTATTCAGCCTAGTGACAGAACACAACCTGAAATGCACATTATTATTGTGTTTTTTTTTAAACTGTCATGACAATATCATTGTTATGACAACTATACAAGCTTTGGCAATATGTATTTTAAAATACAGGTAACTGCCAAAATACAGTAAACACCAACATCAGGAGGACTTCAGGAATACACCGCCCCCTCCACATACATGGAAAAGCAGTGGAAAGCGTGGAGAACCTGAGGTTCCTCGGAGTCAATATGTCAACACAGCTGACATGGACCTCCAACACCTCACAATTGATTAAAAAGGCACAACAAAGACTCTTCTTCCTCAGGAAGCTGAAACAGGCCCAGCTTCCACAGAAACTGCTGCTAAATTTCTACAGGAGCACTACTGAGAGCATCCTGACTAACTGTGCCACTGTATGGTATGCCAGCTGCACAGCAGCTGAGCGAAAGGACCTGCATCGGGTGGCCCAGTGCATTGTCAGGATGGAGCTCTCAAACCTAGACACCATCTATGCCTTAAGACTAAGGAAAAAGGCTAACAGTATCATAAGGGACACCACACACCCCGGCCACTCCCTGTTTGAACCGCTGCCGTCCGGCAAACGGTTCAGGTCAATAAAATCCCGCACCAACAGGCTGAAGAACAGCTTCTTTCCCAGAGCTGTAGCCTCCATCACACCTCTCCCTGCCCTGCCACGAAAATGAACAACAAGAACTGTGAGCGCACAGATACACATCAGGGACTGGGACACACTCACACACACAACATGGACGGTGACACACAAACGCACACACACACACCCACCTCCACCCTCAAAGACTGATATCACAGTCACAATCTATAAGCACAAAAGTTGCACTGCTTTGTTCATTTACTGTAATGTATCTATTGTATCGCTCTTATTTGTACTTGCACTGATTATACTTCATTTGCACTGTTTTTACTCTATTTTTAATTTTTACTTTATTTTTTAATTCTTAATTTATTCTTAATTTTTTACTTTATTTTTATATTGAGAGAAGCCACACAAAATGTCATTGTACTTGAGTATAATGACAATAAAGATAATTTCATTTCATAAAGTGTTTTAATAGGGCGGCAACCCAACTATAGTGTCCCTCTCTGTGAAGTTCCTGACAGACTGTTCTTGATTAAACTGCCTGCTCAGACCCTAGATTGATATTGCTTGTTTGTTTTGCCTTGCATCTTGACCCAATACACGGACATCACGGTCGAAGAGTGTGCGCGCATTTGACCACAACTGATGATGCCTTTCCCTCAGACATCCATGCCAAAATCACCTTAGCTACTGCCCCTGAAACATCAGCAAGTTGAGCAGTCTTCGTCACTGAAGCTCCTGCCAAACTTGCCCAAACAATCACCCCTCTTTCAAAGTCACTGAGATCTTTCAGAAATCTACTGTAATCTATCTACTAAATCTATTGTAAATCTGTAACACACATGTAAAATGTGACCTCAGCCCTTCCTCTCTCTCTCTCTCTCTCTCTCTCCATCCATCTATCCATCCCTCCATCTAGCTGATGATGTCAATAAAGCTTAACTACTGCATGGCTATTGCAATACTTTGAATTAATGCTTTACAAAGCTAAATATTTGACATCTCTATACACAATAACCCATTACATCCCCTCTCTATATATCCATCCATCTATTCCTTTATCTCTCCATATAAGCAGATGATAAAATGTATAAGAAACTACTGCAAGGCTATTATATTTGTCTGAATTATAATACTTTAACAAGAATTGTATTAAAACGAATCATTTTAATATTAAAAGTATTATTAAAAACCAAAACTCTCTCCATAGTTCTGTCTAAGATTTTTGCTGGAGGCAAACCAACAAAATGGTAAAATCAACATTTCCTTTCTAGCTAACAGCTGCAGGTAGATGACAAAAATGCAGCAAACCAGGTCAACAAGTTAATGTGTGTGTTTGGGGGTGATGTCTGTGCACAGGGACCGTAGAGTTAGTGTGTGTGTTTGGGGGTGATGTCTGGAACAGTAGAGTTATTGAGTGTGTTTGGGGGTGACGTCTGTGCACAGGGACCGTAGAGTTAGTGTGTGTGTTTGGGGGTGATGTCTGGAACAGTAGAGTTATTGAGTGTGTTTGGGGGTGACGTCTGTGCACAGGAACAGTAGAGTTAATGTGTGTGTTTGGGGGTGATGAACAAACATTTGCATAAACACACATGCTCACATAAACTCCCTCACAAACGCACGCACGCACACACACACCCATGCACATGCACAAACACTTGCATAAACACACACACACATTCACATAAACTCCCTCACACACAGACACGCATGCACACACATAGACATATATGCACACGCACACAAAGGCACGTACACACCCACGCACATGAACAAACACTCGCATAAGCACACACACATGCTCACATAAACTTCCTCTCACACACACACACACACACACACACACACACACATGCACAGACACAGGGCAGAATGTGAGCAGATCACACACATAGCTACAGCTCATAGCTGCTGCTCACTCTTCAGTGCACAACAGCTCCGTTGTTCATGGTTTCCCTGAGATAGCGTCTGAAATGTGACATCAGGAAGCCCATGTCTTCTGCACTCTGGAGCTGCTCCTGATATTATTCAATCCACAGAGATCTGAAGTTAATGACCGCCATCAGCAGTGCCTCACTACAGGGATCCCTGTCTCACTTTGAGCAAGATGACCAGCACCTCTGCCTCGCTGTGTGAGATGATTAACACTGCCTCACTCCAGGGAGATGACCAGCTCTCTCTGACAGTGCCTGGCATTGGACTCATCCACAGAGGGATCCAGAAAATGGCCGTTGACATTGGTTACTTACACAAATGTTGTCACCTGCGCAGTCAACACTTTCTTTACAAACAACTCCGGTGGATGAAAATAGAGACAGGGATTTAGAGACAAAAGTACAAATACACTCAAATCCCTGCCAGTAAGCCACATATGCACTGTATATATAACTGGCCACCACGAGCCCCCAGAACAGCACCCAACACCATTCTTCGACGAGAAATTCCATTATGTAGTGTTTTCTTGATGGTGGTGCAACACGCTGTCTCAGGTGCTGCTACAGAATCTCCCCTAAGTGTTCCAATTGGGTTGAGATCTGGTGACTGAGACAGCCATGATATATGGGTCAAATCATTGTCATGCTCATCAAAACATTCAGTGACCACTCATGCCCTGTGAATGGGGGCATTGTCATCCTGGAAGAGACCACTCCCATCAGCATATAAATGCTCCACCAAAGGATGAAGGTGATCACTCAGAATGGCTTTGTATTTGTTGGCATTTAACTTGCCCTCTGAGGGGTTGAGTGGACCTAAACCATGCCAGGAAAATGCACCCCCACACCATAAAAAAGCCACCGGAACCCTTCATTTACTCAAGTGTTTCCTATATTTTAGCAGTTACCTGTATGTACATCATATGCCCTTTAACTGTGCATACACAGTTACCTGCACATCTCTGCTGCTAAAAGACCGAAATGCTCATATCCTTTCCCCTGAAACAGAAAGGTAATCATATCGTTAACGCGATCATATTCCTGCCCCTCCAAAAAGACCCTGCAACCCTGTGCCAATGCAGAGGGAGAAGACAGAGATGGAAATCACTCTCCTGATGCTCAGTGGCTCGATTCTCCATTCATTGGGAGTATTTCGATTGCTGTTGAAGTAGATTTTTTTCCAAGCGTAAAAACAGGAAATAATTTTAGTTACAAAAAAAGCATATATTATATATATTATTACAGTTGACTTCTGGAATATACACTATATGGCCAAAAGTCAGTGGACACCCCTACTAATTATTGAGTTCAGGTGTTTCAGCCACACCCATTGCCAACAGGTGCATAAAATCCAGCACATAGCCATGCAATCTCTACAGACAAACATTTAGAATTCAGAATGGTTCGTAAAGAGCTCAGTGACTTTAAACACGGCACTGTCATAGGATGCCACAAGTCAGTTCGTGAAATTTCTGCCCTACTAGATGTCGCCTATCATCTGCTGCATCACTCACTACAGAGTACCAAACTGCCTCTGGAAGCACCATCAGCACAAGAACTGTGCGTCGGGAGCTTCATGGAATGGGTTTCCATGGCCGAGCAGCTGCACACAAGCCTCACATCACCATGCACAATGCCAAGCGTCTGCTGGAGTGGTGTAAAGCACGCCGCAACTGGACTCGTATTCTTGGAATTGTATTCTTTGGAGTGATGAATCATGCTTCACTATCTGGCAGTCTGATGGACGAATCTGGGTTTGGCAGATGCCAGGAAAATGCTACCTTCCGGAATGCATAGTGCCTACTGTAAAGTTTGGTGGAGGAGGGATAATGGTCTGGGGCTGTTTCTCAGGGTTTGGGATAGGACCCTTAGTTCCAGTGAAGGATATTCTTAATGCTACAGGATACGAAGACATCTTAGTCAATTGGGCGCTTCCAACTTTGTGGCAACAGTTTGGGGAAGGCCCTTTCCTGTTCCAGCATGACTGTGCCCCTGTGCACAAAGCGAGGTCCATAAAGACATGGTTAGATGAGTTTGGTGTGGAGGAACTCGATTGGCCTGCACAGAGCCCTGACCTCAATCCCATTGAGCACCTTTGGGAGGAATTAGAACACTGATTGCGAGCCAGGCCTTCTCGTCCAACATCAGTGCCTGACCTCACAGATGCTCTTTTGGCTGAATGGGCACAAATTCCCACAGACACACTCCAAAATCTTGTGGAAAGCCTTCCCAGAAGAGTGGCAGCTGTCATAGCCAAAAAGGGGGGTCCAACTCCATATTAATGCCAATGGTTTTAGAATGGGATGTCCAACAAGCTCATATAGGTGTGATGGTCAGGTGTCCACTGACTTTTGGCCATATAGTGTATATATATATACACATACTATTATGTTGCATTGATTATCAGCTGGTGGCAGTACATGTTTTACAGATGGCAGGCGTGGAGGCCACAGAGAGAAACAGATTGAGAGGCTATGATGTTTTGCACAAGACAAGGCTGAAAGTCCTCACTACTCACCTCTGCACTGGTTCCCTATCGCAGAACACATCAAATTTAAATCACTGGTGCTGGCTTATCAAGCCACACACACGCACACACACACACACACACACACACACACACACACACACACACACACACACACACACAAAGCACAAACACACTCTCATAAAAAAACAGTGAGGGCCACTTCAACACTTAACTGCAGGAATCACCATTCACACGAGAACAGAAACCATCCACAGCTAAAAGGATATGACATGAATTTCAAACCTACATCGGGGAGACAGAGCACTGACTCTTACACAGAGAAAGACCCTCAGAAAGACAGACAAATGGACACAAACGCATAAATTCTCACTGCTGCTCCCTGGCTGTCCGAGCCAAGTACACATTAATGGCCTTAAACTATTTTTTTTACTTAATGATTTTAATATCTCCGGATGAGCCTTGAAGAGCTATGAGAGAGCGCCCTCATCAGGCCACATTCTGCTTCCTCTTAAACTCCCCTTCTCTGTCAAACCCACGGATGCAAATGTTCCTGCCTTCAGTACAAATAATTAAAAAAATCCCTCCCTTCACCAAAGGATTTTATTACATTTTAAACATTTCTGGAAAAGAGTAAAAAATATCCATCTTACAGTTTGAGAAATGTGCCCTTAAAATGAGTAAAACAGGGGGAGTGAATAAGAGTGCAGTGTTTGGAGGGACGATGCAGTGTTTTACTTTTACACAAATACTGAGATTAGCGGGCTGAAACAATAACATCAGAGGGCTCCTGGGCAAAGTTGATACCCCCGTTTCACACAACAGGCAAGCCAGCAGAGGGGTTCAAAGTGAGCGGTTAATTCATTCAAATGTAAATGTGTGTTATTTGCTTTCTGACTGGTAGGAACTGGAACAGGTCCTAGGTCCATAACTGATGATTGCTGGCTGTACCCATGGCAGAAAATTCACACTGATTTGATCTGATTCTCTGGAAACTAATAATAATAATAATAATCATTGTAGTTAACTAGCGTCTTTCATGATCTCAAATAATCTCGGGTGATT
The DNA here is from genome assembly GCA_029706075.1 of Aldrovandia affinis. Taxonomy (NCBI): domain Eukaryota; kingdom Metazoa; phylum Chordata; class Actinopteri; order Notacanthiformes; family Halosauridae; genus Aldrovandia; species Aldrovandia affinis. Next base: position 8,021,333 of record JAINUG010000018.1, on the reverse strand, counting down.
CACAACAACCATTTTGGACCTCATCTCAGTGCTCACCACTCATCAGCAGAGAGGGAGGGAATTATTACTACAATTAAACTTGGTGACAAATCGGTGGCCGGACTGAGAGCGCCAGGCAAATTTTTCCAGGACACAGTGGAGCCCTATAGATAAACACTGTGGGATATTTAATGACCACAGTGAGTCAGGACACCTGGGTTTAACGTCTCACCAGAACAACCACGACCCCTACATTACAGCGTCCCCATAATTGCTGTGCTTGCTAGTGCATTGGTGTTTCTGCTTGGTCCACTGTGAAGGTCACCCCCTACTGGACCATCAGCACCACTACAAGTGACGTTGCATACTATATGCACCAAAACGCAGAACTATTGCAGAGCTAAATGCTTATGAAAACAAAACCTGGCCTTATCTGCAACTGGCATCAAATGTACAGTGTAAATAACCTTGCAATAATCCATTATTCCTTCCCACTTTCAGTAATTAGCTTCCAACATTGTATTTTGTCCTCCAGTAAAAGACAACCACAGGACAGAACATAAGAGCATAGAAAACAAGCCATTCTGTAATAAATTCTGACATGAATACAAACAAACGCAAACGCACACGCACACACACACACACACGCGGACGTACACACATGCTCACACACACACACACACACACACGCACGCACGCACGCACACGCACACACGCACACACACAGACACACAGACACACAGACACACAGCGCGTGGCTTCAGCCCTTCAGCCCATTCAGACAGAAGATATTAGGCAGATCAATAAGTAATAACCAGAGCCAGGCCTTCACATGTTGGTGTTTGCACAGCTAACATACTGTAATAACTGTTGACACTCAGCAAAGGAGAGGTTCCAGCCATGGTGGTGTAAATAATGAACAACAGTAGGGATTACAAAGTGGGACGTTCTGTTGTTGTACAAAACAAGCTGCTGTCCCACGTGATGGGGGAAAGGGAACTGGTTACACCTACGACAGAGCAAAGCTCCAGCGAGTACTTCTGGACGACTTTGGAAATGTGTGACCCTGGGAGCGTGTGGGGGTTCTCTTCTCTCTTCTAGCTCTACAGCTCTTTATTAAATCCCAGTTTGGGCTTGGCACACTCACGTATGACTGTGTGTATGTACAGTTAAAGGGCATATGATGTACATACAGGTAACTGCCAAAATAAAGGAAACACTTTAGTAAATGAAGGGTTCTGGTGGCTCTGTTATGGTGTGGGGTGCATTTTCCTGGGATGATTTAGACCCACTCAACCCCTTAGAGACGATGGTAAATGCCAATAAATACAAAGCCATTCTGAGTGATCACCTTCATCCTATGATGCATTTCTATCCTGATGGGAGTGGTATCTTCCAGGATGACAATGTTGCACCCCCCAGTTCCAGACACTTGTAGAATCTATGTCAAGGTGCATTGAAGCGGTTCTGGCGGCTATATTTTGGCAGTTACCTGTATGACTGCATGTATGACTGCATGTATTGTGGCAGGTGCCCAGAGGCATACCGAGGGGTGGTAGTAGAGGGGTGGTACACACTAGCCCGCTGGCTCCACCCCCGCATCATAATGGGAAGTCCGGGGCTAATGCACCACACCTGAGATACTGGCGTTGGGAGAGTGATAGTGAGATTTGTGTTTAGATTGATTACTTGCTCAACTTGTTTTGGAAAACCCTGTTTTGTGTGCTGACCCCTGTTTATCGGAGAACCTGGATTGGAATAATGACTACGGATTGCGGATAGCGACTAGGAGAGAATAATGGACTTGTTTGCTTCCCCTTATTCCCCGTTTTGTGTTCCCCTAATAAATCCCTCGTTTCCTATTTTCTGTTGTATGGTGATTTTGTCATCGTTCTTTGGCTGCGTGGAAACCCCACCCCCCTGATCCTGCCACAGTATGTAAGCATGTGCATTATGAGTAAAATGGGGGCCAGTTTGTGTCTCACCTTCAGGTGCATCGGCGTCACAGATCCTGACGTTCCCCATGGTGTGGTTCCCCTGCCCTCCGCTGGCCCATGACACTTTGCTCTGATCAAAAACACATCCATATACAGGGATCACCATTCAGACACATTCACCATCAGGGTGCCTGTCATCGATCACTAAGAGCTTTACAGTGTAGGAGGAGTGACTCATCCGGTCTGAAATACCACTACAGCGTCGCCCCCACCTGGGTGAGGCACAGAGCACTCAGCACACTTCAACTGAGGAGAGGAAAAGGGGGGGATTCATCCTTTAACAACAATGACGCAGTGCGGGCCTGAATTTAGAACCACAAAGTGTAGCCCCTGAATTTAGAATCACACAGTGGTGGGCCGTCAGGGCCTGCAAGGCCTTCTCTGCTGGCCTAAAAAATATCTGAATCACAGACTGATGTTAATTATATTTTTTCCATGAATACTTATTAAATAATTCCAAATGGTCTGTCCGCTTCCTTTCATAGCTTTTCTGGTTGCGCTGCTTCCAGACGTGTATTTTCATATTAAAGCATTTAACCAATCACATTTCAGCCATCATTTGTTGCCAGGGTCAAAGAAATCTGCCTGGAGGCCTTCACAATCAGTTCTGCAGGCCCTGTAGCATAAAATAAGTGTTGATTAAACTGTTGCTTCAACCAATCAGATTTTGAGTTGGGGGACACGAAGGCCTTCTAGAAGGCCTAGGTAACGTCAGCGTATTCACACCCTTTGATTGGATAGTCAGAGAGTGTCTGACTATGATGTAATGTGATTGGTTAAATGCTTTAATATGAAAATACACGTCTGGAAGCAGCGCAATCAGGGAAAAGCTATGAAAGGAAGCGGACAGACCATTTGGAATTATTTAATAAGTATTCATGGACAAAATATAATTAACATCAGTCTGTGATTCAGACATTTGAGCGGACATTTTCAGCCCTAAAGCGAATTAAAACTTATGCCAGAAATACGACAGGGCAGGCTCGACTTTCAGCATTAGCTTCGATGGCGATAGAAAAGGACTTCTTGATGGAACTGAAACACACGGATAATCTGTACGACAGAGTAATTGAACTCTTTTTGAGGAAAGAAAGGGGGATGGATTTTGTGTACAAATAATAAGGATTTTTGGTGAGTAAAATGTTGCTATTTTCCTAAATAATATTGCAATTTTTTGAGGTTATTATTGATGATTTTTTATGTGTGTCGCAGCTGTAGCACCCGGGTTTGTTTCTTCAGTAAAGGCATTTATTCTGGATACATGAGTTATCTATCTTCGATGCAACGGCAACGGGTGTCTGTTCGGTTTGTTTTTGCACTTTGTTTATTTATCTTTCTTCAGTCATGTTTCATTCTCGTTCTGTTCCACGTCTGTCATTGTTCCTGTTCGAGTTCCTCTCCTTGTCTTGTCATGCACTTCGGGAAATTCTATGTTTCGATTTTTTAGGGAGGAGGAGGAACGCATAAAGAAATCTGCGTGCGAATAAAGCGGAACGTGAGAAGGGTACAGAGATAGGACGAGAGAGAATGACAGCGATAGTTAGAAGCGTGAGATAATTAGTGATTAGTAGTGTTAGTAACTTAATCTAAATCCCTAATGTTAGTAGATTAGTTGGTTAGTACTATATACATCTAACTAATATATACAAAGTGTAATTAGAAAGTAAGAAGGAAGTAAAACGAGATTAGAAACGAAGACGGAAAAACCGAAACATAGAATTTCCCGAAGTGCATGACAGAACGAGAATGAAAAGATAAATAAACAAAGTGCAAAAACAAACCGAACAGACACTCAAAACATAACAATAAGATGGCTTTTATAGCCATAAAATAGTTATTGAGGGGTGGATTGATTCAGCCGGAGCACTACTGAAGGCCTAGGTGTAAAATGCACGGCACGCCACTGGAATCACGCAGTGTAGCCCCTGAATTTAGAATCACAATGTGTAGCCCCTGAATTTAGAATTATGCAGTGCAGCCCCTGAATTTATAATCATGCAGTGTAGCCCCTTCTGTAAGAAGCAGAAGTTGGATAAAACAGAGCTTGTGCCCGGAGGCTGCTTAATGCCAGCCACCAATCACGTGATCACGTGATGATGTCACAGCCCGGGCTTCCTGCAGGAGGTGGGGCAGGGCCAAGTTGCAATTAACGTGGAAAAAGAAAAGGCCTCTGAACATAAACAGCCACATAATTGTGTTCCAGAGTACACAAGGCCTGGTGATTTGGAGGGGGATTAAATGAACCACCAGCTGTTATGGCCAAACTGCCTTGACACTCCTGACACACTGCCGCAGGAGCGAGAGAAACAGTGAATAACAGGGAGGGTGAGGAGGGGGAAGTGTTTTCAAAGCCGTCTGACTCAAAACGGCCTGCGTACACAAACTCAGCATACAATCCCACAATCCTTGACTTTCTGTGCAACAAGTGGACACAACGTGGGTGTGTGGTTTTGTAATGATGGATAATGGGAGGTTAGCTGGTTGGGCGTAGGTACAACGGCACTGCAGAATGACAGAGGGCAATGTAGCTTTGAACTCTGGCTCAGTCCAGCCCCACACAGGTCACCTCTCCCTCTCCTGCGCCATCTCTTTTTATTAAACTCCCACAGGAGTTCAGTTGTGGGGTCCATATTTACAGAATTCTGTTTGCTGGAGCCCCTGAATTTAGAGTCACACAGTGTAGCCCCTGAATTTAGAATCACACACTGTAGCCCCTGAATTTAGAATCACACACTGTAGTCCCTGAATTTAGAATCACACACTGTAGCCCCTGAATCTAGAGTCACATGCTGTAGCCCCTGAATTTAAAGTCACGCAGTGTAGCCTCCCCCACCAAAAAAATGAAATAGAACCCCTAGGTAGAGCCCCTAACCCCCTAAACATTACAGACTGGTGTGGGTTCCTTAGTAAGAGAAACAGTTCCACCCACCCCCACCCCCAAAACCAACCACCCCCACCCCCAAAACCAAGACCCCCTACCCCCTCAAAATCCACAGGTAGCATTCCTTACCTGAAGCAGGTACTTCTGGCTGCCGTACATGACGTACTGGGGTGCCAAGCTGTAGATCATGTAGCTGGTGTGGAGGACGATGAGGAGGAGGGTCATGCAGAGGAAGAGCAGGGCCTGAGGCCTGGTCCTCCTGGGTCGAATCTTGTACAGCTGTCAGCGAAGAGGGCAAATGCACTCAATCAGCCACGGACCAGCTGAGGTCATTCAAAACAAAACCACGAAAGCACACAGCTTCACCCCTGAGAATAGAGCCAGGCCTGCTCTACAGGGCTGTGATCCAGAGAGAGGGAGAGTCTCTCTCTCTTACAGTGTACCCCTCAACTCATCGCCAAACAGCGACTTGTCTCGTCATTTGGGAGCCGGTGATTTGCCTGTAGTGCCTGCAGCAGCTGCAGGACTCGTGCGCATGACTGTGCAGCTCAGCTGGATGGCTGCAGAGAGAAAATCAGTGGCCTTGTGCTTTTCGGAGGCCAATGTGCCAATGCACGCTCTCCCTCAGTTATAATTACTGGAGTCCGCCACAGGACGAGCCTACAGTTGTGCGTGGGAGAAAAAACCAACAGGCAAAATAAACGTCAGGGCAACATTACCCGTATCCAGAAGAACCATATGCCCATGTTCCTGATGCCGGCCATCGATGTGATGACAAAGTACATGGTGATGACTGTGATCAGGATGTAGTCCATCGGGAAAACCTGGGAGATACCAGACAGTGAGAGCGAGGGAGGGAGAGAGAGACAAACGAGTTGATTGATACCAATAACCCCCATACTGAGTGAAGTTACCAAACTTGTTGCAACTGCATTGGCATTCATTGCCTCCGGCAATGTTCAAATTAATGTTAAGACACGGCCGTGTCTAATGCTATTGCTGTTTGGAGGTGAGTCAGATCAGAGCAACATTTTCTTAAGGGATAAATGCATGCTCAAAGGCCCTTTTTAGACAGCAATTTAACAGTGAAGGGACCAGACATTGAGCCTTGTGCTGACACCATCTGGGCCCAAGCCTCCCGCACTAACCTCTTCTGTCATTTAAAGGCGCATTTCAATCGATGTGATGCATGTGTATCACAAACGGCCCAGAGGCAGTCAGATAAACGCCACCAAGATGGTAGTTAGAGGTTACGCTAACCTAATAAAAGAAAAGGCTTTCTGAAGACGCATAAATAAAACGGGCCAATCTGGATCTACAAAACCAGCTCGTTTGAGGGTCGCCCGGCCTCACGGCTCAATACCCAATCGAGCCTAACCAATGCAGCTCACGGCTTGGCCTAAAAGCTTCCCGGTGTTGTGTTTGGACAGGTTACGCAAACGCCGGCTCCCAGCCAGAGTCGCAGGTGCTGACGCAAACACACGAGGGAGAGGCCATGCTATCAGGTGCTCCTGTCATAACTTTGGCGCTACGATTTAAGGCCGCGTTTTAAGGCCTTAGATGTGCCATCAATCCCAGAGTGCAACAGCAATGCCATGAATGACTTCTCCTGTCAATCGAGCTTGGGTCTGGGTTTAAGCCAAGGACAGTAATGAGAACAGCATACAAATATGGGTAGGCTGCCAGGCTCGCGTTCCTTATTTTATTTATTGCACTTCAGTCACGCCCTGCTGTTGCTCACTTCAACAAAGCTTTGGATCATAACAACGCAATTGTTGAGTTCACTTATGATTTTGATTGTTGTTCTGCTTTTTTATTTTATTATTATTATTATTATTATTATTAATGTTTTTTTACTTAATTGCATGCTGTGCAAAACATGGACGTGCCCTAAAGAGGAAATATTTTCATCTTTTCTTCACGACACAGGAGACAGTAGACATACCACAAGCTTCCAGCATAATTTTATCAAAAGACATAACAAAAAAGTTATTTGGGGAAGTATTTGAAAGTCATGCTGAAACACCCCCCACCCCCTGTGAGTGTCTTTGGCTCCAATTCACCTCTCAGAAATGTTAATGCCTTGCACTTTGGCAGCTTTTAGATCATAACTCTCATAACTACTGTTGGAGTCGACGTGCATTTTGAAAATTAGTAAAATACACACTGACCTTTAGAATTTCCCCATCTTGCAGAGAGACTTTGCTAATTCTTACAAAAAGTGGTGATTAGAACATAATATATAGGGAATATATATAGGGAATAATAACTCCTTATTATACATATTTCAACGATCCCCACTTAATAATCACTATAATTAACAGCCAGGGTTTCTCATTTTTGTTATTTCATTAAGAGCTTTGCAGGGCAGATAAATCATCTTACCTTTGAAAACATTCATTGTGCTGTTAATTGCGCTATGCGTGAGAGAAGCTCAAACATATCTTAAATCAGCCACACCGATTTCCTCACATACTTTACCTAATAACTAACTGTCATAAAATAGCTAATAATAAAATAACTGTTTGTTGGTTTTGGAGTGTGGGATTGAGGAGATGAACAGGTTAGACAGTTTTTAGAAACAAACCAAACCAAACCAGACAAAACAGTTCTGGGGCAACAGGCAAACTCAACTCTGAACTTCACACATAATTACCTTCATTACAAGGTAAAATAAACATTTTATGTGTTATTATTATTACTACTATTATCATTATCATCATCATCATCATCATCAGTAGTAGTAGTAATAGTAGTAGTAGTAGTAGTAGTAGTAGTAGTAATACTACTACTACTAATAACAATAATAATAATGAATGCAGTGAATGTGAATGTTGAGTGGACTTACGGGCTGCAGGGCCAGGAGAAGCTCGTTCAGAGGATTGGTGAGGTTGGTCCCAAACACAATGAAACCAGAGTTGACCCCAGCAGAGTGAAGGGCTTTATCCAGGCTGCAGTGGGCACAAAACCAGCAGGCTGTTACCCACCACCAACGGAAGTAATCTCCTCACCCAAATTAACTTTACGTAGCTTTGTGTGATGTACTGGAGACCAAAGGGGAAATGATTCAATACATTATATGACCTTGGAGCAATCCGCTAGCGCATGATGGTACAGCTTATATTAACATGCCGTACAGTCATTATAAATATGAATATTCTCAGCAGTGTATCCCTGAGCAAAATCAGCTGAACTGCAATTTTAGTTGCAGTGCATGCTGGGAAACTTCCTGTGCAACTCATTTGTCTTGGGTAATGTCTACAGAAAGGCATTCCAGCACCTTCTCTGTGCTTCGGGCTGGGGGATGGGGGACAATGGGGGACACTGCGGGACACTGGGGGACACTGTGAACCAGGTGTGGCTGCAATGGTGCAACATTTTTTAGACTTACTTTGAGATAAACAGAGCCACACTGAAGAGGAGGGCAACCAGGATGAAGAAAATCCCCAGCACAATCTGAGAAGGCAGAGATGAAGAGACCTGTTACTCAGCATGAAAAGGGGTGGGGTTAGTGATGTCACAAAAGGATGCTGCTGACCCTGTGAGCTTATTGGTCAAGGCGCCTCTGTGTGGCATGGATAGGTTTAGCCCCTAAGCTCCAGTAGACGTGTGATCCCCCTCTGATGTTATGCGAAAACTGGCACTTACCACATCCTGTCCACAAAGAAGAGTCAGACCAATGCACAAACATACAGATCGCAGAACGGCTCCAAAAACTACCAGGACAGAGGTCAGAGGTCAGAGACAGAGACTCCAAACTGATCTCAGGATACCTCCCAAAGCAAACCACTTTCACAGGACAAAGCCATCAAACTGATCTAAGAACAGCTCCTAAAGCAGTAAGCTCAAATCTATCTGTGTAATTGCCACTGCTTAATGATTTCCAGTAATTTCTGTACTGTTCCATTAAGCCTGTGGTTAAGTGCAGTATGTCCTCTGTACAGACTCTACCACATTCACATACAGCTCCATCATGACAGCGACTTTAGATCAAACTGTCATAGCCCAGAGACTGGGGGGTTTATAGAAAAACTGTGCCACGTTCACCTGAGCACGTACCTGAAACCAGTATTCAGACTGTATGGGCTTGATTTCATAGAAATTGTTTTAATAGAAAACTCACACACAGTCAGCACCACAAGAGGGTATATACTGGTGCGTTAACAGTACCCCCCCTAAAAAAACTGTTGAGGATAAAAACAATAAAGTCAGTGACTTTTCATTGTGGTCTTTCCATAGGCAATAACAGAATAGGAAGAATGGTTCCCTGTGTTCAGACTGAATACAGACTGCACTAAAGCCCTGTGCTGGTTCCCTGAGTTCAGACTGCACTAAAGCCCTGTGCTGGATCCCTGTGTTCAGACTGCACTAAAGCCCTGTGCTGGATCCCTGTGTTCAGACTGCACTAAAGCCCTGTGCTGGGTCCCTGTGTTCAGACTGCACTAAAGCCCTGTGCTGGATCCCTGTGTTCAGACTGAACCGTCTCACAGACCCAAAGTGAAAGCTCATGGCTGCCTCTTCGATGTTGAGCTGATTCCACTGGACACATGGGCATTGGTTACCTACCAGAAATGGGAAAGGGTATAGAAATGACAAGGAAGTGCACCGCTTATTTAATATCTTCCACTCTCAGTCAGGTATGAAAATGTTGAGTGAAGAGTGAAAGAGTGAAAACATTTTCATCGTGGTCCCATACCACAGTCTACTGACGCATCCCTCCCAACTGACAGGAGGACAGAAAAAGGGCATCATATTCTAGAGCAGGTGAGGGAAACAGCACCTATGGAGAACTGATTACATTTTCAGAGGTACTTAACTGCAACAGAGTTTTGGGGAGCTGAGACAGGTTTTAAATTGTCATGACTGCTACAGGAACAGAACACAAGGCAACCGTCCGGAGTAAGAGAAAAACAGCAATGTGAAACAGCTCTGCCCGCAACCAAGCAAACTCTAAATCTTCACACTATCTCGCTCACACAGACACAACCACAGTGCGTACTCAACTGAGGCCATCACTGGCTTAAAAACATATATTAACTTTAGTCCCTCCCTAAATTCCTCTACTATATTACTATATTATATCTCCTTATTACGTTTCCTAAATTACACCCTGCGCAACACTCTTGATGTTGCTGCGCCTCTCAAAAAGAAAAAAACTAGCCAAAAGAAGCTTGCATCATGGTATACTGACCACACACGTGTTCTTAAACAAGCTTCTCGCAAGTTGGAACGGAAGTGGCGATCCACTAAATTAGAAGTATTTTATTCTGCCTGGAAAGACAGTCTGGTACAGTACAAATATGCTCTCTCCTTCGCAAGGTCAACCTATTTGTCTGATCTGATTGAGCATAATAAGAATAATCCTAAATGTATTTTTGATACAGTGGCCAAACTGACAAAGAACCAGACTGAAACCAATGCTAAGCCTCCGGCAGCCTATAATAGTAATGATTTCATGAACTTTTTCTCTGAGAAGATTGAGAAAATTAGAGATGGAATTACTAAAATGGCACCTTCTGCTGTAGCGGACACTGATCAGAAAGCACAGGCTTACCAGGACAGGGATCCTATGGCTACTCTTGAGTTTTTTAGTACTCTGGAGTGGACTGAATTTTCTAAATTGGTTATGTCCTCCAAACCATCTACTTGCCAATTAGACCCAATCCCAACAAAACTTGTCAAATAACTTCTTCCTGTTATGGGGCAACCCATGCTAGACATTATTAATCTGTCTCTCTCATCAGGCTATATGCCAAATTCTCAAAAGGTGGCAGTATTTAAGCCACTTTTAAAGAAACCAAACCTTGACCCCAAAAATCTCAGTAACTACAGGCCAATTTCTAATCTTTCTTTTCTTTCAAAAATTCTAGAGAAAGCTGTAGCTCAGAGACTGACTTCATTCCTGAAATCAGATGACATCTATGAAACTTTTCAGTCAGGATTTAGGAAACACTATAGCACTGAGACTGCTCTTATTAAAGTTGTCAATGACTTACTGGTATCTGTGAGGGCTTGTAGGGGTGAGGCCCAAGTGCGACCAATAGGGGATCAAATAAGGATCACTCCTGACGAATCAGGGTGCCCACTAAAATACACTAGGAAGCAAGGGACGGTACCCTGCAAGAAACGTGACAGTAAATTAATGGGAAACGAAACCCCCGCATATAGCGAAATAATAACTACCCACAACAGAGGGCGAATAAACACGGTCCGCGACCGGTAGTAAAACGGAACAGAAAAACACTGCCGTGTAGCCAAACAAACCACGACCCAGAAAATAGGGCAACTCTCAGATATCGGACAGCTTCAAGGAATAATTGCAAAGCTGCCAACGAAATAAAAAGGACCACTACGGGGAACAGGGAACTGACAATCTACCTCCTAAAAGATGATCTCTGAGTGCTACGTGTTTAGCTCCCGTAACCGATCACATCAAAAGGAGGAGAAACCAGCCAATGACCCACATAGAGGGAAAAGAAAGAAAAATAAACTTTGTGACGCAGCACAGACCTAATACAGATCTGGAACGAACCCAGACACCTAAGACGCAGCTTAGGAAAATGAATAGCTAGATAACTGCCCTGAGTCTGCCGGTAAGTAGCCCAGAAAACAGACTAAACAAAAACAAAAGTAAACACAGGACTTCCGTAGAAGCAACGCAAAAACTAAAATGAATCTTTTTTCTAGTTTCTAGTTTAGTTTCTAGTTTCTTTGTTTCTTGTTTCAAAGTCTCTTTAGGACTGTGAATAACCTTACCGACTTCAACGTCACATGAATTGACACTGAAGCGAGGAGCAGTGAAAACAGCGAACTTAAATAGGCAGCGAACACCTGTGAACAATCAGGTCTGGAAGAGGGGCAGGAACGTACTCACGAGGATTACAAAGGAGTACGCCCACACAGGGCTAAACAGGCACTCAAACCATTACAGTATCAGCTGACCGTGGATGTGTCTCTATTCTTGTGCTTTTGGACATATGTGCTGTGTTTGATACAATAGACCACCAAACTCTTCTGAGCAGACTTGAAAACCTAGTTGGACTGCGTGGACAGGCCCTCTCCTGGTTTAAATCCTACCTGTCAGATAGGTATCAATTTGTGCAGTTAAATGATGAGCCCTCTACTCGTGTCAAGGTGGAATATGGGGTCCCTCAAGGTTCTGTTTTGGGGCCATTGTTGTTCTCCCTTTACATGTTGCCACTTAGTGACGTCATTCGTAAACATGGTGTACATTTTCACTGTTACGCAGAAGACACACAATTATACCTTTTAATGAAACCTGGAAAAGTACAATTCGAACAGTTGGAGGCTTGTTTTAAAGACAAAAGACTGGATGTCAGATAATTTTCTATTGTTGAACGCTGATAAAACAGAGATGTTGGTCTTGGGGCCCAAAAACCTCAGAAGTGGGTTATCTGATTTAGCTCTGAATCTGGATGGTTGCTCCGTTGCTGCAAGTTTGGTGTTACTATGAAAATACCTTGGTGTTACTATAGATCCTGGTCTCTCATTTGATAGTCACATCAAAAACATTTCCAGAGTAGCCTTTTTTCATTTGAGGAATATTGCCAAAATTAGGGGCTTCCTGTCATTAATAGATGCAGAAAAATTGGTACATACCTTTGTTACATCTAGATTAGATTATTGCAATGCATTATTGTCTGGCTGTTCCAATACCTCACTCAGGAGCCTACAACTTGTACAGAATGCTGCTGCAAGGATCCTGACTAGAACAAAGAAGTATGAGCACAATAGTCCTGTGTTAGCATCACTTCACTGGCTTCCTATAAACTATCGTGTAGACTATAAGGTACTCCTCTTAACTTATAAGGTTTTGCATGGACTTGCAACTTCTTACTTGACTGATTTCCTTCATCCCTACAATCCCCCACGTTCGCTTCGTTCACAAGATGCAGGCAACTTGGTAGTCCCTAGAACAGGGGTCTTCAAGTAAAATTCAAAGAGGTCCAGTCCAGCACGTAACGGCGCCCCATTTTCTGTCGACGGGGGGGGGTGCTACGCGAAAAAAAGCTGCACGGGGGGTGCGCGAGGGAATAATGCGCCCCTCGGAACCGGTCCGTGGTGCAAAAAGTTTTGTTTTTTTTACGTTTTCTTACATTTTGCGCCCCTCGGAATTTTGCGCCTGGTGCAATGATAAACCAGTGCCGTAAATGCTAGAAAATCTGCGCCGCTTAAAATTGAAATGCTCCGTCAAAATGTAGTAATTCTCAATCATTTATCGGTTTTGGACGCGGTCCGGATAGGACGGCTTCTGGGTCCGGACCCGGACCGCGGTCCGCCTGTTAGTGACCCCTGCCCTAGAATATCAAAAAATACAGCAGGTGGCAGAGCTTTTTCCTATAGAGCTCCTTAACTGTGGAACGGTCTACCCGTTTCTGTGAAGGAGTCAGACACAGTCTCAATTTTCAAGTCTAGTTTAAAAACACATCTCTTTAGTCTCTCTTATATATCTCTTAGGTGCAGATGTGGAGGGGGCGCAGCAATAGAGCCTTCTGGTGCCATGAGCTATCCTTACTGTCACCGATCATAAGTGATGATCCGTCTCTTATCAGGACTGCTGATGATGAGGTGGGATGGTCTCTGAGTGCCCTCATGGCTTGATCGCCTTTTAAGGGGTCAGGGAATAATTTTCCAGTTTCCCCACATTGGCTCTAATGGTTTTCTGTTTTTTTGATTCCCTCTGGAAAATGTCAATTATGAAGCGATGTGTGACAACCTGTTTGTAAATGGCGCTATACAAAAATCAAGATTGATTGATTGATTGATTGATATATTGTTTAGTATTGCACAAGAATATATTTTTTTGTTGTTGTTATGTACAAGATTCAGAGTTAAGAAGCCATAGCCATAGTCTGTTAGACTGTCCTCAAATCCCCCACCCCCACCCTCATGGAAGGCAACATAGGCATGGCTGCAATACTCACTTGATGAAATTAATGATTGACATCCATTACACATCCATAACACATCTATTACACATTCATTACACATCAATGATGCCTCTGTTACACATTCATTACACATCCACACCCAAATGTTCCTCCAATATTTTCTGAAATGTAATATAATATATACACTACCGTTCAAAAGTTTGGGGTCACCTGCTGGAAACTATTTTTATCTCATAATTGACAATGCTTTATACCGTATACATTTCTGTAAATACTTTAAAATGACAAAAAACACATGTAACAATGAACAAAATGAACATCAAAGAAATGTTCAAGAAAATTATATAGAAAATTGAATCTTGGATTCCTCAAAATAGTCACCCTTTGGCGTGAGAATAGCCTCACAAACAGTGGCCATTCGGTTAATAAGTTTTAGCAGGAAATCACCCGACATGTTTTCCCAGCTATCCTGCAGCAATTCCCAGAGAAACTTGTGGGTTGCTTTGCTTTGACTCTTCCTTTCCAGTTTGTCCCATAGTTCTATGGGATTGAGGTCTGGACACTGGGCAGGCCAGGTCTTTAGTTTGAGTTGTTGTTCACATTCCTCCTTCACCAGATAGTTCTTGCACAACTTCAAGGTGTGTTTCGGGTCGTTGTCTTGCTGAAGAATGAAGGAGTGCCCGATTAGCCATAGTCCAGATGGAAGGTGACCCCAAACTTTTGAACGGTAGTGTATATAATATATATTATATAATAGAATTCTACAATATAAACTGAAAAGCTAAAATGATCATTCTTCATCTATTTTATTTAAGCTCTGTATTAGTTCTTGTAATAATGATTATTACAAATGTTCACGCAGATAATTTCTCACTTAATTTACTGAGTGTGATCAGGTTTGTACTTAACATCTAGTGCTACAGGGTCTCATTCAGGAACAGTGCATATGCACAGATCTGTGCATAAAGAATGCACATGATTGTGGTCTAACGCACCCGCATTGGCTGGTCCTTTATGAGTGTGAGCTGCCTATCACGGTTGCGCTTCAAAACCCGACTGTACCAGACCTGGTGGGGAGCCCCGATCGGGGGCGGCATTTGGTTGTCTGCCCCAGGGGGAGGGGGGGGGGGGGAGGGAGAGCTGGCACAAGCTTGCCGAGGAGTGGTAAGACAACCTCGTAAACAAGGTTGGGCGAGTTCCGTCTCGGAGGAGGCGAACATTGCCTCAAGGTATTAGCTTGTCCCGCAGAGGCGGGTGGCGAGTTAGTGGGGGAGGGTAAAAACTAAAAGAAATAGAGGGTATAATTGGCTACCAAATTGGGAGAATAACGGGGCAAAAAAATCGGAAACAAAAATGTGCATAGGGCATACATACATACATACATACATAGGGCAGCACAAAATGGCGTAGCTGTCTCAGTAGGGAGTAAGAACTTGGCTAGACAAATTTCAGCATATATGGAGGGAATCAATTATGCCACATGATCATATTACTTGTGGCGCTGGTTGCCATTCAGGCTGGACTGTTTGGCCAATACTTATCGGAGAATGATGGGTGTGGGCTTATTTTGCAGATTTACTATCGAGAGGATACAACACTTTCTGATGTGAAACATACTCACATATCTCTTAGACCCAGGAGAATGACATCTTTGTTCTTGTTGTTGATACAAAATGCAACATTGGAATTCTCTCGATTTGGCTTGCTCTGGTGACAAAACAGGGTCACTACTTTTGTTTGTTAGACCCTTATGGTGATCAGGATGCCCACATTATCAACGACAATCTTATTTTGGGACTTATAGACTTCACCAAAGGTGAGGAGCAGCTATTCTCTCAGAGTACGGCGGGCAGGTTTTTGTTTTTTTTGCCCATCGCAGTTGAAGTGCATTGTTGAAAAGATGAGATTCCACCCAATCCAACACATGTCCATATTTAAAGGAGAGCGTGTGATGTGATGTGATGTAAATGGCCTGGCAGCAGGCCAGTGACAGTTAAGGGGTTAAAATGACCTGGCACAACACTGGTTAATTTAGTTGTTAACGTTTATAAAATGATTTCAATTTACCTCTCTTTGCAAGTCCTTTCCAAGTGTCGGGAGAAGTTGCAGTCAGTGAGTTTTTTTTTCATTGAGGTTTTGCTAATTAAATCTTTATGATTTGTATATCAAATTGGAAGACATAACATTAGAACCCCTCTTGGTCTCTTACATGGGCAAACTGACTTCTAGCAGACGTTAACTAAATTTACGGTTAACATTGGAGAAACAACTTGATATTCAAATTGAAACCTGGATCACGCAGTCATTGGTTGGCAGGGTATCAACTTTTCACAGGAACGGTTTTATTGATTCACCTAGTTTATGAAGAATAATGATAATTATGATAACTGTTAATTATAATATGATCATAATTTACATTTTATTTAATTGGCCATTGTAAATGACAATGCAAATATTATAGGTCTCGGCAGAAATTACGAGTTATCTGTGTTCCGAGACCGAGTCAAGACCAAGTAAAAACGCCTCTAAAAACGAGACTAAGACTTTCAAAATGTGGTCTCGAGTACTACAACTCTGAAATGCACGTTTTTACAAACATATAAGTGAATGAGGCCCACTGTCTGCTCTGTTATGGTTCTTGTAGTAATCCTCAAGAACAATATTAAATATTAATCTTAATACAAGCCTCTCAATCCCCCTGCCCCACCCCTCCCCAACAAATAAACACACAAAGAAATCCCAAATGTGCAGTGTATTCACCACACTGGGCATCACCAACATGGTGTATATTTCTCTCCTTCCACTGGGTAATTTCCCTCTGTCTCTGCAGTGTATGCCACACTCAGTACATTTAATGCACTATGAAGTGTGGAGGGCAAACCTGTGGGAGAGGCAGCATCGTGGCTTTAGCTGCACGCTCACCGGGTGGATCCAACAGTGCAGAAGAGCACCAGCGCCGGAGAAAGCGCTCGGCATCGCCCGATGCGCCATTCCTCATGGGCGCAAACAAGTCCCCACCTCATTACTGTGCAAACAGGAGTCTGGGGACCGTCATTAGTGCGGGCGATTACACATGCTGGCTTCATGCACTTTACGAGGAGTTATCAATCACAGACCCCCGTAGAGACGCGAGCCTCCAGTACAGAGTCTGTAAGAGAAGGCGAGACAGCAGAGCTTCCTGATAGGGGCAGTTGGGGGGGGGCGTGGATAGAGGGGCTCCTCCCTGGGGGTGTGGCTACAGGACCAGATATGGGCCTTGGACTCCTTCCTGGGGGTGTGGCTACAGGACCAAATGTGGGTCTTGGAGGGCTCTCGAGTGTTCTATCCACATAAAGCACTAGAGCTTGGTGCAGTGAGTTGCTCCACAGTCTGGAAGTGAATCCTAACTGTGCCAGTGTTGACTGTGGAGCAGCTACAGCCTTGCTCAGTGAGGAAGGGTTTCAGCCAGGAGGGGATTTGGAGGATGTTAACAAGGGATGTTGTAGCAATGAGACAGGCGTACAACTATGATTGGGGGATGAGTGTGTCTGGGCCCAGGGCCCCTTTATGATTTAATAGCAATTATATAATGGATCTCTTTACACTTGTAATTACACTAGAATAAGTCTTCCTGCCTATCCTAGTACTGTTTCTCATGTTAATGTCCATGTGCCTTTTACTTTCTTTATTATACTGATATGAAACAAACATTGATTCTTACTTAGAAGAAACAACCAAAACATGTATCATTTATCACGAACCCAGAGTGCTTTGATAAGATTGAAATTGTTACATTTACCAAAATTGCCGTACTAATTTTTCACAACAGAAAAATCTCACCCCGGTCTGTGAGGCTTCAACTTCGATACTGAAGATTGTTCACAATTCAGGACCATAGTACAGTCGGTACATTGATAATGAGAGAAAAATCCTCCCCACTACCACAGCCCAAAAGAAGAGGCTAATCTAAAAAGGGCTCCACAGAGAGCTGAGCAGAGCTGGCACAGGAACCAAAACCCATCTCAAGTGTTGCCTCAAAGTCACCATGTAAAACTAATCAAATTCGCACCTCCCCCGCAGCCCAGGTTATGAGCCCTGAGGTTGGCGGTCCCGGAGTAATCAATCCGTTTAATCAGTCGCACGGCACAGTTAACCTACTGATACGCAGGATGATGGAATACCCTTTTAAACTGCCGAAAAAGTGCTGAAATCACCCCTATGCCCATTAACTAAATAGGAGCAACTTGAAGAAGAAAACCACCCCCAAAACTGTTAAATCAGGGCTTCAGATAAAGCGATTCTGACAGTGCGAACACTGCTCAGCACAGTGAGAACGTCAGCACAAAGTTATTGTCACGGAAACAGGAGATGGGGTATCTGCCGTTGGCAAAAGACGACACATATGGACCTGCACATCTGAAGTTGAGATTGTCTGAAATAAAATGGGCAGTTCTGGGTTCATCGACTGGAGGGTTTCAACAGACCAGAAAGGATTCCCACTGCATGCTGTTGTGCCTGGTGCTCACTGATGCTGTTTTCATTAATGTAATGTATCAGCCTTGAGACTGTTGAGCAACAGGTCAATAAGGCGCAGGTCTAACTGCTGGACTCCACTAGTGAGCTGAACGATCGTCTCCCGCCTGCTGTACAAATCTTCTTCAAAGATCAGTCAAATGTAACTTTGTCCAGTTCTCAGTGGAGACATTAAGGTGGGGCTTGGCCCCATATCAAGTCGGACCAGAGCCCTTCATAACAGCTACCTTCATTTTCATTGAATATCAAAAAGATAAGACCTGACCCTCAATATTCTACAGATATGCCTGACCCTAAATGTTCCACAGGTATGCCTGACCCTCAGTAAGCAGAAATTGATCAGCTGGGGTGGGGTGGGGTAAACTGTGGATGTTCTGATGTTCAGGTGACCTGACCTTCAGTGGGCGCAGGGCTCCGCCCACTCTGGCACAGCAGCTCTTCTCCGCCACCTCCAGGTGCCGCTCTCGACGGTGCAGCACGCGCAGCCTGGACTCCAGTTCCTGCAGGGCCCGGCGGTCCCGCGATGAGAGGGGCCGTCCGTCCTCGCACTGCGGGGGGGCGGAGTCAAAAACATGCGTGACACAACCTGATATAGTTTTCATTTTGGCCTCCATCTTGGCTTTGTGGTGCAACTAGAGTTTCTTGGATAGAACTGACCTGAGAGGCGGATAGAACTGACCTACAGAGCAGATGGCCAACTTGCCCTGATGGCTGATGTGCTCTTTGACCCAGAACCTGACCCAAATCTAAAGCGCACCTGGCCCGAATCTGGCCCAGACCTAACCCAGGCCATTTCTTCATTCTAAAAAATGCAGTACCATCCCTCTCTGATGGCTGTAATCTATCCATCCAGCACTGATGAATCATTCAAACTATTTTTATAGCATTAAATTAACTCTGTCATGTAACTTGGCAATACCTGTACAATGGATCCAGCATATTCTTATTCAGTGTGACTGCCATCTTAAAATTATAAGTGAGTGTGAACAGGCCGTTCAGTCTGTCTAGGCTCGTCATTTTTCCAACTGTCTATAGGTCATCCAGATCTCAGTCAAGCCTGGTCTTGACCATTCCAAATGTCTCCATCTTTTACTACATAATCCAATTACAGTCCACATGGCCTGGAGATGCGATCAGAGAAGATGGGTGGATTAAACTGTCCTGCCCCGTTACTGGAGGAGGCACCCGGGTCAAAGCCCTCACACTCCCACAGTCACAGGAGGAGGAACTTACCTTGGATTTGAGCTTCTCAATCTGGTGCTCCACCTCTTCCATGTCCTCGCAGTTCTCCAGCCGCTCGTAAACCACACTGCGTGTGCCCTTGATCAAGTTCAGCGGCAGTACAGACATCCCGTATGCCTGATCAACACAAACAACAGCACATTCACACACGTCACCACATCTCACTGAGTACAGCTACACCCGTACACAAACAGCACATTCTCTCATTCTCTCTCTCTCTCTCTCTCTCTCTCTCTCTCACACACTCTCTCACACACACACACACACACACACACACACACACACACACACACACACACACACACAATCGCAATAACACTATTAAGATACACAATTTAACACCCCCAAAATACTAAGCACACAAACATACATCCACACAAACACCCACACACAGAGGAATAAATACAACAAATATAAGAGACACATAATATAACACTTTTAAGACACCCACACAATATTCAACACACACACAAACAATAACACTATTAAGACACAAAATATAACACTCTTAAGACACCAATAAAATATTGAGCATACATCACCCACACATGCATGCATACATGCATACACACACACACGCAATTTATATCTTCAGAGCCATGATAATAACACATCAACGATAAAGGAGTATTGAGCGGTCAGCGGTCATATTCGTTCTTAAGACCGAATGTAAAAGCATGCTTTTACAAAAGCAGAAAGCATTTATTTCTGATCCCACTCTGAAAACCACCATTTTGGACATGGGTGAGGAGCAGCCCTGCAATCTCTCAGAAGCGGCCTAACAGTGCCCCCCTGTGGTGGTGCCAAATCCTGCCAGACTCTGATCACGTTAGAGGCTTCTGGCAATCTCCCCCTGACCACGCAAACTCATTCCACACATAAATGCCATAAATCAGTTCATTTTTTAAATACCCCCGTGCTCATCGATAGCCATTTCCTTTCAGAGAGAAAAGGGCTGTGGAGTCACTGCGTGCCACTCGGACGCGGTTTTCCTGGCAGCCGCAATATGAGCTGGCTGAACTTTAATTAAAAGTGAGGGCCATCTTCAATACCTGCGCGGAGGCCAATCGATACAGAGCGAGAACAAACGAGGCTGGCCACTGCTGCCTCCCCAACTCTCTCTGGAGCCAGAGAGCACGTCGCCCAGAGACCTTATATGCCAGCCCGCACAATAAAACACCAATGCCTCCAGAGGAATCGGACCTTCCCCTCCACCCCCAGCCAGGCCCCAGGCTTTCGTCCGGCTTCCCTTGCATGAAATTGCAGGATTTCTTTTCTTTTCTCTTCTCTCAAACAGACTGAGCAGAGTGAAGGCCCGGGGAGGCTGGGAGGGGGAGGGGGGAGTGGAACGGGGAGTCAGGGAAGGGGGAGGGGGGAGTCAAGGAGGGGGGGGAGGGGAGGCCGGCTCCGCTGTGGATGTGGGCTCCGGAGGCCTCGGCCCCCTACAGTGTATCACAGGGTTCTTAGAGGCCTGGAGTGCATCCTGAATAGCGAGCACACCCCTGACAGGAGGAAACCTCCTCTGGCATATCACAGGCCTGTAAGGGAGTTGCTCAGCGCCCAATCATAGGCCATAGTGGCTCAGCGTCACTCCCTTACAGGCACATGACTTTTGTTTTAAAACATCAAATGCAAAAGAAAAATTGGGTTTCTTTAGCAGAAGAGAGGAATGCAGAGGGACATCAGGACAGAGGGACACAGGGAATCAGAACCAAGTAACACTCTGTGGTTCTGTGTGGCTCAGGAGGTAGAGCATGGCACTAACAACACTTAGGTTGCGGGTTCAATTCCCATTGGGACCACACATACTGAAAAATGCATGCATTCATTACTGTAAATCACTTTGGATAAAAGCGTCTGCTGAATGGCATGTTATGTTAACACGGGGGCATCAGAACAGAGCAACGTGGGAGGAGGAGTAAGGGAGGCCAGGGACAGAGATGCACATGCAGGGGTCACTATCTGCCACTGTGACAGGGAGAGAGGTGAGAGGGGACATAGCCTCCCCAACATGCACCAAGTCTCCAGGACAGCAGGGGGCAGAGACTTAAATGAAGATAACGGGATCGCTGGAGACTGAGGCCCGGGGACATTTAAACAGACCGGCTCCACGGTGCCGATGGCCTTTGAGGGAGCTTTTGAGCTGAAGAACACAGCCGTCAGAGGCAGACAGCCAGTCCGACTAGAGGCTGACACTCAGGCAACAGTGGGTTGCCTTTTATCCACAGAGTGGCCATAACCCATAATGTAAAATGGTTCACTGCAATACAGACCTATTTTCTTCTCCTTCTGAGCAGAGTTTGGATCAGGTTTTCCCCGCGATCATTTTATTTCAGACGAGCACCCCTCACAAAGAGCACAAGACAGAGCATGCACCATACCATCAAAATTGAATAAGGATCTTTCTCGATCTGAATAAAAAAATAATAATCATAATATATGAGGAAAATGGGACCATGGACGGGTTCCGCGACGGTGCCGATTTGATGGCAGCACGCTGGAGATAATGAAGAAACACAAATATGTGTGAAAGCCATGGTACACAGAAGAGGCTTTCTGAAGAACCTGCACTCCCATACAACAACACAACACTCTCATAACAGCGGAGACTCAATACCCACACACACTGTAATACTTGGGCGAAAAAAAAACCTTCAAGAGTGACTTTGACATTTCGGCCCCGTAAGTGACAGAAACGTTGCACTCTTAATAAACATTCTTTTGCAAGTATCACACAGTGTGCGGGAGTCTCTTCAAAAATGTATTTATTTAAAATGTAATTGAGACATATGTCATATGTGATACAGTTGACATATGTGAGACAGTTGAGACATATGCTTAATGCAACAAATTACGGTCTGACGTTTGCCAGATGGCAGAATGTATATGTGTTTTTCCCTTTTACCCAGGACGTTTGAATTAAATTAGGGCAACGCTAACTAGGATGAATAACATGGATAAAATAAATAATAATAACCTTTATTTTATATGGCGCGATTCATATCAGATATCTCAAGGCGCTTAACACAGTAGATAAAAAATCTAAGTTATAGGAATAGCCATAATAAATTAAAACATTACAAGGAGAGATAAAATAAAAAATTACAAGCAGCACGAAGCACATAGCAATAATTAAATAAATAAATATTTTTTTATTTTTTTTATTATATATATATACAGCTCCAAATTTTTCTTAAATCAGCATCTCTACATGTATGGCAGCCATTTCATTCCAGTGTCTGTTGAATTCCAACACAAGCACACCTCAGTCTACTTAATGAAGTTGTTACGTTCTGAGTGTCTGTTCGGTTTGTTTTTGTACTTTGTTTATTTATCATTCTTCGACTCATGTTTCTTTCACGTTCTGTTCCCCGTCTGTTATTGTTCCTGTTCCAGATCCTCTCCTTGTCTTTGTCATTTGCACTTCGGGAAATGTTTCGGTTTTTCCGTCTTCGTTTCTAATCTCGTTTTTCTTCCTTCTTACTTTCTAAATTACACTTTGTATATATTAGTTAGATGTATATAGTACTAACCAACTAATCTACTAACATTAGGGATTTACATTAAGTTACCAACACTACTAATCACTAATTATCTCACGCTTCTAACTATCGCTATCATTCTCTCTCGATTGTCCTATCCCTGCACGCTTCTCACGTTTTCACTTCAGTCGCACGCAGATTCTCTTTGCATTCCTCCCATTCTAACTATGCACGTGTCTGCCTGTTCTTCCAGGCCGTTTATTGTCTATATGTTTGTACGATTCCCAGTCCGTGTCTTTCGTTGCCCCTCGTTATTCTATTAGCGAATCCCCTCGTTATTAGATTAACGATTCCCATTGTTTACACCTGTGTTCCTCCCCTCTCTCCTCCCAGTCACACCTGAGTCCTATTGTGTTCCCTTCCCTGCTTGTATATAAGTCTATGTTCTTTCCTGTTCTGTACTTGATTCTTTATTCCCTGAGCCTACCCTTCTTACAGCCAGAGTTTATTGCATTCCTTCCGAGACACCCCTTCTGTTTGACTACCCTGAGCCTGCCTAGCGATTCTGTTTTGTTTGCCTATCTGCCTACCTGTTATTGACTTTTTGGACTGCCTGTTTTTGACTTCTCTCTGCCTCGTGTTTTTGTACCTTCGATATTCTGATTCCTGGTTTTGACCCCCGCTTCCCATTAAACTACTCTTTTGCCTTATCCTGATCTGCGTCTGGGTCCTTGTCCGGTTCACAACAGAAGTACTGATTAGGTGATCACCTGAACCAAATCTTATTTAACGAGGAAAAGTATAAAAACCACAGCTGTGGTCATCACTATCCTCTTGCAATTTTGAAATTTCAAAGATGGCAGTTCATAAGAACAAGGTCAAGCAGCAGACATTGGGGACAACAAAGCTACAGACCGGCAGAGGGCGAAAACGACTCTCTACTGACCAGGATGACCGCCAACTCATTCGAATGTCACTCAACAACCGTAGGATGACATCAAGTGACCTACAAAAAGAACGGCAAACGGCAGCTGGGGTGAAGTGCACGGTGAGAACGGTTCGAAACAGGCTCCTAGGCGCAGGGGTGAAGTCGTGCAAAGCTAGAAAAAAGCCCTTCATCAATGAGAAGCAAAGAAGAGCCAGGCTGAGGTTTGCAAAAGACCACAAGGATTGGACCGTAGAGGACTGAAGTAAGGTCATCTTCTCTGATGAGTCCAATTTTCAGCTTTGCCCAACAGCTTTGTCTAATGGTTAGACGGAGACCTGGAGAGGCCTACAAGCCACAGTGTCTCGCACCCATTGTGAAATTTGGTGGAGGATTGGTGATGATCTGGGGGTGCTTCACCAAGGCTGGAATCGGGCAGATTTGTCTTTGTGAAGGATGCATGAATCAAGCCACGTACAAGGTTATCCTGGAAGTTAAAACTTTGGTATTGTGTTGTTTAAAAATGAATATGAACTTGTTTTCTTTGGATTATTAAAGGTCTGAAAACACTGCATATTTTTTGTTTTTTTGACCAGTTGTCATTTTCTGCAAATAAATGCTCTAAATGACAATATTTTTATTTGGAATTTGGGAGAAATGTTGTCAGTAGTTTATAGAATAACACAAAATGTTCATTTTTACTCAAACACATACCTGATCAGTAAAGCCAGAGAAACTGATCATTTTGCAGTGGTCTCTTAACCCCTTATTGCCTGAATTAAAAAAAAAAATTTAAATTAATTTTTTGCTGTATTAAGGTCTTAAGGGGTTTGAGGCTAATTTGCAGCAATCGCCAACAAGGAGTTAACAGTATACAGTGGGGAAAATAAGTATTTCACCCCCTGCTGATTTTGTGAGTTTGCCCCCTTACAAAGAAAGGAACGGAACGGTCAGTCTATAAATTTCATGGTAGGTTCATCTTAACAGTGAGAGACAGAATATTTTTTTTAAATCCCAGAAAATCACATTATATAAATCTTAAACATTTATTTGTGTTTTATTGAGGAAAATAAGTATTTCACCCCCTAGCAAAACAGCAAGAATTCTGGCTCCCACAGACCGGTTATGTGACCAGGAGGCACACAGATTAGTCCTCTTACTTAATTAGTACTCCTAATTAAGTACTCGTTACCTGTATAAAAGACAACTGTCCACGGAATCAATCAATGAATCAGATTCCAACCTCTCCACAATGGGCAAGACCAAAGAATTGTCTAAGGACATCAGGGACAAAATTGTAGACCTGCACAAGACTGGAATGGGCTACAAGACCATTGGCAAGCAGCTTGGTGAGAAGGAGTCAACTGTTGGTGCGATAATTAGAAAATGGAAGAAACACCAATTGACCATCAATCTCCCTCGGTCTGGGGCTCCACGCAAGATCTCACCTCGTGGAGTGAACCTGATCATGAGAAAGGTGAGGGAACAACCCAGAACTACACGGCTGGAGCTTGTTGATGATCTTAAGGCAGCTGGGACCACAGTTACCAAGATGACCATTGGTAACACACTACGCCGTAATGGATTGAAATCCTGTAGTGCCTGCAAGGTCCCCCTGCTCAAGAAGGCACATGTACAGGCCCGTCTGAAGTTTGCCAATGAGCACCTGGATGATTCAGAGGAGGTTTGGGAGAAAGTGCTGTGGTCAGATGAGACTAAAATCGAGCTCTTTGGCATCAACTCGACTCGCCGTGTTTGGAGGAAGAAAAAAGCTGCCTTGGACCCCAAGAACACCATCCCCACCGTCAAGCATGGCGGTGGAAACATTATGCTTTGGGGCTGTTTCTCTGCTAAGGGCACAGGACGACTTCACCGGATCGAGGGGAGGATGAATGGGGCCATGTACCGGGAAATCTTGGGTGAGAACCTCCTTCCCTCAGCCAGGACACTGAAAATGGATTTCTAAGGATTTGGAGAGGATCTGCAAAGAGGAGGGCCAAAATCCCTCCTGGGATCTGCGCAAACTTGGTGACCAACTACAAGAAACGCCTGACCGCTGTGCTTGCCAACAAGGGTTTCTCCACCAAGTACTGAGTCATGTTTTGCTAGGGGGTGAAATACTTATTTTCCTCAATAAAACACAAATAAATGTTTAAAATTCATATAATGTAATTTTCTGGGATTTTTTTAAATATTCTGTCTCTCACTGTTAAGATGAACCTACCATGAAAATGATAGACCGTTCCTTTCTTTGTAAGGGGGCAAACTCACAAAATCAGCAGGGGGTCAAATACTTATTTTCCCCACTGTATACCAGTGGCGGGCCGTGCATTTCACACCTAGGCCTTCAGTAGTGCTCCGTCTGAATCAATCCACCCCTCAATAACTATTTTATGGCTATAAAAGCCATCTTATTGTTATGTTTTGAGTGTCTGTTCGGTTTGTTTTTGCACTTTGTTTATTTATCTTTCTTCAGTCATGTTTCATTCCGTTCTGTCATGCACTTCGGGAAATTCTATGTTTCGGTTTTTCCGTCTTCGTTTCTAATCTCGTTTTACTTCCTTCTTACTTTCTAATTACACTTTGTATATATTAGTTAGATGTATATAGTACTAACCAACTAATCTACTAACATTAGGGATTTAGATTAAGTTACTAACACTACTAATCACTAATTATCTCACGCTTCTAACTATAGCTGTCATTCTCTCTCGTCCTATCTCTGTACGCTTCTCACGTTCCGCTTTATTCGCACGCAGATTTCTTTATGCGTTCCTCCTCCTCCCTTAAAAACCGAAACATAGAATTTCCCGAAGTTCATGACAAGACAGGGAGAGGAACTCGAACAGGAACAATGACAGACGGGGAACAGAACGAGAATGAAACATGACTGAAGAAAGATAAATAAACAAAGTGCAAAAACAAACCAAACAGACACCGGTTGCCGTTGCATCGCAGATAGATAACTCGTGTAGCCAGAATAAATGCCTTTACTGAAGAAACAAACCCGTGGTGCTACAGCTGCGACACACATAAAAAAGCATCAGTACTAAAAGCATCAGTAATAACCTCATAAAATTGCAATATTATTTAGGAAAATAGCAACATTTTACTCACCAAAAATCCTTATTATTTGTACACAAAATCCATCCTCCTTTCTTTCCTCAAAAAGAGTTCAATTACTCTGTCGTACAGATTATCCATGTGTTTCAGTTCCATCAAGAAGTCCTTTTCTATCGCCATCGAAGCTAATGCTGAAAGTCGAGCCTGCCCTGTCGTATTTCTGGCATAAGTTTTAATTCGCTTTAGGGCTGAAAATCAATCAGGTAGATTTCTTTGACCCTGGCAACAAATGATGGCTGAAATGTGATTGGTTAAATGCTTTAATATGAAAATACACGTCTGGAAGCAGCGCAACCAGGGGAAAAGCTATGAAAGGAAGCGGACAGACCATTTGGAATTATTTAATAAGTATTCATGGAAAAAATATAATTAACATCAGTCTGTGATTCAGATATTTTTTAGGCCAGCAGAGAAGGCCTTGCAGGCCCTGGCGGCCCACCACTGGTATATACAGTATATATATATATACATTCAGGATATGAATGTAGTGTGTCTGTGAGTGTGCGTGTGTGTGTATGTGTCGGGGGGGGTCACCGGCTGTTGTTGAAGGCCATGATGTTTAAAAACATCTCCACATTGTTCACTGCTCCGATTGTCTTTTGGAAGATCATTCCAGAGTCGGGGGCAATATTTGAGAAGGCTTTGTCATCAAAGGTACAATGCCTGGTGCGTGGGATGGTCAGAAGGCCTGGGACTGAGGCCTTGAGATTTTGACTCATTGAGTGTGGTACCAAAAGTTCAGTTCCAGTGTAAGTGCCAGCACAAGTGCGATGTGGTCATGCCTCCTCATCCTGGTTAAGATTCTTTGGCTTTTGAATTTTGAATGTGTTGGAGTTTTCTCAGAACTGATTTGGTAGCTCCAGTGAGCAATGCATTGCAGTAGTTGATCCTTGAAACACAAAAGCATTGATGAGCTTTTCTACATCTGCTTGTGAAAGGCTAGAACAGATCATTCCGATGTTGTGTAGATGAAAGAAAGAGACCTTGCTGACATTGTTAACATGTTTCTCAAGGGTTAGGTTTGAGTCCAAGATAACTCCTCGGTTACGTACAGCAGGACTGGGTTGAATCAAGTTGTTGTCGATGGTTAGGTCGTAGTCACCTAGTTTCTTTATCTGTTGTTGAGAGCCAACCAGGAGAATTTCTTGATTTCCTGAAGGCAAAGAGTCACACACACACACACACACACACACACACACACACACACACACACACACGGCCTGCTGTCGCAAAGAAGCCTCCCAGGTGTATTTCCACAATGACAGCATGGCCCATTGCTCCCTGGGGAAATGGCACATGACATGTCATGACATTACTGGTCTCAGGGCTGCCAGAGACCTTTCAGGACAGGGGGGAAAAAAGGTTTGATTACAGAATGACCCCAGTGGGCTTCTACTGTACCACAAACACAAACAGCCATTTACTCAACGGAAACATTTGGTCCACAATAACATGGTTAATGCTGTTTTTGAGGGCCCAGCACTGAGTGTAAGGTTAATGTTAATGTATAAGGGCCCCATGTGGCAAGGGAAATGCTGTTTTTTGGGAAGAGAAAAAAGGCTTGAAGGTCCGTAGATGAGTCCATAGGCGTGTTTTCACCGCAGGAACTTTTCCCAGGAACTTGGGACCTTTATGGTAATTATCTTCACATCAGGAAACGGAAGTAGCAGCAACCAGCGTCAGAATGTAGCTCGGGGGACTTACTTACCCCCCAAAATGTTCCTAGTCAGGAGGTAGGTCTTTTCGAATGTTGCGGAACTTTTGGAGGTGGGGCTTGCAGCGCTGTTTGTCTCTTTTCCAGCGTTGACTGAATTATACGGCGTTGTGTTGCATGTTTTGGTTTGCTTTGATTTTCATACTAAATGCCTTTCTGGGAGGCAGGTTTTTAGAAACGCGACCAAATTAAATAAAATGTAAAAATTAGCAATCTTTAAATTTTTTATTAAATGAATTAAGACCGCCCTAGTTAAATCGCCTAAGGCGTATTGAATCAAAAAATTTATTTTGTGAAATTTTTAATAAAGATTTAGTGAAATACAGGCAATTTTTGGTGGAAACGCGCCTAACATGACCAAACCTCCATGATCTAGGTTGTTGCAGTGACGCACAAATATGACGTCAGTCCGTCGCGTTGTTTGGCATCAGCGGACTAATTAGCATAATCTTCGCGGTTGTTTAGACCCCTGTGGAAACGCAGACGTAATTCCTTGAAAATAGTTCCTGCGACTACAAGTTCCTGGCAATTTTTGGTGGAAACGCACCTCATGTCAATCATTTTTAGTCAGGCTGCATATATTTAAAGTATTTTTTATAAAGTGAGCCTTAGGTAACTATATCTCCCTTGAGGCATCTGGGTACTGTCTCCAATGCCAAATTCCTGAGATACCAGAGTAATTTTACTTTTAACCAAAAACACCAAACTTACTTCTCTATGAATCAATAAATAAAGTTATGTAGCACAGTGCTCTTAAAAAATAAATTTTCACAGAGCACTTAATCGAGTGAACTGCATGTAAAACGAATCGTGATTAATAGCAGATATAACATCAAGTGGATGAACAAAAGAGAGAGGGGAAGCCACCAAGAGTGATAGCACTGGAGGACATTAGCTGTATTCACACTGTTGTGGTCTGTGAATGTCAAACATGTTAAAATCAACAAAAAGGGGGATGCATTATGGATATGGATTCTTTGCAACATTATGCATTCAGAATGGAATACTAATACGCTTGCATATTTTGTTGGCTAAACTGTGCCGTTTGCCTCAGCGTTTATTTAAAGTGCTCACAGCCGCAGTGTGCGCATACGGGTTACGCTTATGTCTAGCTCCCGGTGTGAATTTAGACTGAGCGGACACCTCCACACAAAGGCCAGTGATAAATTCACCCACAGTGAGGAAGAGTGTTAGCTGGTGCAGAGGGAACCTGTCACTTAGACTCCATTAGGTTAATGGCACGGGGGACACAATGATAAATCACCCCCTCATTTTTAAACTTGGCAAAAGATGGGGGGGGATGTCAGGCGTGAGGGGGGCTCACAATGGCCTGCCGTTTCTCCCTCCACAACATCCGGAGGATCCGACCGTTCCTCACCCAAGAGGCCACTCAACTCCTGGTCCAGGCCCTGGTGATCTCACGTCTGGACTACTGCAATTCCTTGCTGGCAGGCCTTCCGGCCTGTGCCATCAAGCCACTGCAACTAGTCCAGAACGCTGCTGCTCGCCTGGTGTTCAACCAGCCAAAGTTCACCCACGTCACCCTTCTACTCTCCTCTCTGCACTGGCTCCCCATCGCAGCACGCATCAGATTCAAGTCACTGGTGCTTGCTTTTCAAGCGGCCAGAGGTACTGCTCCCCCATACCTCCAGTCACTCATCATGCCCTACACCCCGTCCAGACCCCTCCGCTCCGCCTCCGCTGGCAGACTGACTGCCCCATCCCTCCGGGTGCCTGGCAGCCGCTCCTCGCGGTCTCGCCTCTTCTCTGTCCTGGTCCCTCGTTGGTGGAACGACCTCCCGCAATCGGTCAGGACTGCGGAATCACTTCCAATCTTCCGCAAGAGACTCAAAACCCACCTCTTCAGACTCCACTACCCCTGATCTCTGTCCATCTAGCTAAATTGTCTTCACCACTGTTTACTTGTTCAACACTATGCTCTTTATAAAAAAAATAAAAATAAAAATAAAAAATACAAAAAAAGTAAAATACCTTTTCCTTCCCGGTGTTACAGGTATGGTACGCAGATGCCTGCAATGATGTCTATTGCTGTATTCCTGCACTGATCTCGTGCGCTAACTGTTATTGTTCCTACCATGTATTGATGCACATCTTGTAAGTCGCTCTGGATAAGAGCGTCTGCTAAATGCTTAAAATGTAAAATGTAAAATGTAACAATGTTTCCTCTTCTTTAATACAAGTAACGTATGATGGAGAGAGTAAGAGAGCCTGTTGACTGTCCAGCACGGCCAGTTTCTTTTGATTGACTTAAAGTCCCCACACCAAAGGAGACACATCAAAAAAAAACAAAGGCTCATTAAGAGTGCTGAGTTCTGGAGGCTGCTTTCACTAAGGCCCCTAACAGCATGGGGTCAGCCCGGAACCTGCAGCGCTGGTGCCACTGAATCCTTGCGGTAATTAATGACTATCTGAAGAATGTGCTGTGCTCTGCGCAGCCAGGAGGCACCACGGAGGAAAAACAGAACGGCAGCACTAGAGGAAGTTCAGAGCTCTGCCATGGAGGAACCCGCCAACTTCAACACTGGACCACTGACTATTTACCAACAGCTCTGATTCAGGGCATCTGCCACCAAATCAACCAGATTCCACCAATGCCTCTGTTAGCTCAAGACAATAAAGTTAGATTTTAATTGCTCCATCTTTTCCAGACCTGACGGGGGCGCCCCAAACCTTCTTGCTACCTGGACGTCATGATAACGGAGGGGGGGGGATCTATGAAACATTAACACAATACATTTTTCTTATCTGGGGTGAAAAGACAGGTACAGTATGCTGAGATCATCAAAATACAGGCATACGTATATATGAATTGCCTTTTGAGTCTCTAAGTGTACAGTGCCTTCCAGACTTATTGGCACCCTTGGTAAAGATGAGCAAAAAAGGCTATGAAAAATGTCTTTGTTGTTCATCAGCTTGATCTTACACTCAAAATATGAGAGAAATCTAACCTTTACTTGAAGTAAAATTATTCAAGGAAAAAAAATCCTAATCAAAAAATAAACATGTTGTTGATTATTTGATTGGATTCCACCTGTGTACAATTAAGGTGTTTCAAATTATTTCAAATTAAATACACCTGTCTGTGAGAGGTCCCACAGTTAGTGCATTTCCAAACATGCAGACCATGAAGACCAAAGAACACTCAAAGCAAATCTGATTAAAGGGTCTTCAAAAGCAACAACCAAGGATATAAGAATTTTCTCAAGACATTGAATATCCCCCAGAGCACCGTTAAGTCTATCATAAAGAGATTGAGAGAATATGGCACACAGGCTGTCCTCCGAAACAGAGTATCCGTGTGAGAAAGGCACTTGTTAGGGAGGCCGCCAAGAAACCTCTGGCAACTCTGACGGAGTTACAGTTTTCCATGGCAGAGATGGGAGAAACTGTCCATGGCACAACAATAGCACTTCACAAATCGGTATTTATGGGAGGGCGGCAAAAAGAAAACCATTGTTAAAGAAAATTCACATGAAATGAGTTTGCTATCAATGTTAGGTGCTATGTGTGGGATAAGGCAAATACGCATCATCCCATGAACACTATCCCTATCGTGAAACATGGTGACGGGAGTCTAATGCTATGGGGATGCTTTTCTGCTTCAGGGACTTGTCAAAATAGAGGGCAAAATGCATGGAGAAAGATATAGACAAATCTTGGAGGAAAACCTGTTGCAGTCTGTAAGAGACCTTACAGAGAAGATTTACACTACCGGTCAAAAGTTTTAGAACACCCCCATTTTCCAGTTTTTACTGAAATTTAAGCAGTTCAAGTCCAGTGAATAACCTGAACTGGTACAATGGTAAGCGGTGAACTGCCAGAGGTTTTTTTTTTTTAAGTTTAGGTTACCAAAAACTGAAAAATAATGTACATTTCAGAGTTATAAAAAAAGGTCCTTTTCAGAGAACAAGTAATGGGTTAACAGTCACTCTGTGCAAGTCACCGACTCTGGATCCAGCAAAAGAAACCCAGACCATCACGCTTCCTCCTCCATGTTTGACAGTTGGTGTCACACACTGAGGAACCATCCTTTCGCCTACTCGATGGCCTACAAAAACATTTCAAAATTTTAAGATTTCAAATTTTGATGGATCGGTCCATAAGATCTTCTTCCAGTCTTCAGTAGTCCACTGGCGGTGCTTCATGGCCCAGGCAAGCCTCTTTTTCTTATTTTGCCATCTTAGCAATGGCTTTCTTACTGCCACTCGACCTGTCAAACCTGCAGCTCGAAGTCTTCTCTTCACAGTTGAAACTGAGACTAACTTACTTCGACCAGTGTTAAGCTGTGCTTGAAACTGTTGTCCTGTGAGCCGCCTATCACGCAAGCTGTTGACTCTCATAAACTTGTCTTTTGATTTAGTTGTGGCTTTGGGTCTGCCAGACCTCTTCCTGTCAGAGTTTCCTCCAGTTTCCTGTAGGAAACTGCTCACTTCCCAAAAATTTACATTATTTTTCAGTTTTTGGTAACCTAAACCTTTTTAATTTTTTTCTTTTTTACCTCTGGCAGTTTACCACTTACCATTTCAGGTTATTCACTGGACTTGAACTGCTTACATTTCAGTAAAAAATGGAAAATGGGGGTGTTCTAAAACTTTTGCCCGGTAGTGTATATTCCAGCAGGACAATGACCCAAAGCAAACAGCAAAAGCCACAATGGAGTGGCTGAAAAACAAAAAAATCGGTCCTGGAGTGGCCCAGTGAAAGCCCAGACCTCAATCCCATTGATAATCTGTGGTGGAAAGATTAGAAAATTGCTGTTCACCAATGGTCCCCATCCAACCTGATCACATTGCAGCAATTCACCCGGACCTGCCGATTCTCCCTCAATAACATCCGGAGGATCCGACCGCTCCTCACCCAAGAGTCCACACAACTCCTGGTCCAGGCCCTGGCGATCTCACGTCTGGACTACTGCAATTCCTTACTGGCAGGCCTACCGGCCTGTGCCATCAAGCCACTGCAACTAGTCCAGAATTCTGCTGCACGTCTGGTGTTCAATCAACCTAAGTTCACCCATGTCACCCCTCTACTCTCCTCTCTGCACTGACTCACCATCGCAGCACGCATCAAATCACCGGTGCTGGCTTATCAAGCGGCAAGAGGAACTGCTCCCCCTTACCTCCAGACACTCATCACACCCTACACCCCAGCCAGACCCCTCCGCTCTGCCTCCTCTGGCAAACTGACTATCCCACCCCTCCGGGCGCCCGGTAGCCAATCCTCGCAGTCTCGCCTCTTCTCTGTCCTGACCCCTTGGTTTTGGAATGATCTTCCGCAATCTGTCAGGACCGCGGAATCACTTGCGATCTTCCGCAAGAGACTCAAAACCCACCTTTTCAGACTCCACTACCACTGAATTCTGTACATCAGAGTATTTTGGGTTGATCAGTGGCAAGAAATCCCAATTCAATCCATTTTGATTCCATGAAGTAAAAAAATAAAATGGGAAAAATGTGTCGTCGAACCTGCATCTGGACAGGTTACGGCTCTCCCGGGCGCATGCAAATCGCCCGAGCTGCAGCCAATAGCGGGGAGCCTGTTCTCACTCACCGTGTAGGTAATCACGGCCAGCATGCCCACCAAGGTCAGGGTGCTGATGGAGAACGAGAGGGCTGCCCGGCCATCTGTGGAACGGGGAGAAGGGGGAGGGGGCACACAGGAGAGAGAGAGGATCGTGAGGAAAAAATAAGATGCAATTGAAAAAAAGTATTAATAATAATAATAAAGATCAAATCAAAAACATCACCATCCAAATAGTCCAGATTTAGGGCTTGAACATGTTGAAAAAAATACCCTACGCACAAAACCAGGGGCCGAGAGTGGAAAAAAGGTTACTTACTCTGGTTCTAACATTGTAGCGATCACCATAGCAACAAAAAGACTGTCAAATTCTTTATACTGTACATGGTGGCAAAAGGCTTTTCCACAATAGAAAGGCAAACAACTAAAATATACAACAAATTGAGGGGAGAACAAATTAGAATGCAAAGTGAGTCTTTTCAAGGACTGAGTTGGACATTGTTTCAATGTTGAAACAACAACAGAATGCTCACTGGGTTTGTTATAATAGCCTAATATTGACTGTTTAGGTGGGTTAAAGTCTTTACAAATGTGTACAGACAGGCACCCCCTTGTGGTAGGCACCCCCTTGTGGTAGGACAAGCTGGTTGCATGCCTGTGTTTGCTGTCATGCATTTTTTTCACATGTTCACAAAATATTAATGTAGAATTTTCCCCACTCTTATCAATTAGAAAGGTGTGTTAAAGTGGGGGGTTCTTGAACAAAATCTGATCTATTCTGAACTGTTGCCAATTACGCATTTAACATTACTGTATAATGTATTTATACAGTTCATTATTGTATGGCTAAATCATTGAAAATGTAGCAGTAGATTTAATACGAGAGACATGTAGAAAACATCATTCGGGAGCAGGTGGGAGATGGGCCTAGAACACAGGAGCTTCTATACAGGGGAAACATGGGAGTGTTGGACAGCACTGTATGCACAACAAACACAGGTTCTACATCTGAGACTGTATCATAGTGGCCATGCTGATTAGGCTACATTGTGCCATTAGCTCAGCTAATAATTCCTACATTCAACTGCTAGCTAGCTAGCTAGATAGATAGATAGATAGATAGATAGATAGCTTTTATGGATAATCACTTGCCAAACCATGTGTTAACAAGCAAATAGCAAAAACGGATAACTGTTTGTACTGTCATCTCTTCTCGGATGATTGGACAAGTGTTATACTGGGCCCCTGCAAAACTATTAATGAATCAGTTCTGTGATGTGGAATAACTGAAGCAACACAAACCCACACAAAAACAGGTCATAAAAGATGGAGATATTTGGAAACAATTGATTATCTTTAAAAAAACTGAAATGTCAAGAACTACATTTCAACCAAAATATAATTCTGGTCAAGATAAGAGAAGCTTAAGATAACCAAAACCCATAGCATAGGCCTAACAAAACAACAACAAAAAGTTAAAGATTAGCAGGCTGCATAGACTATAAGACAAAATAATGACAGACTATACAGCAAACCTCTTCAAAGTGTTATAAGTGGTCAAATAAATAGATATAATTCATGACGTAAATCTACATACATAGAAAAAAGTGATCAGACAAGATTAACCACAAGTCCAGTGCGGTTCAAAATTAATCTTATGCATAGATGGGGAAAGCAGCTAGAACAGTCTACTACACAACGTGGAAGAAAAAATCCTGATCTAATCAGATGATGCTAAATTTTCCTCAGCACAAGTGCATAAAATGGCTCTGCTAGGCCAATAGTCTCAGCCGTGGGCGTAAGAACATTTCTAAAAGACAAAGTATGATGTAAAAGCTGAGGAAACTTGCAGTGCATTTTATACATTAAAATAAAACACAGAGCACTGTACACAATAAAAATTTGACAAATACATATGTATACCAATTACCAACTGGCTTTGTGGTATATAGCCTAGTTATAGCTGAGGCTAGATAATATAAAGTATTGCCTCTCAAATAAGAACATTCTATGTGGTCACTAAAAGACTAAAAGACAGAGATGCACCTTTTTCTACACTGTGAAAAATACTCAAAATTAAAATAAAATAACAAAATGACTGCTTCTCTAATTCCATAAAAAGACAGAACAACAAACAAGGTCAGTTTTACTAATGTATGGACACCCCCACTGGCCATCCAAAGGGAACTTTGCTTAATTGCCTGCTTTGCAGATTTTTTAGTACATTGGTAGTAATACGCAATTTGCGGTCACCGTTCGTTCTTTGAGAATCTGCCCACAATTGGGCAAAGTCTATTGACAACAAAACAGCAACTTCCCTAAGAACATTTAGAAAGACACTGATGCATTTAAATGATAAATACTATTATTATTTACATCCCTGATGTCATTTGGCAGCATAGGCACGAGCGAAGGGCTGACAGAAACACATCGCCTCTATCCCTAACCATAACCCAGTCTCCACCTGGTAGAGGCTAGATTCCCCTCTTCCAGAGGACGGTCATCTGCACTCGAGATGCGAGATGCGATTGACCTGTAGGTTTGTTTCGATTTTACAGTGTGTGTGACGTGACTCTTTAGGCCCTTTCTGCTGAGTTTTCACACATCGCTTCATCTGAAGCTTACTGCACCATAACCCTAACGTCACGCGTATCTCGCATCTCGATGCAAGTGCAGATGACCATCCTCTGGAAGAGGGGCATCTAGCCTCTACCATTACAGGGACCAAGCAGGAAACAGCCATGCTCACACAATGCCTCAGCACCAAAGCCACGGCACATATTCTGCCTTCAGGTGTGG
This sequence comes from Aldrovandia affinis, assembly GCA_029706075.1. Classification (NCBI taxonomy): domain Eukaryota; kingdom Metazoa; phylum Chordata; class Actinopteri; order Notacanthiformes; family Halosauridae; genus Aldrovandia; species Aldrovandia affinis. Next base: position 7,984,226 of record JAINUG010000018.1, on the reverse strand, counting down.
GCTTGCCTCTCCTTTTGGTTCATTCTTCTGTGCTCATTTTTGTTTAACATGTCCAAAACCACTTCACATCCCAAGACTAACCCCAAAGTACCCAAAGATGACTTTTTTTATACCTTGCTCTCTACTCCTGACAAATAAGCTGTGAGCTTGACAGCTGAGAGCAGAATTAACATCTAAATAAGAGTGTGTTTCCTTTTTGGAGTGGTGAGGTTGTGAGAGATAGCAGGAGAGACTAAAGGATTCTTGTTTTGCGTGGAAAAGTGTTCTGCTTAAGAACTCCGGACAAGTGCTACCAGATGAGTGCTACCTCTGTGCTTGGTTTCCTGAGGTGATTTTCTGGGGATTAGACAGAGGAAACATTGTCAGAGGCTCCACATCTGCACGGATTCAATTCCCCATGAAGAAAGGAGTGGGTCCTTATCTCACCGTACATATAGCCCTTCAGGTTTGTTCTGAAATGATGGGCACAGATTGTGTATTTAACAAGCTAACTCTCAGCTGAACTAAACTGTGACATCATCGTGGCACGTCAGACACAAGAAGGGCCCACATTGCTGGTGGCATTGCTGCAAAACTAAGAACAATCATCATTCACTTAGGGCAGGGGTGGCCAGCCCTGGTCCTGGAGAGCTACAGGGTCTGTTGTTTTATGTCATTGCTCAGCACTTAACTGATCAATGAAAGCAGGAGATTACACAGTTAATTCACCTCACCTGGTGTCTTGGGTCTAAATTGGTTGCTGATTTTAAAGATACTAAAAGAAAGACCCTACGGCCCCCCAGGATCAGGGTTGGCCTCCCCTGACTGAGGGGGAGTGTGTAACCTCCTCTGGGTCTATACCAAGACAGCCAGGATGCAGGAAATTAGAGCTGCAAGTGATCTCCATAAAAGAGGCAATATAATAATTGGCTATATTTACATATATTTGGGATGTCCCAAAAGGAAAATGTTCCCCTCCATGATGACTTTGGCAAAGCGCCAAACCTTACATTCAAAGTCCCTTCACGAAGTAATTAATTAATAATCAGACCGTCTTTACAATAAACACCAGAATAATTTCCTCGATGTAGCAGTGCGATTCAGGGGATCCGACAGCAGATCTAGTGTTACGATTCCGAGGATCCTACACCAGACATAAAATTACGATTCAGAGAATTTGACGCCAGCTGTAGTACCTTTTTGCAGTACATTTTACCAACAGTGCAAGGCGTACAGCCTGTTAGTTGTTTCTGTCTCATATGTTAAGTATGTTTATTCTGACGTATGCTATGACGGTTTATCCAGATGCTCATTACTACAATAGAACTGTGCTACCATTCTGGTAACACCCCATATCTACAAGTAGCAGCGGTCATAAGCATTCTATTGCATTATGAGACCACACAGAAGAGTATACCTTACTGTAGTTTAGTGCCAGAGTGGGTTTAGTATCTGGGTGTAGTGTCTGAGTGTATTTAGTGTGTAAGAAGGATTAGCATCTTAGTGTATTTAATATGTTAAACAGGTTTATTGTGTGAGCAGGTTTGTGTGAGTGGATGTAGTGTGTTAGTGTGCTTAGATGGGTTTAGTGTGAGAGCAGGTTTAGTCTCAGCTCCTTTAGTGTATGAGCAGGTTCAGTCTCAGGTCCTTTAGAGTGTGAGCAGGTTTAGTGTGTGAGTGGGATTAGTGTGTGTGGAACACTAAGGGCATTTAGCAAACAATGAAAAGTGCAGGGAAAGGGAGGTGCAGTACTGGGAATGGGGCAATCCATAAGAGGACTGTAACAGATGGTCTCGCATCTTCTCCGATCGCCAGACGCCAGGGGCGGCAGAAAGATCTGGCGATCGGGCTCTTGGAGCGATGCCCAGACTGTCACGGCCACTGGGGCAAAAAGCGTGGCCTTCGATCGGAGGCCAAACGGGAATAAACATGAACAACAACGTAAACATAAGCAAAACCACTCGGGGGGTCTGTAGAGAGGCGATCGGCCGCTCTCCAATGCTCCAAGCCCCTCACAGAAAAGGGAAAACAAACAAAGAACACATAAACGGAAGCGACAGGCCAGCGAGACGCGGCCGGCCTCCACTGACTCAAACACCGTACCAAGGTCACATCACATCGTCCTCAGTGGAAGCGATACTTACGGCTGCTACCGAGCTCCTCAAACAGGAACTGCACCTTCTCCCACTGCGTCGAGTTCTGATTGACCGGAGCCTCCAGGGGAACAAAGGCCCTGCGAACGAGAACGATGGTCAGCTTCGCCCCGTTTGCCAACTTCCTTTTGCTGTTAGATTATAAACAGGGGAGGAGCCGGACGAATCAATCCATAGGATCAAGTCAAGACAACCAACCCAACGGAATAATGTCTAAGCTTGTCAGTGGGTTAAAGGTTTGATTGAATCTTTCCCAAAGAAAAACATTTTTTCCCTCTTTTTATTTTTTTATATATTTGTTACAATTTTTATGGCACCAGAAATGTGGTACAAGAAACTTCCCAAGACCTAATCATCAAAATTAACTTGACACAACACAGGAAACAACCAGTGACAACGCTCCACATTTCAGCATTCCTGGTGGAACAACTTAGAGATCTTGCTAATGGCTTACATAATTTTAAGTGACAGGGGAGCTGCTTAGCAAATCTTTACTCAATTATACATTTAAGCCTTTAGTTTTTAAACAAGTCTCCCCAGACCAAGGGCCAACCCACAATCAATGCAAAACTTCTCTCCTTATTCCCTGTCACCTTTAAATACACAAAACCAATAAAGCAAGTCGCCTCAACTTTTATTTCTCATAATTTCCATTGATTTCAGCACTTTGACGTCCAAAGCAAAACAAAATCCAACAACAGGAAATTACTTATGAATTTAATCCTTCTAATCTAATAAATGTGTGTGGTGCAAAAACAAAGTAAGTAAGTCAGTTTAAAATCCTGCTTTTTTTTCCAAACTAACACATTTCCTTTTTTTTTTTTTTCTGTCATGTGTTGACATACAGCAGTTATAATAAATTGTATTTCACCTGTGATATACAGTAGTATGCCTAAAATGCTGATGAATGTAATCTGTAACCAGAAATCATGAACTGTGCATATATGTCAATATTTATTCTTCAGACCAGCATCACCCCAGACGTACGAGACAACCTCAAGCAACCCTTCTCACCCTCCAACCTCAAATTGTCTTCTCAGGGAAACAAGTTGTATTGTAATCATTCTTATTTCCATAAAACAAAACAAAACAAAACTCTGGACCTGGGAGTCCAAGGACACTCCCAAACACTAATTATTTTGTTTAATTAGCTAGATTTTTCTCGAGTCCCTGTTCTTAAATGACTTTTGGACTTTAATTAAATGGATCAGTGCATGCCATTTTGTTCACTTGAAACGGTCATTACTGCAGCATTTGTTATGCTTTGTGCGCAGCGTGGCCCAGGGACAGATTGAGATGTTATTTATCAAGCAAGGGTTGGTTTAGACTTTTAGAGGTCTGAAGGCTGATAAACACATTAATATAACAAAAAGGCTGTTCTGTGAGCATGTCCATCAAATCCCCTGAGGACGGTCTCCCGGGTGGTGTAGCGGTAGAAAGTCTGACACTGCCCACTGTGACCGGGGTTCAATTCCACTAGGTCACGGCAATTGGCTGTCTGCCCCAGGGAGGGGGGAGGGAAGCCGATATGAGCTCATTGCGTATAGGAGTGGCCCTGTGTGCATACCGGAGTTACGGTGACGGCTTGGCAGGTTCCGGTTCGGAGGAGCCGGGGCGGTGCTCCGCCGCATGTCACTGCCGGTTTCAGGACAACGACAGCGAGCTCTCAATATGAAGGAGGGGATAATGACAAATAGGGTATAATTGGCTACTACATTGGAAGGAAAAAAATTGGGGAAAATAGAGGAAAAAAAACATCACCTGAGGACATTGTGACAGAGATAGAGTGGATGTGGAGGACCAATGGGGATGGAGGAGGAAAGCTCTAGCTCTTCCTTGGATACACCAGTGATTTCAGATTACCATATTTGGCCTTGTGTAAGAAGTGCCAATTTATTTATTTAGACTGTGATTTTTAGAGGGAAATTATGAAAAAGAATCATGACTTTCCAGAACTTAAATATTTACCCTTAGTACAATGAAAACAAACAAATGTAAACGAAGCAGACAATCTGAAAGGAATATGTGTATTTGATTGCCAACATATGGCAATTACCAGTAATACACTTTAACTCTCCATGAATAAACAAAACATTAATGTTGCATAAAATGCAAATATTTCTGTGTGTGTACACTAACCATAAATAAACACATTGGCTTGATAAATTGGAGTGTATGATAAATATTGATGATAAGCACTCCTGTCGTATTTCTCTCTGAAGAGAAATTATACTTGCAGGGACCTGTTTTTCAACACACAGTACTATTTAGAGTGCAATACAAGGACAAATATGGTACTATCTGTGTGGGTGTAAGCAGAGCATGCTTCCACTGGGTTTAATGTTTGTAGGAAAGACTTCATGAGCCTTGCTCATATATAGCATACAGCCTAGATCAGATATTCCTAAAATGGGAAATATTTTTTCCGTTTTGCTGAGTGACTTCATGGAGACCCCAGTCTGGGAACCTCTGACCTAATTCACCCCCCAAAACCCCACCGCTACCAGACATGCTGGTATTAATGATGGGTATTATTTGTATGGAATGAGATGGCTCAATCATTTGGCTACAGAGCAATTCTTAATGATCTCTCCTAGATAGCTCTGCTATTTTAGTCCCTTCCCATCTGTTGGCAATATTGAAGACAGACGGTTCAGGTTATTGATTTGTACTGTGCTGCAATTATGCAGCAGCAAGTATTCATGTATTTATTTATAGTTTTTTTGTTCTTTTTGTTTTAATACCTATTCAATATGCCTGCTTGGTTTAGACGAATCATCACATCACTGTCATGGACAGTTATTTATAGGTGAAGAGGAAAGCGGGTTTCGTGTGGACAGGTCAGGTACTAAAATGTATCCACCGTCTCTAGGTAACACAAGGCAATGTGCATTATCTACACGGGCAGATGAACGATGGCGGGAAGCCATCTTAAAAGTCCTCATTCTCTGCAGGTTCTGTGACATTACAGAGCAGGAAGCTGGTGTAAAATACCTTCACACAGCTCGGGAAAGATTAGAGGGCAGTGGCCCTTGTATGCTTCACAGCAAGGTCTATTCCCATCATTGCCCACTGTCACCAGACAAAAGGCTGTATATCCAAGGTGTCGGGTCCAAATGAACAGCGTTCTGGTGTTCTGAAGTAACGCTGTAAAAAAAAAAAAAAAGTAAGAAAATAACTGGGGACAAAAGGCTTGGATGTGCCGACATACCAAGCCCATAAACAACGGGCTCACACAAAGGTGAAAACAGGTGTTTTGGCTCAGAAGGTAAAAAGGAGACCAAATTGCTTCTGTCGCAGAGGAGACCCAACTTTTCAGACACTGCACCCCCACACCCAACCCCCCATGGCAGGAGGGGGGGGCGGTTCCCCTCGGCTATTCATCTCCCGAAGCCCCCATTTAATGGCTGAGAGCACATTAAATTATATGAGCTGAACCCAGCGTGTTACTGTCGCCACGGCAAAAATAAATCCATTACGTTCACACTTGAGCGGCCGGTGCTCAACACAAACAGTGTAAACCTGAGGTTAAATGGAACACGGGCCTGGCCATGTATCACTGTGGATTTAGGCATCAAGTCATCTTTCACGGCACTTAATCGGGAGGTAACGCTGGGACACCACAGAATGGTGCTGGCTAGAAGAAAGTCTGATCGGCACGGAAAACTCTACTCCAGGGGTCACCAACACGGTGCCCGCGGGCACCAGGTTGCCCCCAAGGACCACATGAGTCGCCCGCAGGCCTGTTCTAAAAATTTTGTTAAAAGGGTTTGTCAGTGGCTAGTGAAAATGGGACATTTTTCCTATGAAATGTAGTAGAAGTGATCATCTGAAAATTTAAACAATTGCTGAGATTAATAGAAATAAAGTGTTGAATATTGATATTATCTGTTTCCCACCTTGTTAAGTCATTGTTGATAATTATTGTGAGAAATCATTAACGTGATCAGGGTCTTTACATAGATGAGTATCATTTATCATTAATAATAATATATAACTAAAGGCAAACTGAGCAAATTAGTTATTTTCAGAAGAGTGTATCAAACTGGTAGCCCTTCGTATGACTCAGTACCCATGAAGTAGCTCTCAGTTTCAAAAAGGTTGGTGACCCCTGCTCTACTCTGAGGCCTTTGAATCACACCTGACAATCTGCAGGGTGCCTTTAAGGTCAGGGGCCAGGTGTCAGTGATTCGCACCCTCATGAATCTGAATTCTGTCCACGATATTCCTGACCCTTCCCCTGGGTGCAGCCATGTTGCTCAAATGTGGGAGGATCTATCCGGTCTGGTAGCATAGCATGCTGTCGCTTGCTAGCTAACCTAATGTTTTGTTATTTCTGTGGTAAAAAAATGATATGTACACTACCGGTCAAAAGTTTTAGAAAACCCCCATTTTCCAGTTTTTACTGAAATGTAAGCAGTTCAAGTCCAGTGAATAACCTGAAATGGTACAAAGGTAAGCAGTAAACTGCCAAAATAAAAAATAAAAAAGTTTAGGTTACCAAAAACTGAAAAATTATGACAAGTTTTTGGCAGTGAGTAGTTTCCTACACCATCAAAAGGCACTTGGAAACTGGCAGTCACAAACTGTGAAGAGAAGACTTCGAGCTGCAGGTTTGACAGGTCAAGTGGCAGTAAGAAAGCCATTGCTAAGACGGCAAAATAAGAAAAAGAGGCTTGCCTGGGCCAGTGGACTACTGAAGACTGGAAGAAGGTCTTATGGACCGATTAATCAAAATTAGAAATCTTGAAATTTTGAAAGGTTTTTGTAGGCCGTCGAGTAGGCAAAGGGATGGTTCCTCAGTGTGTGACACCAACTGTCAAACATGGAGGAGGAAGCGTGATGGTCTGGGGCTCTTTTGCTGGATCCAGAGTCGGCGACTTGCACAGAGTGACTGTTAACCCACGTTAACCCACTACTTGTTCCCTGAAAAGGGCCTTTTTTTAAACTCTGAAACTTACATTATTTTTCAGTTTTTGGTAACCTAAACTTTTTTTAACCTCTGGCAGTTTACCGCCTCCCTTTGTTCCATTTCAGGTTATTTACTGGACTTGAACTGCTTAAATTTCAGTAAAAACTGGAAAATGGGGGTGTTCTAAAACTTTTAACCGGTAGTATACACATAGAGACAGTTAGCGTTGCATAGCTAGCTAGCTCCTTGCTTCTTGCTACGTTTGTTGTTTTGATGTTATTCCTCAGTACTCGCAATAAAACGCCATTTCGTCAATGTAATGGAAATGTATCTCTGAGTCTGTCTAACTAACAGAAGTTCTACACTTATGTGATTTTAGCACTGTTCAAAAGCAAATTAGACAAATATGTTGATTGTCCAAAGGACGGATAATGTTGCTAGCTGGTTAGCTAGATTGGTCGGTGATTTTTCTGGCTAGCTTGCTAACCTTCCCAAGTATTGCTGTTGCTTCACTCCCAGATCTGCCTGGTTGAGCAACACAGGAGTGGAAGTACTATGGCAGTACTGATACACTGATGTCATTTTTGGAACTTTTTCACATTATTCTCCCAACATTCCACTCTGGAGGGATGAAGGATAACAATTTCACAATTGAAATTTGATTTGTTATGTTCCCACTTTGTTCCGTTACTACCAGGCCCAGTTCCAGAACAAAATCACTAAGGGTGCATCTGAAATGAGTGGGGGTGCACTAGTATCTAGCTGCAGCGCACACTGTGCTGGCTGCCACAGTCTGCCTCTGTCTTTGGCTGTGGCGGGGACAGCAGTGGTGCTGCTGATGCTTAGCTTCTGCTGCAACCATTTGAGAATCTCCATTATGATGTTGTAGCTATCTACGTTAACTACGCCTTGCTAACCATTTGCAAACTGGTCTCACACACTAAAAAGTTGACTACGGTAGGCTGGTAGGACAAAAATCTATGTAACACCAAACAAATGCCATGTGACAACGCGTGAAGCAAGATCAAAGAATGCCGCCTGCTGCGTGTGTTATGAGCTTACATTGTAAGGACGTGCATGCATACGAGTAATGCACAGAAAATTTGTAGTGCTTTTCAAAGGTTTTATTACAATATTCAACTGAGGGTACAAAATATTAATCTGAGGATGCAATGCACTTTTCTGTACCCTCGTAGAACCGGGCCTGGTTACTACACTGATCTCTTGCACTAGCCAGTCGCTCTGGATAAGAGCATCTGCCAAATGTCTAAAATGTAAAAGGCAATGTTTTATGATCGCTTATTTGGGTTTCAATTAATTATTTGCAATGGGTTTGACAGCTCGCCGGAAATTTTGCCCACATTTTGTGCAAGGTATCACAGAAATGCGAAAATGTCAGGAATATCGTGGGTAGTGTTAAAGTAGCTGTCCATCATAAACATGGAAGAGTTTGTACCCGACTGTATAAATTCAGTCACGTACAAACTCTTGCGTACTGTATGACATGTCTGATTCAGACTGAGCACAGTGATTTTTAGATATATTGGAAAAACAAATAAATCTGACCTATCCATTTTGCGTCTAACAAGATTTAACATTAACAAGCTTCCATCAAACAAGGTGAGAAAGGCCAATTACCAAGCGTGCACATTTCAAACCCAGTCCTTTAGCAGTTTTCCTTGCGGAGTGTTTGATGTCTCTGAACGGCGCCTGCGAGGAGCAGCACAACGGGATGGAGTGCTGTGGCGCACAGACAAACAGAGGACCAACTCAGAGGTCTGAAGCATTAGTATTCTATCAAACGTCCTGTCACTTGTCTGGGGTTCCCAGACGTCAATCCAAACTCCCTCTTTCTTTCCGTGCTGTTGACTAGAGTATCGTACTGTTTTGTTTTGGGGGAGGTTCTTGCGGGTGGAAATTTAAAAAGGTCTGCAGCTAATTTGGGCTTTAGCAATAGGCAGCAGTGGGCAAACAGGTGGCAACAGAAAGAGAAGATGATTTCCTTGAAGAGGACCAAGCTCGTTAGCAAAGTATAATGACACGTTCCGGTCCTTGTGCACTCGGTGCCTATCGAACCCGCTACTTACCCAATTAGGAGGAGCGCCATGCACACAATGAGGAACCCGACTGTGTACTTCAGTGCGTTTTTCACTTGCTGTAATGAAAGAAGAAATTAAATAGTATTTAATCGGAGCTGTAATAAAATCAAGTTCATCGGGGGGAGTAATTTCATATCCTCCAATTTGGTCTGGGACAATGGGAGTCTGGGAGCAGTAGAGTCTCTGTTCACCCTGACTTTACAAAATCACTTGTCCTGGAATCTATTCAGGCCACTGCAAGAGAAAGTGCTTCTGTCAGCTCAAAACCACAGAGAAAAAGTTCCATCTGTCTGGCCAGTCTGTGTGTGTGCGTGTGTGTCTGAGTGTTAGTGTTTTACATAAAACCATGGTGTTATATGATATATAAAATCAGTTATATGAAGAACTACACAAACTGTTAAATATTAGGAAAATTTATTAAAATCAGAAATTAGGTAGTATCATGACAGTGATCCATAGATTATGTTATTGATCATTCTGGGGGGTTTCAGGTAAAAGCAGATAAAACGCTAAGTAACCATGACCATCTCAGAGGCAAAGGCTCTTTCACCATAAAGCAGTTTGTTATTAGCTTTCAATAATATTCAAGTGTTTAATTATTTTGGTTGTTGTTGTTTTTTGTGTTTACACAATACTTCACACAAATGCTGCTGAGGATGATCTGCTTTGCATTTAGATTAAATAAGGCCTATAGTTCATAGTGAGACCTGCTGTGGCTAGTCACCCTAGCTCTTCATGCAGGTACAGAGATCTGGATTAATGTCACCTTACCTACTATAGTTTGAGTGGGCTCAAACTGCACAAATTTAAGAAGGTGTCATATACCATCGGTTCTCAACCTGGGGGTCGCCAAATAATTTGAGGGACTCACCAAACAATTTTCTGAATGTGCTCAAAAAAGTTATATCTGGAAAAAAAATATTTTTTAAATAAATAATGTGAATACGATCATGAGACTCACGATATAGACGGATTCAAACTGACAACAACAACGAACTGTCATTATGCACAAGCGGAAACCTAAACCCCCCGAAACATCCAGTTTACTTCTGTGAACAGACTTCTAGCCTGTTGGAAGTTTACTCTAAAATTAAGTAAAATTTGTAGTCAATACTTTAGACTTCCATATGAGGAGAAACAAAGATACTTGGGCGAACTAAACATTGTTTCTCTTAGTTTACCAGACTCATTAGATATATCCTTGAGTTCCAGCACATTTTCTCAGAATTTGAAAGATCTACTGGAGATAACTCAGTCAAGAGATAACCAAGTCACTTACTTGGTCGAATCCGAGTGTGTTTATACGAGGAGGCATTCCGAGCCGAGTTTGGATGTCGATAATTAATTCCATTCTGGCAAAGTGAAGCACATCCTCGACTCCAGAGTGGATTATATGTGTGTGGTGTGTGGAGACATCGGGGCAGTCAGACGCTCTCCAAGCAGTATTCCGCTTGGATTGTAAATGTGGAAAATGGAGAGATCACTCCATGACACTGTACTTGAATGGTAGGATAAGTAGCTAAGCTTGCTAGCTAGTTAAGGGTAAATCAACCAGATAGCTAATGAAGAAGGAACAGTTACGCCCAGCTTTAAAAGTCTAAGCTTTAATTTGGAGAGCTATTTGGTTTGAATGCATAATGTAGCTAACATTCCCTGATAGATATCAAATATGGCTGATTTAACTCTACTCCATATTAACTAGCTATGTGAATGTGACTAAATGGAGAGAAATTCACATACATGCCATTTACAGCATAGCTGTAATCACAGCAAAGTTAACAAAGTCAAAATAGGCATAATGTTAGCTAGTTAGCTTTGAACTAGTCTAGCAGTGTCCCCACTGTGTTCCCATCCTCCTCACACATCCCACCACCCATAACATACTTTTTTACAATTCATGATTTATTTTAGAAGAGGTAGGTAGGTAGTTATGTATCAAGGGTGGACAAGGAAGTTTGTTTCTGTTTCTGGATTTCATGCCAACTTCTGCCCATAATTATAACAATCATTTGCGTAAACTGACATTTAACTACATTTTGTTGATAAGCTTATGAATGCTAACTGAAGACCCAGTGTATCAAAGGCATCACTGTACCTGAGTGCAAAAAACAAAATGGTTTTTATTTTTATTTTTTACAGGTTCTAAAAGCCCCCCACCCCACCCACTTAAAATGTATCAGACTCTGTATATTTGTGAAGGAGCTGCTGTGGGGGTACATCTACACTAAATGCTTTACTGTAAAACAGGCTGTCAGCACAGCGGAGTAAACCCTAATCCTCTCACCGAGCCCTTGTTGACGTTGTCGTCGTCCCTCTCCTCGTAGTAGAAATAAACGAAGGGAATCCAGAGGAAGACACAGAACAGGATGATGGAGTACAGAGCTGTGAGAGAGAGAGAGAGAGAGAGAGAGAGAGAGAGAGAGAGAGAAAGAATTTGTATTCTGTAGTCATCTGTATTCTTCACTCCCTGCACACAAGCTCTGGGGCGTGGGGTTCATTCTAATTTACATTCAGGCATCTTCAGTGGCATCACAAGTGTCAGTACATGTTGTCGAAAGTATGTTTTAAAGATACAGTTTTCGCTACGACAGCAAACATGGACTATGATCTTGAGAGCAAAGATTGGTTCTGTTTTTGCGCAGCTGGCATAGGCAGACTGCAGATGCCAAATAACCCAGAGGATTTGCAAGACAACCCTGCAGACTAAAACCCACCATTCCTGAGCGAGAGTGGTGCCATTCGAGCCTGCCAGCCACAGGACTGACACGGTCTGGATGAAATACCAGACCATGGGGCTACTACAATGGAAAGCAGTGCTTTAACAGAACAGAACACCCAGCAGCCCTACCATCAGATCAGCTTGATGGCTTAGTTAGGAGAATATAACTCAGGGGCAGACAAAACAATGGAAACACTACATTAAAATGGACTCTGTCACATGCCACGTGACAATCCCTGGACTAGAGCAGAGCAGCTGATGGTAAGAAGTGGCAGAGGAGTGAGGTTTGCCGGTCTAGGGACTGGATCTTTCTTTTTTTCTGCCTCTCTCCCAGACCCGGGAGAGAGAAACAGCAGGAGAGCAGGTTAAATAAAACAAACACAAACACAAAATCTTCACCCTACTTGCTGCAAAGCTTTCGGGCAAAAACAATTAACTAAAATAACAAACTAAAATAAACAACAATAAATGAAAGCCTGCCTCCTCCGAGGGGGAAATCCCCTTTCGGGGAACACACAACAGACAGTCAGCAGCTTTCCACACCGCCTTCATACATCCACATTTAACACGCATCAACAATTACCGGGACAGGGTAGAACTATACGCACTGTCCTGACACACACTCCACACACATCAACAGTACACCGCGCCTCTTCAGTCCGGAGTTCCACTAGAACCTCCCCAGGCACACACATATCCAGTGACTTTTCAAGTGCTTCCCAAACCCATGCACACAGAGATACTCAAACTTTTCAGTCCGAGTGGGGACTGAAAACCCCGTTGTGGGGAAGACACACAATACGTCACCCACATTAAACGTACACTCCAGACTACAAGATACGATATGCCACGCGTGCACACATCAATGACAAGACTAACAACTTTACAATACACACACACATGAATGACAAGACAAGACTAACTTCTCAAGACACACACAGGAATGACAAGACAAAGACTAACTGATCCCCCACTCGCCCCACCTGCTCTTATATAGGCTTACTTTCTGCCTGGCTCAGGTGGGACTCGTGAGGCAATCACCCATCTATCATTCACTCACCAAATCACAATTACTCAACACCAAACAATTCACATTCTCACACACAAACACCATCAGTCAAGTGAATTCCAGACCAATTAACTGATTTAATTAAATAATTGGGACCTTTGGAACTAGAATTCCGGGCACCTGCCAGCAATCTCACCAACTGCGAGATTGCCAACCCTGGCCCCGGAAAGTACCACTGTTCCAAAGGTCCAAAGAGAGGCAACCCCGCCATTCCCCTGCCGCAGAGACTGATGCCCTCCACAGACTCATATTCTGAAGTAACTAAAAGTCAACACATGTTTCATACTAATGTCAATACTAATTACCAATATATTTCTGATATAAAATATGTTTTAAAATCAACACTTTAATATGAATTTCTAAAGCAACATGAGAGATCCAACAGATTTTGAAAGAGGTCAAATAGTTGGTTTCCAAATTTGATGATTTGATACAGCCATAGAAACTGCAAAATTATTTAATGTGTCAAGGGGAACAGTGTCAAAAATCATAGCGGCATACACCAAACAAGGAAAAACTGCATCAGGAAAGAGGAACAGGGGTCGCAAGCCCAAGCTCACTGACAGAGACAGACAGACAGGATAGTTGCTACAAAACACCTCAAAACTGATCACAGAACTGAATCTAGACCTCCGTGATCCAGTCTCAATAAAAACTGTACGTTATGAGCTTCACAAAGCTAATATTTATGCTAGGGCTGTCATTCGGAAACTGCTTGTAACCAAGGCCAATGTGCAACAATGCATAACCTGGTATAATGAGCAAAAAACCTGGACTCCTGAGCAGTGGAAGAAAGTAATATGGTCTGATAAGTTGTATTTGTCCTACATCTGGACAGGTTTATGTTTGGAGAAAGCCAAAGGAAGCCTTCAACCCATATTGCCTGTTTCCACTTAAACATGGTGGTGGATCTGTATGGTATGGGCAGTCATCTCGTGGGAGTCATTGGGTCCAATTATTACTCTGCACAGTAGAATTATAGCCAAGGAATACAAAGCCATTTTAGGCGATCAGCTGCAGCCTATGGTGCAAACTTTGTTTCCTCAAGATGTTCACATATTCCATGATAATGTCCACATGAACAAGGATGAAGTCAAACACCTTCCATGGAATCCCCAATCTCCAATCTCCAGATAGAAATATCTTTGAACCTTTATGGGAAGTTGTGGGATGTAGAAACTAGAAGCAGTTAAAAACAGGTCCAGTATCCCAATAGAGGCAGTTAAAAATAGTTAAAACCAAGAAGGATTGAAGATTTCTTAGTTTCTTTGGACGTACACTATATGGCCAAAAGTCAGTGGACACCCCTACTAATTATTGAGTTCAGGTGTTTCAGCCACACCCATTTCAACAGGTGCATAAAATCCAGCACATAGCCATGTAATCTCCACAGACAAACATTTAGAATTCAGAATGGTTCGTAAAGAGCTCAGTGACCTTAAACGCGGCACTGTTATAGGGTGCCACCTTTGCCACAAGTCAGTTCGTGAAATTAGGCTAACGTTTTTCGGAAAGACGTGTGGGTACACAAAATCGAGTGAACCTGGTGGATCTTTTACTTCAAAGTGAGCAGAAATTGTGAATGAAGACTTTCAGTTAGATGCTGCCAGTTAGGCCTTGAGGCAGGGGATTTACGGTCCTCACATATTGATAATGTGATTCACTCTGAAGAGATTTTAATAAAAATATATTTTGATGAATAATGTATTTCTTAATTTCACAACTGTATTTAATGTTTTCAGTTAAGACAAATTCAAGCAAATTATGAAATTCTGATTAATCATGATTAATCACAGCCAATCATGGGATTAACTCAATTTTAAAAAAATCGATTGACAGCCCTAATGTATATGTTTATACTGGGTTATTAATTCATGTTTTTTCTAATGCACCCTAGGATACACACACACACACACACACACACACACACACAGCTTGATTTCATAAGGAATCATGCACACACACACAGCTTGATTTCATAAGGTGCACTTGGATGCTGAGTGCTGGTGAGCCTGGGCTTTGTGCCTGGGGAAGGCTTTCACCAACGACAGCAGGAGATTTTTACTGTCAAGACACTTACTGCGATATCAATGGAAACCTCAGAAACAAGAACTCCCCTTCCCAGCAGAAGGTCCCGATAGCTTTTTACATGTGTTTCTTTTTTTTTAAGTACTGTAGGTTAGAAAGCTTTTGAACCTTATCTGTAGTAATACTTAAGGGACCACCGCGAGTGTTGAAAAACATGCGGTCGTTGGTTCACTTAAGTTCTCAAATGCACAACCGGGTTTCATCCTCGGTTTGGAGATGGCTCAGGTGTGATAAAACGCCAAGAACGGAATATTTCCAGGACTATCTGCTCATATTGGGCTCTTCTGTGCTTCTGACTTCATACCGAATGCGTCTTAATGCCACATTGAAACCAGAAGCTTTACTGTTATTTTCAAGTCACAACAGAATTACACGGCCTGCTTAAAGAGCCAGCTAAAAAAGAAAGAAATCCATGTTTATATAAAACACTGATGTTGGCAAAATTATGAGTAATATTAACTTTTCTAAAACCCATTACATTATTTCCTCACTGTAATTATGGCACATTGAGCTTCTCTTGATGTTCACATGAGTAGAGCTCTCTGTACCCATGACTCTACCCACTAATTGAGTGACCCATGCATACAGGGAGGCAAATGGCTAATAGCAATTCTGTGCACATCTGTGAAAGCTTGTGGCAGCAGAGGAAGTGGTTAGGCATTAGGAAGTGAGAAGCACAGAAGAGCCCAATATGAGCTGCCGGAATGTGCAGATAATCGTGGGATTGGAGCTTTTCTCTTAAGACAGCTTCCAGGGGCAATTTTATTATGATGACGCACTGATTCACCTGAGAGCATTTGCATCGTGATTGACTAGCACTTTGCACGGCAGTTTTGACTGAATCCAGGGGTTGATTTACCTTTAAGGCATCTCAAATTGATACTGATGTGGCCCCTCCAACTCAGGCTAGGCTTATATGAACTCAGAGTGCATTCATGAAAACATACTTTTGCCATAAAAAAATAAAAGAGGACAGC
Source organism: Aldrovandia affinis (assembly GCA_029706075.1). Classification (NCBI taxonomy): domain Eukaryota; kingdom Metazoa; phylum Chordata; class Actinopteri; order Notacanthiformes; family Halosauridae; genus Aldrovandia; species Aldrovandia affinis. The sequence continues at coordinate 7,968,230 of JAINUG010000018.1, read as the reverse complement.
CTCGCTGAATTATTCACAAGCAGTCAATAACTGAAAACCTACAGCACTGTTCTTATAAAATCTGATTACACATTTTTACAGCAGCAGAATGAGTTTAGCATACAGAGGCATTTTCGTGCCGCCATTGAGCAAAGACTGGCTCTCACGCCACATTAGCATTAGCACCTCTCACGGCTGACTCAAGCACCCAAAGAGCTCCCCGTTGTTTGTTTGCCTCTTTCTACACAGTTGTTGTCTATCAGAAAGAGACTAACACAAGGCAGCATTATAAATTAATGGGATGGAGGTGAGGCCCAGACACTTTGAGAGAGGAAGCTATTTTCAGCGAGAACCTTTTATTTTCCCCAAAGCTAATGGACGTCACCGAAGACAGCTACAAAATCCTCAGAATAACTTCTGCAAAGTGGGCTCGATTGCCAAGACTGAGAAATGCATCTGACTTTTACTTCCTCTCCCCCTCTCTCCCTTTCCCTCTCTCTCTCCAACTCCCTTCTCTCATTCCGACCTCCCCTCCCTCCCCCTCCCTCCCCCCTCCCTCCCTCCCTTCCCCTCCCTCTCCCTCTCCCTCTCCCAGTCCCTACTCCTCCCTTTTCCTCCATCTCTCTCTCTTCCTCCATCCTTGTGTGGCTTTGTTTATTTTCACACGTCATCTGACATATCTGTGTGGAAACCCCTACAGTGCTAAAGCATCACTGCCTCTACAGTGTTATAGAGCCCCTCACATCTACAGTGTTATGGCGCCGCCTACCTTATGGTGCTATAGCACCCCCTCACACCTACAGTGCTATACAACCATTTCACCCCCGCAGAGAATGCTCACGGAGTATTCGTTTCAATAAACGGGTCCTGATCCTCCTGACAAGGCACGCATTCGCTGTCGTTTACAAGTTCTTCCGTCCCGGGCCGACTCCAGAGGTGAAACAAATCTCTGAAACCAAGGCTGGCAGGGCAATCCGATGGGTAATATTCTTCACCGCGACGTGAATATTAAAACCGGGGGAAGGGTACTGAGCGCGCGATCACAGATCATCCATTACTCTCAAACCAGATCTAATGTTACCCAAGCAGTCAGCCGGGGATAAAGCAAATGAATCCCCCCCAACGGGGAGCAGAAAGACCTAAATAATTAAAAAAACATCTGAAGTCTCTGCGCAGAGATCTCGCCTTTCCGTCTTGCCATTTTTCCTGCCGTGCTGGGAGGACTGGGGGTCAGCTCGGGGCACAGGGGAGCAATGGTGCCAGGGTAAGGTCTCATAAAACATGCCCAAGGCGCACTACACTATAAAATCCCACTGCCAATATCGGCAGCTCGCATCCGGCTTTTTTCCTTTTTTAACAAACCTTATCTATTCATCTATCTAACAATTCTAGTCAATCAAACTAATGGACCTCTCCATTTAAATTCAGCCAATGTTTAAGATGGAGCTTTGTAAGTGTTTACTCTTCAGTAAGTTGAGGAAATTGCAAATGCAAATAAAAATTAGATTGCCATCAACAATCTGTCTCCAGAAAATCGGTTCCATCCTGTTAAATCTCACGTCTGCCAGCCATAAAGAAACCTGCTGATAAGTCTGCTCGCCATTGCAGTGCAGTAGTTTAGCAGCTGCATCGGTATACATACAGTATATCTGCTAAATGGCATATACTGTATATATATATATATATATATACATATAGATATGGTAAAAAGATATGGTTGGCAATAGCCGACAAAGACAGGAAATCCACACAAGCACCTCAGACTTTATCTTGACATATGTACTGACATACACTACCGGTCAAAAGTTTTAGAACACCCCCATTTTCCAGTTTTTACTGAAATTTAAGCAGTTCAAGTCCGGTGAATAACCTGAAATGGTACAAAGGTAAGCGGTAAACTGCCAGGGTAAAAAAAAAGTTTAGGTTACCAAAAACTGAAAAATAATGTACAATTTTTTGGCCGTGAGTAGTTTCCTACACCATCAAAAGGCACTTGGAAACTGGAGGAAAGTCTGACAGGAAGAGGTCTGGCAGAGCCAAAGCCACAACAAAATCAGAAGACAAGTTTCTGAGAGTCAACAGCTTGCGTGATAGGCGGCTCACAGGACAACAGCTTTCACAGCACAGCAGTTTCAACTAACACTGGTCGTAAGAAAGCCATTGTAAGATGGCAAAATAAGAAGTCTCAGTTTCAGACTGAAGATGAATCAAAAAGACTTGAGGCTGCAGGTTTCAAACACAGATGGTCTGGGGCTCTTTTGCTGGATCCAGAGTGGCAGTAAGTTAAAAGCCATTGCTAAGATGGCAAAATAAGTAAAAACTGGAAAAAACTTTTGACCAGTACTGGCTTGCCTGGGCCAATGACCACTGGGCAGGCTGCTGATCAATCAACAACAAAATAGAATGGACTACTTAATGATTGAGACTGGAAGCCAAAGGTCTTATGGACAATGTTAAAAAACAAATAGATGAATCAAAACATTGAAATATTAACAGTTTTTGAAAAGGTTTTTGTAGGCATGGTAAATTCATATAATGTGATTTTCTGGGATTTTTTTAATATTCTGTCTCTCACTGTTAAGATGAACCCCATGAAAATTATAGACCGTTCCTTTCGTTCCCAGGCCAGACATTTCCATCTTTTTAGGCTTTTGCAAAACATTATCTCTCACTTGAAACACAGTTCTGATTGCACGTTAATGGTTCTCATTTCATCAGGAGACATTCATGGTGCTTCCTGGGTCTTCCCATCTGGGCCTCCAGTTAAATCCCAGGTAGTGGTGGTCCATCCATCCATCCATCTTCTACCGCTTCTCCGTGCGCCCTAAGCAGGGAGAACACCTCACCAGGGAGAGACGTCCAGGAGGCATGCCTGGAACACCTCACCAGATGCCCAGATGAGCCACCTCATCTGGCTCCTCTCGACAGCGAGGAGCAGCGGCTCTACTCTGAGCCCCTCCCGGATGACCGAGCTCCTCACCCTATCTCTAAGGGAGAGCCCAGACACCCTGCGGAGGAAACTCATTTCAGCCGCTTGTATTCGCGATCTCGTTCTTTCGGTCACTACCCACAACTCGTGACCATAGGTGAGGATAGGAACATAGATCGACCGGTAAATGGAGAGCTTTGCCTTTAGGCTCAGCTCCCTCTTTACCAGGACAGACCGATGCAGCGTCTGCATCACTGCCGACGCCGCACCAATCCGCCTGTCGATCTCCCGCTCCATCCTTCCTCACTCGTGAACAAGACCCCGAGGTATTTAAACTCCTCCACTTGGGGCAGGATCTCCTCCCGACCCGGAGAGTGCACTCCACCCTTTTCCGGCTGAGAACCATGGTCTCGGATTTGGAGGTGCTGATTCTCATCCCAGCCGCTTCACACTCGGCTGCGAACCGCTCCAGCGAGCTGGAGGTCACGGCCCGATGAAGCCAACAGGACCACATCATCTGCAAAGAGCAGTGACCCAATCCTCAGGCCACCGAACGGACCCCTCAACGCCCGGCTGCGCCTAGATATTCTGTCCATAAAGGTTATGAACAGAACCGGTGACAAAGGGCAGCCCTGGCGGAGTCCAACCCTCACCGGGAACAAGTCCGACTTACTGCCAGCAATGCGGACCAAGCTCTGGCACCGGTCGTACAGGGACCGAATGGCCCGTATCAAGGGGTCCGGTACCCCATACTCCCGGAGCACCCCCCACAAGACTCCCCTAGGGACACGGTCGAAAGCCTTCTCCAAGTCTACAAAACATGTGTAGACTGGTTGGGCAAACTCCCATGCACCCTCCAGGACCCGCGGAGGGTGTAGAGCTGGTCCACAGTTCCGCGACCAGGACGAAAACCACATTGCTCCTCCTGAATCCGAGGGTTCAACCATCCGACGGACCCTCCTCTCCAGAACCCTGAATAGACCTTACCAGGGAGGCTGAGGAGTGTGATCCCCTGTAGTTGGAACACACCCTCCGGTCCCCTTTCTTGAAGAGGGGACCACCACCCCGGTCTGCCAGTCCAGAGGCACTGCCCCCGATGTCCACGCGATGCTGCAGAGTCGTGTCAACCAAGACAGCCCCACAACATCCAGAGCCTTGAGGGACTCCGGGCGGATCTTATCCACCCCCGAGGCCCTGCCACCACGGTTAGGAGGTAGTTATTTGTTTATTTCTTGTCAACACAAAGTATAGCCATCTAGCAGATTCTGCTGTCCCTTTCTCTCCATAGTTCGGGGGTTTCCCTTGAGATTAAGCAGATGAGAGTGCTATTGAGACTTGCTCTGCTTCCAACAGTTGTCTAAAACAATTGAAGATGTCTGAAACATCCATAGTATTTTCTTGGACAATGTATACGAACAGATTTGTATGAAATTGCGAGGAATAGTTTGAATAGTGTTTGTCCTTTGGCCAAAATACAAATAAATCTACATTGGTGCTGTAACGGCGCCAGGAGGATTGGCGATTATCATATATATATATATATATATATATATATATTTTTTTTTTTTTTTTTCTGATTTTATCCAATTTTTCTCCCAATTTGGTAGCCAATTAGACCCGCTATTTTTACGTCAATCCCCCTAGTAATGTGAGTTCGCTGCCGTAGTCCTGCGACCGGTAGTGATGAGCGAAGTGACGCCTCTTACGAGACGGCACCCGCAGGCCGTCGACCGTAACCCGGTACTACAGGGCCACTATACGCAGCGACGTCACGTCGGCTCCCCTCCCCCTCCCTGGGGCGGACAGCCAATCGCCGCCCCCTGGTGGCACTCCCGGCCAGAGCCGACACTTGGCGAGACAGGGAATTGAACCCCGGTCTCCGTGGCCAGTGTCGGACGTTGTAACCACTGGACCACGCGGGAGGCGCGATTATCATATTTTGAGAGAATGGAGAATGACCTCACTGTCTTTCACTAGAGAATTACCTCAATACCTATCACTTCACTGGAAAATGGCCTCACTGGAGAATGACCTAACTGGTGGGGAGCAAGTGAGAGGAATCTTTCCAAAATGTTGCCCACAGTCCATGCAGGGCCATGCCCATCCAGGAGCAACAACACCTCATACTGAGGGGCATTCCAGTCATTTATAACTATCGGATTTCATTCATTTGATAATCAAATACTTTATTCCTCCAAAAGGTCAAATATTGCAATAATAGCCAGCCTTCCCACTGAAAGGACAGCTCTGTGAAAATAATGAGATCTTACTTTCAGGCAGAAAAATGAATAATTTCAATTAACCTACCTCGTATTTTATGAAAGATCCTTAGGCTGTAATTCGTGAATGTTGATGAGAAACAATAAAACCCTTGATTGTACTTCGTGTTTTATTAATCAACCAGCATGAGTACGTTCCTTTCAGCTTCGCAATAATCGAATATTTGGTTTCGTCAGTAGCTGAGAAAAGAGGCCCGTTACCAGTTTTAGTGGCCCGTAGGTAAGGCAGCGTTCGCACTAACGGGAATACAAAACACGTGCAGAATCCTCACCAGCCGCTCCGCTACTCTTTCTCCTGCAGTGGAGGTTTGGGGATTTGGGAGAGGGGGAAACGGGGCCGTGGCTCGATATTAATCTGTCATAGAAAATACTGTATCCATCCAGATGAGGCCCTTCCTATTAAAAGCCATACAATCCTGCACATGTCCCTCTGTCCCTTAGCAATCCATATTTAAAAAGTATGAAATTACCACAAGGGCAGGGGGGAATTAATCAACTCCCATCCATGCAGCCTGTTCTGCATAAATTGAGAAAATCAGAAGCACAATATTATCCACTGAGGTTGCATGCATCACAACCTAAAGTCAACAGACTTATTTTCTCCTGGCTAAGACGGACAGCTCATTATGGCCTTAATGGCTCATCGTACAACAGTTCATTCTTGCAATGCATTCATGATTTTCCCATAAATAAACGTGGCCTGCTTTATAACAGGTGAATCTGAGGGAACCTGATTCGAGAAAAAGAGAGGAGTGCGTTTGTCGTCTCTGAAGCTCCACGAAGTGCACAAGGGCTAGGACGGGTCAAATCCGCAGTTCGCCCCCCTCGTTAGCTCTGTTTTAAAACTTGTGGTGGCCGCCGTGTGGGGCTCAGTCCTACGTTGGTTGATTGATTGTCGCCCTCTTTTAAATGAGTAGAATCCTGGGCCGGTGGAGTGATATGATGTCAGCCTGTGCAGGCCCCGGCTGGATTACCAATCAGGAGGGGCTGAATCGCAGGACTTTCACTTATCAGAAAGCCGGTTAACATACAGACTCAACTGTGTTAACAGTGCAAGCTACTACTGAAGCTGTACGGGGTTCTCTGCCCTGCTCTGTGTAGCTCCTGTGTGTGTTTATCGTTTTCACCTGGCTGTGTCCGATCAGCAGACTCTGCTTGGTGCTGCGCTGGATTTACACTGAGAGATAACACTCTGGATTTACATTGAGAGATAACATGCTGGATTTACACTGAGAGATAACACTCTGGATTTACATTGAGAGATAACATGCTGGATTTACACTGAGAGATAATATGCTGGATTTACACTGAGTGATAACATGCTGGATTTACACTGAGAGATAACACTCTGGTTTTACACTGAGATATAACACTTTGGTTTTACACTAAGCGATAACACGCTGGATTTACACTGTGCAATAACACTCTGGATTTACACTGAGAGATAACACTGGATTTACACAGAAATAACATGCTGGATTTACACTGAGCAGTAACACTGGATTTACACCGAGAGATAACACTCTGGATTTACACTGAGAGACAACACTCTGAATTTACACTGGGAGATAACACACTGGATTTACACAGAGATAACACTCTGGATTTACACTGAGAGATACACTCTGGATTTACACTGCGAGATAACACTCTGAATTTACACTGAGAGATAACACTCTGGATTTACACTGAGAGATAACACTCTGGATTTACACTGAGCAACAACACTCTGGATTTACACTGAGAGATAACACTCTGGATTTACACAGAGATAACACACTGGATTTACACTGAGAGATAACACACTGGATTTACACTGAGAGATAACTGTCTGGATTTACACTGAGAGATAACACTCTGGATTTACACTGAGTCATAACACTCTGGATTTACACAGAGATAACACACTGGATTTACACAGAGATAACTCTCTGGATTTACACAGAGAGATAACACTCTGGATTTACACTGAGAGATAACACACTGGATTTGCACTGAGCGATAACACACTGGATTTACACTGAGAGATAACGTGTTGGATTTACACTGCTCCCCTCAAAACAGCAGCAGTCAATCTCCAAAGAGATGCATGTTTGTTCCATTTACATAGTACTGCAGCACCAGAAAAGCAGAATCAAAGAGGGGAAAGATTTAAATTTACTTCACCAGCGAGGCATGAGGACACGCAGTCTACTGGGTTCCTTTTTGTGAGAGGGAAGGCCACGTCACTTTCTAAAAGAGCACGTTGTAACACACAAACGGGGAATTGAGTTGGCCTGACCGACGAGCATTGCTACAGCTCATAGACAGTATAGTATGCTGTACTGTGTGTGTGTGTGTGTGTGTGTGTGTGTGTGTGTGTGTGTGTGTGTGTGTGTGTGTGTGTGTGTGTGTGTGTGTGTTTTTGTATTAAACCCAATATTGCTTTGCAGTGAGATTTAGCAGCTCTTCTGAAAACAAAGACAAGGGGAATCAAATATTTACGTGTTCAGATGCACAATATTTGCAAATAGTTTGCGTAATTCTGTCACCTCCCACATCGTTCTGTTTATCCTTTTCCTTCTCTCCCTTTTGATGTACGAGACCCAACAGAAAAAGAAAAACAACTAAAACAAAGTATAAAAAGATGGGCATCATAGTTCTGCTGACTGACTGACCCCCCCCATACCCTCCCCAGCTTTCACTGTCTGAAAAGTGAACTGGCGTGTCACATAAAAAAACACGGCATAGTTTGGGGGAAAATGAGTGTCATTATATGCCATTTTAGCAGACGCTTTTATCCAAAGCGACTTACAGTAGTGAATGCATACATTTTTCAGTATATGTGGTCCCAGTGGGAATTGAACCCACAACCTAAGCGTTGCCAACGCTGTGCTCTACCAACTGAGCCACAGAGAACCACATGGGCCTCCACACACACACACCACTCACGCAAACACACACACGCACACACACACACTGCTCACACTCCTTGCTCAATCACTCTCTCTACTGGTGAGATGACTTCAAGGGCAGCGCATCTCATTAGCATGGTGCTGCTGCGTACACACTCACAATGCAGGAGTGGTGATTAACCACGGCGGGAGGCAGGGCGCGTGGACGGGAGTACAGAGCTAACGAGAGAGAGCAAGGAATCAGTCGTCTCTTAATGACAGCTCCCTTTTCCTGTCACTGTACCCTTGCCGGTGAGAGCCAAGCTACAGGCCAAGCTCCCCACATGAAAGGACACTGTGTTAAATGGAAACGTTGCCAAAGGATTTGGCACGAGGCCATCTGAACAAATATATATTTTCCTCCTTAGTACTTAACCTAAAAGGTTAATCTCATGGGATATTTTTGATGTTAAAAAGGGCCTTACCCACAATCCCACACTGTTAATTTATACTGCCATTCTTATTAATCAAAAGCTCTCCTTTGGTTCTCAAGGCAAATGGCCGCCATAAAGCTTATGGTGATTGGACAGAGTATTAGAGAGAAGAAACTGTGCTTTACCACGATCAAGTCAACCTGCTCCTGAAAACCCAATCATTCCCCTAATAATTCCCCTGATCAGATTCATCCAGCCCCCCAGTACCCTTCTCACGTCAGGTTTCAACATCATGGAAAATAAGCAGACTGACAAATCGAACCACTCCTTGTTTATGATCTGACCCACACATTCATCCCCGGAGCACAGGGGCCCTGATCGGCGCACAGCTGCCCGGCTCCATGAGTGTGCAATCTATCAGAGTTTCAGGGATTCCAACCGCCCACCCCCACTAAGACCAGCACTTTCCATTAGCGATCACCCCCCGTGCATATTCTGAGGAAGAGAGAGGGCCGACAGAGCAGGTAAAAAAGAGGCACTTATGTGTACGGCTTGTTTAACCAGCGTGTTGCACCCTTCCTGGAAGGACAGGGATAAAACAGAGAGGGGAGCTGATTCATTCAGCCCACTCTGGGGTCTTCTCACCCACAGCACCAGAGGACAGGGTGGGGGGGTGTTCCCCTTCATACGCAGAGGGCCACCTGGCTGGGTACAGTCAGGAAGATAACCGCACATACACGGGAGCTTCAGTACATGATAAAAGAGAGTTCAAGTTCTGCGACTGGGGTTCAATTCCACCGGCCATGCCCGTGTCTGGCCAGGAGTGCCACTAGGGGGCGGCAATTGGCTGTCCACCCTAGGGAGGGGGGAGGGAAGCCAACAAGAGTCCGCTGCGTATAGGAGTGTCTCTGTGTACCGGAGTTATGGCCGACAGCTGAGCGAGTGCCGTCTCGGAGGAGACGATACTTCGCCTCTGTCACTGCCGGTCACAGAGCTATGGCAGCAAACTCACAACTCGAAGGGGGGATTGACGTGAAAAATAGAGGGTGTAATTGGCTGCTAAATTGGGAAAAAATGGGATAAAATCAGAAACAAATTCGTTTAAAAAAAAAAAAGAGAGTTAAAATTAAAGTCACTTCCTGTGAGTCCAGGAGCTTCTTCACTGCAGGCTGTTGACAACACCACCGCGCTCGACCGCCTTGCTGCCCGTGGAGCTGTTACCTGCAGAGCAGCTAGCGCTCGCTGAGGCGTTACGACCTCTTTCCCAACGCAGCCGTGACCACTGGCACGGCAACCAAATGCATCTTGTTCCAACATCCCCTGCTTGATACTAGTCCCAAATGTATTCTGGAAATACGGCATGTGGCACTGCGCCTGTTATTCTTATGAGCAACCGCTACCCTGGGACAGTTACAATAAAAGGCAGGCTACTTTGAGTGCTTAGTGAATGCTTGGCTAGGCTAAGTTGGCTGTCACTGCTGCACCTAATGGGCCCTTAACAGGTCTGCATTGTCAGTTTTTATTGTACTTTGCTGTAGATCCCCAGTATGGTGACATAACCGTGATATGACCTCTGCAGGTCGCCTGGGACAAGAATGTCAGCCCAATGAAGAATAAAAAATAACAATAAAGAAAAGAATAGAAACAGCATGCATCTGGATGGCATGGACCAGTGGCTGCCATGTCTCCACACTTCACACTCCGCATGACCCCCTGGCACGCTCCGGTTTGGAAATTACATCAGAGGCTCAGCACTCGATCAGCACGGGGGCCGATATTCTCCAGCAGTTCTGCGTTGGCAGGTAAGGATGCCACCGTGGCCCACGCCATGGGTATGTGTGCTCTTGTTTAATAGGTCGATAAACCAATGAATAAATTAAGCGCTGAATAAAATCACTCAGAACATTATTAATCCAGAGAGCCCCTGGTGGTCAGGGGGTGGCCTCGTTTAGGACGGCCTAACGTCCTGCCAGAGACTGGCGGGAGAACGGGGTCTGGAGCCGGACAAGTCGCTGCTGCACCCTGGGGCCACGTCCTTCAGCTGAATGTCACAAAATGCCCACATCCATAAAGGGAACAAGTCGAGTGCCCCTTTATAAAGGCGTCTGCCAAGCAAAGATGACAGAACTGCTTACGCCTCCAGAAACCTCCAGTTCAAGGCAGCCTCGAAGCCGTTTTCTTTCCAATTGCAGAGACAATTATAGCACTTTATTTCTTTATCCATTTCATTTAAGCACCCTCTACCTCTATTGTAATATTAATGACTACTAAGAACATTGTGTCAAGTGTTCATGTACACAATATCACATTTTATTCACTACTCCACAGTGGAGTTCCATCAGCTTTGTGCTTAATATCGAGTGAGGGACTGTCTCCTCTGTCCTGGTGCTCATGGTTACCCTTCTTATTTGCACTTGGTGTCATTGGCCATAATAGCCTTCTATTAAGTCGCCAAATGAATAAATGTGTGTATATTGTAAATAATAATAATAATAACAGAACAGTGTTTTGAATGGAGTGTGCCACGCTTGGCTGGGAGTAAATAGCAGTATTTGAATTCTTATATTTGCCATACTGTTCGTGAAAGTGCGATCACTGTGGGATCAAAAAGTGATGTTCAAACGAGTGTCCTGCTGTTGGCTCCGTCACTCTGAAGTGATACGGGATGGTAGAACTACACCGCTGTTTCTCATAAGCGGACAAAGCTTTACAAGCAGGACTGTAAATTTCACTTTAGAATATTTTCATCTCTTAAGGCGATATACTGTCACCGATGATATGCATTTCTCCTGTAGTAATACATCAGCCTGCATATTTAAATCTGTAGCGACCTAGACAGCTTAGACAGCAGTAGTTAAAGGTTCTGTTGAGATACTGTTTCATTTTCTTTTTACTACTGTTTATATAGAAAGCTCGTAAATCCAATTATGCATAAAATGTTATGAAGATATTATTTGCTTACTTACTTATTTATTATTATCAAAACATTCTTGCACATTCATATGTATTTATATCTTGTACTTACGCACATGCCCCCCCTCACGCACGCACGCACGCACGCACGCACGCACGCACGCACGCACGCACGCACGCACGCACGCACGCACGCACGCACACACACACACACACACACACACACACACAGCCGTGTATATTGCCAGTCTTTGGGGAAACATAGTGCACGCTGGTAATGAAGCAAACACTGTTAATCGCAGTGTAATAAAGCCAGTACCACTCATGTCATTTAAACAAACACAGCCACAAGAGTGAAGCGCTTAGCGGGTGATACGGTAGACGGAAGCGTGTCGCTCCCTAGGCAAGCGTGATTCATGTAAAATCAATCGGGAGGTCTTCTACCTCTCCCCTTTGAAAATTGCTGCCACAGAACAGCCATGGAACCTGCGATCACTGAAGTGAACCCATCAAAGGTATTCACAATGCACCAGAGCAACTATAGCTCCCTTTCAGCATGTGCAACTACTCCATTCTGCAGACAGACAGACAAGCACGCAGGGGCCACCAAACCCCGCCTCACAATGACTGCATCTCACGAGTAGCGACGGGCTCTTTCTGGGGCCGATGCACAGACCTTAGTCGCCACCTGCTGGCGAATGACAACTGTGCCCTGTAAAAAGAGAATCTTTTCTGCAGTCAAAAAATATCTGCAAAAGAGCAGGAATGGATACAGGACAAAAAAAATAAAAAAGGAACAACGATCTTCGAAAACATAGCCAGAATAGAAAAATGGAGGCTGTGATATCGACCCATACGGAGAGAGGGGGGTTGTTTTCAGACATGAGATCAACCTACAGGTGCCTGAAATAAGAGCGACCGCCCCCTCACACCGTTCTGAAACCCGTTTGTTTGACTGAACTTAAGGTGCTTAAGGGTGAACACTGTCCATGGATCCAAACAGGTTATATTAGAACAACTGGGCACACCTCCATGTTCTGATCACGTTGAATTATGGGTACTCTGTGCCATTGGGAGAAAGGAAGGACAGAGAGAGCAGATGCGCTCGCTATCGATACTGAACGTCAGGAACAGGGCCTTTCGGTGTTAGAGCACTGGAGTGAACCATCGCTCTTACACTCCTGAGTATCTCTGAGAGGATTTAGCACTGCCCGTCATGCTAAAGGAATAACACAATCAGAGCTGCCTCCATTGGGTCACCCCTCGCTCTGACTTCTCTGGCCCTAGGCCCGCCCGAGTGGGTAGATGGATGGTTCTGGGTGTTGACGGTTGTAGTCGAGACAAGAGTGTCTTTGGTTCTGTGTCTGACGCGCTCTGTTCCCGGCTGCTCATGTCCGTGTCCATGGCTAGATGGCCCGGCCCATTTCCCCTGAAACCCCAGCTGTGTCATGTCCCCAGGGCTGGCTGTTAAGCAGCAGGATGTGGGTAACGTGCCGTGTTTCACCTGTCTCAGACGCAGCCATGGGTCCACACGTCTTGTGTCAGGGCTGCTCCAGCTCCTCTGGTTTTCACCTCACATACGCCTGTCTTTGATACAAGCCTCAAAGCCTTGACAGCCCGAGGCCCTTCCTCAAGTACACTCACACACTCTGGGGCTCTGAGCCTCCCAGCAGTGATCAGATGGAAACACACACACACACGCACGCACGCACACGCACACGCACGCGCACGCACACGCACACGCACACGCACGCACACTCACACTCACACTCACACTCACACTCACACTCACATACAAACGCACGCAGGCAGGCAGGCAGGCAGGCACGAACTAACGTGTCATTAAACGTCCACCCCCTCACCTTCACCAAAACCACAGCAGCCTGCACTTCCCATAATCCTCCTCATCTCAGTGCCACCACCCAGTATGCCCCTGATGGGAAGATACAAGTGACCTTGCGTGACTTAGCCCACTATCCCAGCGCTCCTGATGGCAGACTGCATGCATGTGTGTTAAATCCATGTTTCAGTGGGGAAAACAGTGAAATTACAAATACAAATATATTCAAGCACACATGCACACGCACGCGCACGCGGACACACATACGCACACACACACACACATACGCACGCACACACAAACACCACACACACACACACACACACACACACACACACACACACACACACACAAACACACACACACACACACACACACACACACACACACACACACACACAAGCTTTACTCTAAACTGCATTGTGCATTTTCAGAGCCTTGCATAGGATATTTGTGAAAAAGTTTCTCCTCAAAGCTCAGGACAGGGACACTGACTCAGTGTTTGGGGCAGAGCTGTGGCTTTGTGTCCGGGAGAGCAGCCAGTGAGCCGTGCGCATTGCTTCTCAGAACCCATCTTCTGATGCCGTCGGGCCGCTGGAAGCGCTGGTTTTGGCTTGGAGACAGCTCCAGCATCTGCAGGGGCCCACAGTGGCTAACATCCCACTCTGTGTGTGTGCGCACAGGGGAGGCGGCCGCACGGAGAAAGTGTCCCAGTGTGTGGACGCGCCCCATCGCACATATCAGCGCCTGGGCTCACTCAGGGATGTGATCTTTTTCCTGGTTAATGCTTATTTCCCCACCATAGATATCTTGTGAACGTGTGTATGTCATAAGCATACACATTAAGACATATTGCACTCTTTCACAGCTGATAGCAGGAGAGAATGTTCAGCAAATAAAGCCAAACAGCCAGAGACATTTAGCATCAGATAATCAGTATTTCCTGATTAATGAGGAAAAACTACATTCCTGTAATTGTGATCGGCAGCCATGCAGGGTGGTGCGCAAGTGGCCACGCTGTCGCCCAAAGAGGGAGGGTTTAGTGCGCAGGAGTGCCCCGTCTCAATGTACCCAGTGGGTGCCTGCAGTAAACCTGCAGCAGCTGTGATAGTGCTGTACTACTACATCTGAGACAGGATGTTGAAAATATGAGATGGGCAAATACAATTGGGCCAAAAAAATAAATTATATATATATATATATATATATAATAAGGACTCATAAAAAATAAAAAAAATATACAGTGTATATAGGTATATATCTGAGGGTGATATAATCTGCAGACACAAACCTGTGGTACAAGATTGATATTTTGTTGTTTCACGTCCTTTGTCATGCTGGTGCATTAGAACTTAGAAGGCCAGCACTTACTGTAGTAGCCGTACAGAACTGTGTCTTCGGTCTGAGCTCGTGTCTCGTTGCTGGAAGCCCACTCCTGCGTGTGGAGGAGAGAGATAAAGAGATGAAGATGAGGATGATGAGGAGCTGTGCTTTCACGGGGCTGACACATGCCTAAGCGCTCATAATGAAAGCCTTCTGACCCACGCTGATAAAACATACCTGACCCAATTCAATTCCACCAATTTGCCATTTCAACACGGGCCAGAGGCACAATTTCACCCTCAGTCTGAATGTTTTACAGATCATAAATTAAACATTCACGCTGAAATAAATCAGGATGCTTTATTAAATGTAAAATCAATTCAAATCAAATCAAATTAATTTGTATATCGCTTTTCACAATTGAATTGTCACAAAACGCTTAACAGAGGGGGAACCCAGGCCTAGACCCCCCTAAAAGCAAGCCTAAAGGCAACAGTGACAAGGAAAAACTCCCTTGATAGGGAGAAACCTTGGGAGGAACCAGACTAAAAGGGGGGGAGCCCATCCTCTTATGGCTAGCACAGGGTGTGTTCAGAAAAGACCATATCATGGTCAGTCCAAGGTGACTCAGGGCTGGATGAGTTTGCGCCTCCTGAGTTAGGTAGTCAGTGGGGGGCTAAACCACATGAAGGGGTTCCAGATCCAGGGACTGGGGTAGGCGTGGGGGTGTGGGTGATGGGGGCAGCTCACACTTCTTGCAGGATCTAGGGCTCGGGGGCGGGTGCTATAGCCAGTAGCATTATGTGAGAGCAGGGGAGCACAAGCATAGGAAATATACAGATAGCCCCGACAGGTGTAAGCTATGGCAGCATACCTATTAGGAGAGGGACAGAAAATACACGCAGCCATGAGAGTTCCAAACCATCCACACCCGATCAAGGACAACCTAATGGTGACTGCTTGGAGATCTAGATGTTTTATTGAATATAGTAAAAGGTCACTATGAAATAATCTATATGTTTTACTGGATATAAAGTCAACAGTCACTACTAAATAATCTGTATGTTTTACTGGATATGAAGTCAAAGGTCACTATGAAAGAATATGGGTGTTTTACTGAATATAAAGTCGATGGCCACTGTGAAATGATGTGGATATTTTATCAGTAACGGTGTTCCATTAGCTCCATATAGCTGCACGGTGCAGAAGAAGCAGGCCCGGCCTGAGAAAGATGGAACGTCACCACAAGATTCTCAGACATAATGTTTCATGCTTTATCAGTAAAGCACTAAACATTATGTTTTAAGTGAGAGACAATGGTTGGCAAAAAACCGGAAAGGACAGGAAATTCACACCAGCACCTCCACCATTATCTTAACCTATATGTACTGACAAGGCCTCCAATAGACAATGTTTTGATATCTGCTACGGTACTGTAACTATGTTGGTCTACTTCAAACAATGTACTCACCACTGGGCAGGCTGCTGAGGATTTAATCAAATTTTCTCTTTAAATCAACAACAAAATAGACTCTTGCAAGAGCAATGCAGGACATTGTCTGTTCAATACACCACGTTGCACTCGCCTGCAGCTACACTCTTCAGATGACAGGGGGAACAGAAGGAGGCGAGCACCGTTTCATTCAGCTCAAGTGCAGGCCGGGGGCATAATATCACTGCCAAGGTCACTCTGTTTGCCTTCTTCTTTTCATCTTTCTCACTTATTACATTACAGGCATTTAGTAGAGACTTATCCAGAGTGACTTACACAGTTTACATTTCTTTACATACAATCCATTTATACAGCTGGATATTTACTGAAGCAATTCAGGTTAAGTACCTTACTCAAGGGTACAATGGCAACCTTAGCATTGCCAGTTCCCTAACCATTACACCACACTGCTGCCTAAAACCGCATAAAACAAGTCATAATGATATGCTAATCGCTGCGCTGAAGCTGACAGAGGATTGTGTGTGAAGTCTACTCCAGAGCAGTGGTACATCAGGGCCTGGATATCCACAGCCGGTTCGTCACAAGTTCCACATGGCACGACAGGAGGTATGGTGAGTTGGGCGGCTGGAGGAGCCGTGAGTCTCTGCGTCCTGTCGTCCTGACGGTAGTGAATGTTTGTACTCGCATCAGCGCCGGTACTCCTCGCTTAGGCCAAACTGGTTCACTCTCACCTCGTATGTATTATTTAATGTGTGGACGGGTCTTCAAACGATCTCATCATCCATTGAAACTCAGTCATATTCCTTGAAACGATGGATTCAGGGACTTCACCATAATGAAGGCATGACAGGATATATGTACGAACACAGTACCCTCTAAAATGATTTCCACCCTTGATAAAGATGAGCAAAGAAGGCTGTATAAAATAAATAATACAGGTTATGAGCTATATTTTATGCGTAGGGGCAAGATGAACTTGCATCCTGTACCAGGCAGGTTTACCACTGTTACAGTGGTTTTAAACTTCTTCATTATTTCCTAATAGTGGAAAGTGGTGTCTGTCATTTGTGCTTATTTGTTTGGAACCATCTCCTGATTTGTGAAAATCAACAATTTATTTTATTTTATTTATTTAGCCTTTATTTTACCAGGAAGTCCCATTGAGATTCAAAATCTATTTTCCAAGCCTTTGTCTTGTTTCTTCTGAGAGTTCTTCTGTGTTGTTTATTTTATACAACCTTCCCTCATCTGTATCAAGAGTGTGAATACATTTGGAGGGTGCTGTAGCTCTGACCGGACAATCCCAGGCCGAAGCGTCTTTGTGTGCGACTGATTTACAAAAACACTTTAAATCAATTTCAAGCTCAAATTACACATACGCATTAAACACCAACTTCATTTTGATGCTTTTTTGACAGCAGGTCTAGATGCACATTGTCTTTAGTTTAATATGTTTTCAAAACACAGTAAGGGGCAGGACATTTCAGCTGTGCCCTCTGCTACACTACCACTCTTCCTCTCCTCCACTCCTCTGTAATTTCAGAAATGACAACTGACTGAAATTACAGACCTTCGCAGCCATACCCCAGGATCGAATCTACCCAAACACACACACACACACTCACTCACACACTCACACACTCACACACACACACACACACACACACACACACACTCACACACAGACAGACAGACACACACACACACACACACACACACACACACACACACTCACACTCACACTCACACTCACACTCACACACAGACAGACACACTCACTCACACACACACAGATAGCAAGGTCTTCATGAACCCCACTCCTCCATCCCTTAATTCATCCGATTTCCTTCCCCACTTTTTCGTTTTCTCGTTCCAAATTGGGGATTAAGGGGAAAAAAATCAAGGTAAAAAATCCCACCAAAAGAAGATACACAGATTTTTAAAAAGGTGTGTGACTGTAGCTGTGAGAGAGAGGAAGCCTCTCACATAGCCTCCTGTCCATTACCCCAATCTGGGCGGGTACAGCCAGGACGGGGCTCGCCCCCCTGCTGTGGCGAGGAAGCAGCCCATCCCGTTAAGCTCGTCCAGACCGATCAGATGCAGGACTGTAATGCCTCTGATCTTAACATCTGAGCGAGGGCTTTGCGGAGCTGCCAGGCACACAAATATTCTGTGTGATCCTACATTGTGCACGGGCGCTCTGGGGCTCACAGACTGGATATCTCCCACAACGTCCTCATCCCTGTGGAGCTCCTCTGTTCTACTACTGCTGCTGCTTCAAAAGGAAAACCCTATTCATACATCTCCCTCAACTCAACTATAGAGCTTGTGAATCGGACAACCACCCTTAAACTTATTCTATGCTTTGTCATCTTGCAGATATGTTATTACACTGAGTGTTAAGACACAGGCTGGTGAGGGAATGGGTTAACTAATATCCCTGGCCACAGCATGGCTGACTTATCAGGAGCGGAAAGTATAATATTTCCCAGTTCGCTACACCAGCCGAACCTGTGCAAACTGTGGATTCAAGAAAGTGGGCATGTTTGTTTCTGTCTGTAATCCCCCCTGCACCTCAACAGCCACAGCATGCTTCCTGACTTCACATAACCCAAGACGCGGTGATCTCTTTCCTAAACATATTGAGAGAGATGTGCTGCAGGGTCATTCTTCCAGTCTTGCCTCACAAGTAAGTGTGCGTGTGTGTGTGTGAGCCCTGCACAGCCCTGCAGGTGTGGGTGCCCAGAGGTTGAGGCTGTTCAGGTCACTGTTGCTGTAATAGAGGCCGTGTCCACAGTAATGCGGAGACATTTAAAAACGTGTTTTCGTGTCAACATTTTTTCCATCCACACAAGCGTTTTCACAACGTTTTTGAAAAGTTGCGCGTCCACACTGAAACGCCAAAAACGCTTACATTTCTTTCATGGGTATGCGCAGGAAACCTGAGGCAGCAACAGAGCATGTTGAATGCTTTGGCTACAGCCTGGATCACATGACAATCATACATCAGCGTTTTCTAAACCCTCCGTCTTCCCCCTCTATAATACAACGTGAGACCGGCATATTCAAATGTATCCACTTGGGAGACATTTTCGGTGGACGAAAGCACCATCTTAGTGTGTAGGGAAGGCCAAAGCGGAGAAAAAAATATGTGTTTTCAAATGTATCCGCATTAGTGTGGACATGGCCTGAGTCTGCAGAGAAGAAGCCCCCTGCTGCTGTCTGAATATCCCACATTGGTGCGATTGTTGCAACTATTTGGATGTTCGTATTGACTTCTGATATGTTGTACAAATTGATATGGGCTTAGGTGGCCGTTGTTTTCCATGCCTGCACTATCCAGCGTCTTGTCTCTGTGCAGCATTCTTTATCCCACTTTGTGTGATTTCAATGGCTTGTGCCTGGTTTCGGTGTTCATGGTAACATCAGAATCAGAATCAGAATCAGAAAACTTTTGTTGCCCCAAGTATCATCAGGATGTGCTAATGCAGGATGTGCTAATGCAGCAGTTGTTATTCCACGTTGGTGCAATTTTGCTGGGCTCTTGGCTTATATTGATCCACTCTCTTTTGATTATATTCTATTGTGTGTGGGCGAGGGCCCCTCCCCGACCTGGGAGGGCTGTATTTATTGACTGTGCATATTGGGCTGAGCTAAGCTCTACCGATTTGTTACACGTCTTGACTGCTTGTGTTGTGTTCCCTGACCGGTTAAGATACCCCTTTCCATAGCTGTGAAGTCGCGACCAACCTCAGCGCTTCTCACAACTCACCAGTGAGTCCTGACCCACCACAGTAACCACAGTAACAGAAGACAGGAGGGCTATTTTCTGAAACTGACCATACGTGACACTGACACTGATCCCAGATGACCCATAACTCCACACGTACCTTATAGGTGCCGTTGGGATACTTCATGTACGACACCAGGAATATGTCCACAGGCAGGAGGGCGGACGTTATCAGTGCGATGGCCAGTGCACATATTGCCGTGATGGTTGAAATCACCTCGCTCTCCTGCCGGCTCTGGTACTTGCGGACGTAAAACCAGCAGAAGGTCAAAATCACCTGATGATGGAATCGAGGAAGAAATCAGTTTACACAGGGATTCACAAGAGCTATGAAGGGGTCCAAAAGTCTGAGTCCACTACCAAGATTTGTTTGTTTTCATCATTCATCAAAAACTAACAGAGCATTTTTACTCAAAACAATTTGACCTCTAACTACTTCACTAAGCTCTGCTGAGATAATTACAAACAGCTGCAAAAACATTTGCAAAGGAAGTGTCCTTTTTCAAGATTAAAGCACCTGCAGTAGCAACAAGAACACATAGAGGACTATATTAATTACACCAATAATAGTATATTAATTGTTACAAGACCAACACAACTCACACTGTGTATTAGGAGTGCCCATGTATTAAAACCTAAATTAAAAATAAGGTGGAAATGAAAGACAATGGTGTGCAAACTAAATATTTATAGATATTTCCATTTCCTACCATCCTTTCTCAAACAAACATTATTTTCTATTTGTATCAGTGTTCTATTTCATTCTTGAATAACAAATACCATGAGTAAAAATGTTGTGTTCGTTTTTGACAAACCATGAAAACTGTATTTAGGAGCAGTTCAAAACACTTAAGAGCACTTTTTCACGTATTAATCCCCTATTTTGACTTTGGCATGCGCGATCATATCTGTCCCAACAAATGGGGAGAGTGCAGACAAGTTCTTTAAAGGGGTATGTCCAGCGAGCCGCCGCTTCTTCTCGCTCTGCAGTCTGAGTGCTGGGCCACGCAGTCACTGCACTGGAGAACTACACTATATGCGCAGCTGGCGCAGGCAGACTGCAGGCGGCTAATTGGCCAGCCCAGCGTCAGCACTGGCACATTCAGGAGCCCATACCAGACCTGAGAGCATGTCACTGTGCTGAGCCAGTACTGAGCCAGACGAGCCACTGAGAAACTCGCATTTCTTCCACTTTTAGTTTACATCCATGTTCTTTTTTCAATATCAACAAGATTTGACTTACTCTGTTCATTTTCTACTGCTCTCCTCACATTAAGTCTAATTCTAAAATATAAAGCTTTTAAAACCTGTTTCACTATTATTATTATTTTAATTATTAGGAGCATTAGTAGTGTTAATTACATTCATACTGTTTAGATTTGCATCCCTACAGTTTAGACACAAAGTTCCAATCAAACTTACAATCAAAAATACACGGGACACCATAAACCTCCAGCTGTTGCTCATCAGGGTTTTTTTTGTTGTTGTTGTTTTTTAATCAGCAGATGTTTTCCTTCATTTATTTATTACTTATTATAAATATTATAAGCGTTTAATCATGCCTCCGACATTTTAGTAATCTTTTTCATTTGACCTTATTTGGAACTCTCCATGCACTGCACTGCATACTGAATGGGTTTTTGTGTGTGCGTGTGTGTGTAAATGTAACTGATAGCCACACAAACGTGCAGGGCACTGGGACAGGAAGAAAGGTGCTCAGATAAGGGCCTGGCACAGCATCGCTCCTAAATTCAAGGTTCTATTCCATGCACGCGTCCCATACGCTGTGAGGGCACTGCTAAAAACCCACTCTGCTCGCATCAAAGGGATGCAGATCAACGAAGGGCCTGGAGACTGCGTCCCTGGTCGTGCATTTAGCGGGTCAATGACATACCCTTTCGCGTCGGAACCAAAACTAAACGAGAGGCCAGTAAGCTAATTAAAGCGACAAGATGTAAGGATCAATCGTCATCAGTCCGGTATTTCAAAAATAAAACCACTGGTCGGCCCCCTTATGACACTTTACCGTTTCAAAATCTTAAGATTGCCAATGCCATTAATAGTTGAACAAAGCAATGGTAATATATAGCAACAGCAGCGAGCTACAGGTAAGTGGATTACTCATGCAGAGTCACTCTCGACATGGTCACCCAAGCGTTGTTTCCTGTTACAGTTTAAGCACTGACATGTGACTTCTGCTCGCACTGTATGGCCTTAATAACCCTTTCAGCCCAGCGTCTTACTACCTAACTTCATGAAATGCGTGACCAAATATTGTATTTATCGGCTAACATTTAGCTAACTGCTGCCACTTCAACTACCAACTACACCAACTAAAAACAATACAATGTTTTATCATATGGATTCGTTTTTTGTTGTTGTTTTTTTAAATCAATGCTTTCATCGCAACCTGCTTACAACAGTTGTAACGTTAGCTAATTCATCTTGCCCCATGCCAAAAGCCAACTATTTTAATGGACAAACATGGAGAATTTTAATATCAGATGCCCCTAACTGGTATGTAACGTTAGCTTATATTTCACAACAGTATGAGACTTTTAGCATGATGTCTGAGTTGTAGCTGTCACATGTTTCTTACGCCCCAGCCCCTGGATAAGTGATCTTGTAAACATCAGCTAACGCAGTTCACTAAAGACAGTCAGCAAATCGCCGTGCTGAAATAATAACATAATTGTATAAATAATCTCAGAAATAAATCACTCGTTTATGGAAATGACGAGCTATTTGGACAGCAACTCAGTTACTTTCGATCCCGCCAGACCCAGTTAGCTAAAGCTAGCGGCTACCAACTCAACAGGGACTTGCAAAAGGAAAGCCTTCCAAACAACAACAAACTGTTTATCAGAACGTATGTTCTGTTAATTAATATTCTGATTGTGTGTAATGCCTTACCAGGAGAACAAAGGTGAAAATAGACCACCCGAGTACTGACTCGGTTAGCAATGCAGCGTCCGCCATCTTCACTTCCTGCAACAAACATTGACAAACCACGTGTGAGGTGACGTCATACAGACGGTAAAATACTGCCATTCAACCAACGTTTGATAGTTGAATTCAATTCAGCTACTGTGAGGTTGTGTTGTGGGACTAAATGCTATTTCACAAATCTTTACATTTACATTTTTACATTTTTAGGCATTTAGCAGATGCTCTTATCCAGAGCGACTTACACAGTGTAACATTTCTTTACATACAATCCATTTATACAGCTGGATATTTTACTGAAGCAATTCAGGTTAAGTACCTTGCTCAAGGGTACACCCAGCAGTGCCCCACCTGGGAATTGAATCTGCAACCTCTGAGTTACAAGCCCAGCTCCCTAACCATTACACTACACTGCCACAAATCTTGCATGCTCATGACTGAGGATCAAACTTTCTGACCCACACATCCAGACCCACAAATATAAAAAGTATAGGAAAGGATTCTTCTTACTGGGGTACTAATACAATTTCTATACAGTATTTCACTGTGTGGTGTGGAAGAGATATTTAACAACCAAGTTGCATTCTTTGCCACACTCTTTTTTGTGAAGTGCTCCCCTTGAAGGTTAGTATAAACATAAAATATCTAAAGGATGACAGCGATGTGAAAAGTAGTGACAGCTTGGGTGGTTGTGGGATTAGGAGATACACTCTGTATGCAATGGGGTCTCCACGGTCAGGAGTCAAGCGTAATATCCCCCGCAGCACAGTGTCTCTATCTCTGTACTTGTTCATCGCTTTTCTACATGGCCCAGAGTGAAGACTGCCCCCTGCTGGTTCACCAACAGCACTTCCAGCAGCAACCTTGTTTTCCCAGGAAGTATGGCTTTGTAGACAGCCAGCCCACATGCCACCTAGTTTCAGCCATCAGTCAATAGAAATCTACTGCTGCTGGAATTAAATAGCATTTAAAACCTCATAGCCTCACAAGAATGGGTCTGTTGCTAGAGCAAGCATTTAGGGATAATCCACCTTCATTCTTATCAATATGCAGGTATCAATGCATTACTAAATCCTCAAAACCATGGGAGGCGTGGTTGGCCCTCAAATATATTACTCATGTACAGACACTCCTCGGGTTATGCAAACCTCGGCTTACAGAAAATTTGAATGGGATATAATAATAATAGCCTGGTCCAGACGTGGTAGGTTTAGTTACTGGGTGTGGCTCCACTGGTTGCTGCTATATTAGTACCTCCCAAAAACACACCAGACCCCACAGGCTACCAGCTGACATCAGTGAGAGATACACCTCTACTCTAATTGGTGCCAATTACATTTACATTACATACAATTCTGTCCTGTAGTATTGTGTGGCCTGTAGAGTGTAAAATAGCCACTGGCTTGCAGGCGACACCATTAGGGGGCTGCATGTGATTTAGCTGCTGTAATCCTGGTGTGTAAAAACAGATGGCAGTAACTCAATAGGCATAATTGATGATTCCAAATTTGGGAGAAAAAGAAAAAAGAGGGGAAAATATTTGTAAAAATTGGAACATCACCCTCAATTTTATCAGGAAGAGGCATGCTGTCAAGTTTCAGCAGTTTTTTGCCTTCTGCGGGGGCAGGTTTCAGCACATTCAGTCATATTGTATGCATTTGCATAATTAGTGGCATTGTATAGAGCTGATTAATCATAGAACTAGTATGAATCAATTAAGATAGACTATTCAGAAACATTTGAAAGGTATTAGCATTTGCTATAGAAAAGGCAATTGATTAAAATGACATGGAATGTTAATAAACAGCAATTAAGGCACAATTGATCT
This sequence comes from Aldrovandia affinis, assembly GCA_029706075.1. Lineage (NCBI taxonomy): Eukaryota > Metazoa > Chordata > Actinopteri > Notacanthiformes > Halosauridae > Aldrovandia > Aldrovandia affinis. The sequence continues at coordinate 7,943,643 of JAINUG010000018.1, read as the reverse complement.
TAGGTTTATTTTAATCATACCAGCTTTTAATGAAGGCAGCTATTATGTAGCATAAAGGGTTTTAAAACTGAAATAATAATTTAGGCCATGGGGCTACATTGTATTTCATTTGTCAATCCAAAACATTTTGTGGAAGGAGTTTTGTGGTAGGGTTGCCACTTGCCATGCATATAGATTATAACCATCTCTGTAGCACCCCATCAATCAGGCCTTTATGGTAGCGCTTGGCATTCAGGCCAAAAGGTTCAATTTGTGTCTCATCAGACCAGAGAATCTTTTTCCTGATGCTCTTAGTGTCCTTTAGGTGCAGTTTGTCAAACTCATATGGTGGGCTGTCATATGTCTTTTACTCAGGAGTGGCTTCCGTCTAGCCACTACCATAAAGGTCTGATTGATGGAGTGCTGCAGAGATAGTTGTCCTTCTGCCAGGTTCTCCCATCGCTGCAGAAGAACTCTGAACTCTTTTGGTCACCTCCCTGACCAAAGGCCCTTCTTGCCCGGTTACTGAGTTTGGCCGGACGGCCAGCTCTAAGAAGAGTCGTGGTGGTTCCGAACTTCTTCCATTTCACAATGATGGAGCACACTGTGCTCCTGGGGACTTTCAATGCTTTAGCAATGTTTATACACCCTTCCCCAGATCTATGCTTCAACACAATTTTATCTCAGCGGTCTATGAAGAGTTCCTAAGACTTCATGGCTTGGTTTTTACTCTGACATGCACTGTGAACTGTGGGCCCTTATATAGACAGGTGGGTGCCTTTCTAAAGCATGTCCATTTAATTGAATTTGCCAGATGTGGACTACAATCAAGTTCTAGAGACATCTCAAGGATTATTAAAGGAAACAGAATGCATCTGAGCTCAATTTGGAGTGTCATAGCAAAGGGCCTGAATACTTATGTAAATTACATATTGTTTTTAATTTTTAATAAATTTGCAAAGATTTCTAAAAACCTGTTTTTGCTTTGTCATTGTGGGGTACTGTGTGTAGATTGATGAAGAAAAAAATAATTTAATCAGTTTTAGAATAAGGCTGTAACATAACAAAATGTGGAAAAGGTGAATGGGTCTGAATACTTTCCGAATGCACTGTATGCATTGATCAAGGTGGGGATGTAGACCCAATTGATTTTGTATTCATCCCCCTTGACTTAATACTTGGTAGAAGCATCTTTAGCTGTGAGTCTATTTGGGTAAGTCTTTTCCAGCTTTGCACATCTGGACAATGTTCACCTATTCTTCTTTACAAAATTGTTCAAGCTCCATCTATGGATGGGAACCATTGGTGAACATACATTTTCAAATGTTTCCACAGATTCTCAATGGGATTGAGGTCTGGGCTTTGACTGGGCTGCTCCAGAACAGTTTTTACATCATTCCAATGTGTCTTTTGCTGTATGTATGAAATCTTCTCCCAAGTCCCAGGTCTTTTACAGACTGCAGCAGGGTTTCCTCCAAGATTTGTCTATATCTTGCTCCATCCATTTTGTCCTCCACTCTGACAAGTTTTCCAGTCCCTGAAGCAGAGAAGCATTCTCCATAATGTTAGGCCACCACAATGTTTCACGGTAGGGATAGTGTTTTTGGGATGATACAGACATAGCACCTAACGTTGAGGCCAAAAAGTTCAATCTTGGTGTAACAGACACAGTGTTCAGCACTTTAGTCATTCTTAAGCACCGCCCCCTGTATAATGTAAAGTACTTCCTAGTCAGGTAAGCCATTTAGGCTGATTTACGTTTGTGTATATAAAGACCATAGAAACGCTTCCTAATCAAGCTGGTTTCCTTCCGGTTCTGCCCCATGGCGTTTCAGGTCTTTCATTATACTCTTAAGGTATGTTTACATTTGCCAAACAAGACTTTGCTGCTTCTAAGTATATTTAATACATGAATGTATTTGTAACATGTTGCAATGGGAAATCGTAGGTCGCGCAGTGGTAGCAGTAGACTACGCAACTCGGCAGGATGTGATTCCGTGCCGACCGAGGTAACTAATCTGGTCTTATCAGATCCCGTCAGGTTCCATAGAATCTTCCTCCACTTGGATGAGTCTCCAAAATGCCTCTGGCAAACTAGGTGAGATTTCACTTGAGTTTTATTCAACAATGGTTTTCTTTCTGCCACCGTGCCATAAAGCGCAGATTTGTGAAGCGCCCAGGCTATTGTTGTCCCAATAGTATGGCCTGTTCTAGGCAAATTCACAGTTGTGCCATATTATCTCCATTTCTTTATGATAGACTTAACAGTGTTTCGGGGGATATTCAAAGTTCTTGAAATCTTCTTATATCCTTCCCCTGATTGGTACTTTTGAAGAACCTTTTTCAGATTTTCTTTGAATGTTCTTTGGTCTTTAGGATAATGAAGACCTGGTTTGGAAATGCTGGCAGCAGGTAGGGGTCAAAACCCCCTAGTATTTTCACTTTTTTAAATAGTGATTATGGTCCTGGTCATTGAAGTGCAATATGTTTATATCCTTCAGTGTCTGTCCATCTAACCCATTTACCTGCACCTGTTCAGGTTCCCAACATGACACGATGCTTGAAAAGTCATAAGGGTGAAACAATGCATATATAACCACATATTGCAACTGATTTGTGCTGTGATGCTAATGCAATTGTGGTTATTACCAGGGCTGGCTTCTCTACATTTTGATGATCATACTTGTGATTCAATCTTTTAAAGCATAATTCAAGGCTGTGTTCATATTTTTTCAGAAGATAAAGGTGCAGCCGGCACTCCTTTTACCACCCAGCCACATTTATGAGATAAGCTCCACACATGTGAGCTCTGGAAACATCAACGGTTCAAAAACCAAGACTGGACAAAAATGTGGCCAGCAGCACCTTTCTTGGACATTTGACAGAAAGTACACTTGCTCGTAAAAAAACAGCTTGTCTCTTTGCACTCAAAGATAATGGAAAATGTAGCTTTGAAATGGGCAATATTTAAAGACCATACTTTTCGAGTTAATACATTCGAAAAAAAAGGCGGCATGCGAGGGAGAGGGAGAGGTTTTGGGGTCCACTGTGCTCAGCTCTGACATAAACTCACGTGTGCAATAACCATTCACTTCTTTGCAGCTAGCAGCATATCCTAACCCTTCACCAAGGCTGGCTGATGCCGATATTCACCTGACACCCTCAGTCAAAGCCCGAATATTATAATTAAAAACGGTATCTCAAATGTGCCAACTCTACATTAAGAATATAAACTAATGCAATCATATTTAATGAGGGTAATTACAGATGTGAAAGGTATACGATAATCTATTCCTCTGCGAGATGAGCACTGGAGACAGCTGACATTTTGCTGTGATGGACAGCTCATTCTCAGCTGTAGGAAGCCATAACTAGGATGAACAGTAATGCAAGCAGTCATCTCACTCCTTTTAATTAGAAACAAAAGTGGCAGAACCATAAATCTGCTATAATTCTCAGATAGCTCATCCTTGATAAGGTTAAACCACTTGACCAATATGTCAATAGCCTTTCAGAGTTGTTTAAAGTTACAAGCTTTATTTATTCATTTTTACGTTTTAATTACCTGCGGTTTGTAGCCTAGAGGTGGATAAATGGGGTGCATGAATAGGCTACAAATTAGGCATTTTTTTAAATAAAACGTTGCATCACATGTGCTTACTGTAAAAAGAGAAGAAACTGAGAGAAAAGCTACAGATCCATTTTTTCATGGATCCCGATTTCCATGTTTTGTTTTGATTTCCATGCGAAGTTCCACAGCCACACATCCTTTTATGTTTTAAATTGAACAAAACTTTTTAATTAACAGTCAATGTGAAACAGAAAGAAATATGCTTAGGGCATCTGGTGGCGTTCTTGAATAATTGAATCACTCCAATGTCACCTCCTTGAGCACACTTTAGCCTATATTTGATGAGGTTGTTGGTTCGGTGAATGGAATCCAGCTGACCCGAATTTCCCTTATAAAGAGAAAACGGTTGCAGCTGAACCGTTCTGCACAAGCGGAGCGCGCGATGGGCTAAAGTCGGTCGTGAGTGGAACCCAACAAAACGCTCGCTCAGGATGTTTTCCATCCCCACCTGGTTGAGGTTGTAAATTCAACCTCACTTTTCTCGCCAGTAAATATTATGAGTGCCTATCCGTAACAAGTGCATGGAGAAGTGTGTTGTTCTTAAAGGAAGCCTCAAGACAAGCCTATATCTAGAAAAAACATTGTGAGATGGAGAAAACACTGGTAATAAAATGCATAATCACAGGGTAGGCGTAAAACGTTCGTTGAAGGACGCTCGCCACCACCGTTTAATTACTGCTGTTGTTTGTCGCTGTCTACTAATGTTGGACGAACGGTGGCCTGCAGTGACGCAGGTGGTTACCGCAACCAACAAACCAAGCAGACCATAAATCAATTATTTTTGCGTGAGGTTCCTTGCATTAGTGGAGGGTTTTGCATAGCATCTTCGGATCAAGGCATAGCGGCCAGGAGCGGAACTATGTCATGGGTTTCGGTTTAATGGGTGTGACTGAGTGTTTATAATACCCCCGGCTTCAATTACATACTCGGAAGCTATAATCGGGACCGTCCAAGCAGTTGCTATAGCAATTAAAACACACCAAGAGTTGGGAAAGGGCAGTAAACAGACACACGAGAATTACTTCCGTAACATGGGACTGACTAAGCGTTAGAAAGCCAAACACTCAAGCTACAACAGGTTCAATGACAAAATGGCCTGTTGCAAGCAAACCCTAGCTTTGCCTCCTGAGTCCTGAGTCGAAATATGGGACGAAAAATCTACTTGGCTATTGGTCCTGATCCTGTTTTTTTAATTGTTTTGCATAAGTGTGTCTGCTTTAATAACGAATGATTCCCCATATGTAGCTAAAATACATTATTGCATGTTTGGATTTGCAGTAGGCTAAATGATCTTTATACTATCCCATAATGCACTGTATTCAATTAAGACAGCCTACACTTGGTTTGCATTATATAATTTGTATAATAAGAAAGACTGGGAATTTGGATTCATAATAATCGGACCATTTCTTCATATAAATTGTTGTAGACTCAAAAGTACGAAAAGATTACAAATATTGATCGATAAAATAGAAATTGAATCATCTGGTGTTGGGTGATACTAAAATTGGTGCATCCAGTTAATAACAGAAAACGATTAAATACATTTTGAAAATTGGAAGTAAAATTTTGCGTTGCCTCCATTTAAAGTTGATGCCAATGAAACTGACAGAAATCACACCCCTGACAAAGTCAAATACGTCTTAAATATTCATAACTATCTATATCCAGATTCATAACTGTACATTGGAGCTCAGACAATAGAAACATGATGCAACAGTTGTGAAAGCACACAACATGACAATTACTTCCAATGCATAATATTTTAGAGACATTGAAAATAAGTTGATGAACATTTATTATTGGGTAGATTTTTATACACATCAGTGTTTAATGCTCTATTTACAAAATATTCAAAGAGGGCCTGCTGCCTTTTTTAAATCTATGCTCTTTGTTCACAAAACAAAACCAGCATTCAGATGATGGTTTGTACTCTTTGTTGAACCACCAGGAAATCAAGTTTTAAAACCAGCATTCAGATATAATCTTCACTGATATATATGTTTGTCACGGCGGGGACAGAAAACCAGGCGGGACAGAAATGCAGAAACTTCTTGTATTCGGTGAACAGGCAAAGGTCAGGCAGGAGCTAATCAGGGCAATTCAAAGGATGGTCAGTTGAGGGGTATCAGGGGCAGGCAAGGCGTGGTCAGTTTCCAAATACACAGGGAAGATATTTGACGAACACTCTGAAATTATGTCTCTAAAACAGATATAATCTTCACTGATATATATGTAAACACCAAGATTTTCACTGCAACAAAACGCTGGGAAACAAAAAAGGAGATAATTAACGCAAAGCACAAGACAATCTGGCAAAACGAACATGGGAAAACACACAACATTTAGACATAACGAGAAACAATCAGGAATAAAATGAATGCAGCTGACTGCAATCAGACACATGATTTAAGTGGAAACGATTACAAAAGAGACAATTAAATTAATCATTTAACGAGAAACAGGTGAAACAGATAATACACTGACGAGACTGGAACAGGTCGCGAAAGTAAAAACACGGACCAGACACCAAGGAAACATAACTACAAATTGTTGACGAGACGTGACAGTAAACACCAAGATTTTCACTGAATGTAAAAAAAAGGAGATAATTATCTCAAATTACTTACAAATTGGGCAGAAAAAGGGGGAAACTGTTTTTTCATTTTAAGAAAACATAACTAATTGTTGATTGTGTTTATGGTGGATTCCTAGTTATGCATGTTTTTTAAGAAATGTAATAGCTAGCTAGCTATCTACCTTACTGAATTGTAATTAGCTTACCATTGAAAAATACTTAAACAGGGAGGGGGAACAACTTCATAAAAAATAATGTATTAATTAAATGGCAAAACAATCAGTTTATCACTGTCTCCATCACGGTTTTACCTTGTTCGGCCTCTGGAGGGCATGTGATCATGTGATGGTCTTTTTCTCTTTCTGCTGAGAGGAATCGTTGTCATTCTGCCGTCCTTATATAGTCTTGTGTCGGTGGGTGCTCTGATCGCTTCCAGCTGAGAGCAATCATTATTAATCCCGTCTCCTACTTAAGGTCTCTTTTTCCCTCGTGCAAACGCTTCTGTGTAAACGAATTACTACGCTCTAGCCGGTATTCTGAACTAAGGTTTAGTTTGACCACCCTGTGGTTTTCTCTTAGTTAAAAAGAGAAGGAACTAACTTATCCATCCATCCATCCATCCATTATCTAAGCCGCTTATTCCTGGTCAGGGTCGCGGGGGGGGGGGCTGGAGCCTATCCCAGCATGCGTTCCGGGCGAGAGGCAGGAATACACCCTGGACAGGTCGCCAATCCATCGCAGGGCACACACACCATTCACTCACACACTCATACCTACGGGCAATTTAGACTCTCCAATTAGCCTAACGTGCATGTCTTTGGACTGTGGGAAGAAACCGGAGTACCCGGAGAAACCCACGCGGACACGGGGAGAACATGCAAACTCCACACAGAAAGACCCCGGCCTGGATTCGAACCCGAGACCTTCTTGCTGTGAGGCGACAGTGCTATCCACTGCACCACCGTGCCGCCGTGGAACTAACTTATTCATCTCAAAATAAAGGTTTAGCTTCACCACTCTGTGGTAGCCTTTTAGGGAGAGATGAATAATCTCCAAACGAAGTATTTTAAGCTCACCACTTTGGTGGTTTCCTTTGAGATATTATTCTTTGTTTGTCGGGGCTAAATTCCCCCAGAGCTAAAGTCTCTGTAGACATTTGTTTTCTTTTTCCTTAGCTCCTCGGTGAGGAGTGTTTGCCCTATTAGGGTTGTTTCTGTTGGTTTTATTCCCGTGGAGTTTTGTCCCGGGGTTTCCTTATTTCTTTTATTTTTCTATCTGTTTTCCCCGCTCCCTGGTCTGTTCGCAGATTTAGTGGCTGATCGCTTGCGTTCAGCTTTTAGATACTCGTGAAAACTGCGTGTGGCTCTTCCACCGTCGATCCACACTACAGTACGCAGAAGCCAAAAAATGACAGAGCCAGCAAATACCACGAGTATCGAACTAGCTGTGGCTGCGCAACAAACAGTGTTAGCTGGCCAGACGGAAGCCATTCAGCAGTTGCATTTCCAACTAACATGCGGCAGTGAGCAACAAAGGGAGATTTATGCAAGATTGCTCACGATGGAAAGCTCCATGTGTGAATTAGCTAAGAACTGTTCCCAACTAGCTAACGTGCAACCCCCTGTACAAGTTACCGGGGTTCAGTCTCTTCATGCAGTTCTATAAGCACTTTCCACTCCTCGTGAACCTAAAATCCAGCTTCCTCCGCGTTATGACGGAGAATCGGGCAAATGGTTTTATTTCGCAATGTCTGATTGTTTATAAGGCTCAACCCTCTTGTTATCAGTCAGAGAAGTCGCGAGTCGCTCTTAGTTTGTCTCTCCTGACTGATTCTGCACTCGAGTGGGCGGTTCCGTTCAAATGATTCTATGGAGTTGGTTTTTGATCACAAAATCTCTGGAAAGGAGGCGGCCATGAGCCTGGCGCGAATTCGATAGGGTTCGATTAGCGCAGCAGAGTTTTCCATTCGATTGAAGTCACTGGCAGGTGAGACCGGCCGGCCGGAGGGTCTGCTCAGCACGCTATTTACTAACACATTGTCTGATTCAGTTTAAAGACGCGTTGGCGGCTCTTGGTTCCACAGATATATTTGATGCCTTGGTTTCTACCGCGATAAGGATTGACAACTGTATTAGAGAACCTGAGAGAGATAGGCGTGACAAACGGAATCATTCCACGTCTGGGGGCATTTGGTTTCCCTGGTCTACTGTAGTTCCCGAAACGTCGCGGAGTCCTCTGGATAGGCGCAATGAACCTATGCAAGTAGGCAGCTCATCTATACAGGACTTTAAAGGGGCCGACTCAGAATGGTGTCGTTATTGTACATGTAAGGGTCACACCAAATTGAATTGTCCTAAACTTGCGGAGAACTTTCTTTTGTACTCTTCTTTTTGTACTTTCTTGCCGGTCAGTCTCGCTGGTGGGTCGAGAGGCCTAGTGCCTAGTGCCTCTCGACCCACAGTATCATATGCAGACTGACCGTTAAAAATAGTTTCTGTCACAAAGATGTGAAAGCACACACTAGTTAGTGGAATTGTTTTAGTATGAGACATCATACTACATCCTTTTGTACTTTCTTTTGTACTCTTCTTTTGTACTTTCTTGCCTGTAGAGTTGACATGGAATAAACAATCCATTAAGATCGACGCCTTTTTGGATTCAGGGGCAGTGGATTGTTTTATGGATGCCAGGTGGGCTCGGGATGCACGGTTACCGGTGCGCTCTCTTTCTCAGCCCCGTTGTATTACAGCACTCGATAGTCGTCTGCTGGGTACAGGTAGTATTAAAGAGAGGACTGAAAATGTGTGTATGCATATGTTTTATAAGGGTCACTTGGAACAAATTAGATTATTTTTAGTTGACTCACCTACCTACCCCCTTGTATTGAGTCATTCATGGCTTAGCCAACATAAGCCACACAACTGGGGAGGAAAGAGAGAAGTGATTATTCAGTGGGGCCCCCAGTGTGTCCACCATTGTCGGCAGGACTTCTTCACTTCTTTTAACGATCAGGGCAATGAGAGTGAGGTTTGTTCGGTCGTGGATGAGGCAGACATATGTCCTTTGGATCGGGACACATCCTCCCAACTATCAGAGGGGAGAGAGGGGAGTTTGGACTGGGATTTGTTGGCCGATTGGAGACAACCGGTTGATGATTTCTCTGCGGACAAGATCACTGACTCGGAATCTGAGCCTAGTTTTGGTTCAGATTCTCAACCGGAGAGTTTGGAGATCTTGAGTGCAAAGGTATTTCTCTTACCCGGAGGTGTGCCTGCTGTTTATGCAGACCTAAGCGAGGTTTTAGCAAGCAAAGGGCCATCACATTGCCTCCGCACAGACCCTTGTGCTATTGATTTACAGCCGGGCACTATTCCTCCACGCGGTTCTCTATATTCCCTGTCGGTTCCTGAGAGCGCAGCTATGAGAGATTGCATTAAGGAATTGTTAAACAGCGGCTTCATCAGACCGTCCACGTCACCTGCGGGTGCGGGTTTCTTTTTTGTAGGGAAGAAAGATGGAGGGTTAAGGCCTTGCATCGATTATAGAGGTTTAAATAACATCACCGTAAAGAATCGGTACCCTCTTCCCCTCATGAATTCTGCTTTCGAACGGCTCTAGGGGGAATCAGTTTTTTCCAAGCTCGACCTTCGCAATGCTTACAGTTTGCTGCGTATTCATGAGGGAGGTGAGTGGAAGACCGCTTTTTTTTTTTTTTATACATTTATTTCAGATTTTCCCCCCGTTTTAGTAGCCAATTATACCCTCTATTTTATTTTCAATTCCCCACCCTCACGAGTCCGCCGCCCGTCCTCCGGGAACGAGATTCGTATTCCTGGACCTATTTCCCCGCCTTCTTTCGAGACGGAGATCTTCCACGGACTCCATTAACCTTCTCCTCGGCGGACTCGTGCGGCTCTCCCTCCCCTCCCCGGAGGCGGACAGCCAAATGCCGCCTCTGATCGGGCTGACGACCAGGGCCGGTCTGGTAGAACGCGGGTTTCGATCCGCGTCTCTGACGGGCAGCGCACACCGCTCCAAAGCGCGGTGCACTAGACCGCTGGGCCATCCGCCAGCCCTGGAAGACCGCTTTTAACACACACAGCGGTCACTATGAGTACTTGGTTATGCCTTTCGGACTCATTAGCGCTCCTTCGGTTTTTCAGGCATTGGTTAACGACGTGCTCAGAGAGATGTTGGAGAGATTGGTTTTAGTTTATTTAGACGATATTCAATTTTTTTCTAAAAACCTTTCTGAGCACATAGAACACGTTAAACGAGTTTTAAAGTGTCTCTTAGAGGCACGGCTGTTCGTCAAAGCAGAAAAATGTGTTTTTCACTCCAGTTCCGTTTCTTTCCTGGGGTTTATTGTGGCAGACGGGAGCATCCAAATGGATCCCAGGAAAGTGTCAGTGGTCAGGGACTGGCCCACCCTTGAATCTGTAAAGCAAGTTAAATGATTCCTGGGGTTCGCAAATTTTTACCGGCGTTTCATACACAATTTTAGCTCCGTGGTCACACCTATTACTGCACTAACAAAAAAAACAGCTCCTTCTTATTTTCAGTGGACGTGGACATTTGCTGAGCTAAAGAGGAGGTTTAGCTCCGATCCAATTCTCATCACTCCCAATCCTTCACTCCCGTTTGTGGTGGAGGTTGATGCCTCTGAGCTCGGAGTAGAGGCTATACTGTCACAGCGTTCTCCTCTGGATCAGAAAGTGCACCCTTGTGCTTACTTCTCCCAGGGGCTTTCCTCTGCCCAGAGGAATTATGACGTCAGATACAGAGAGCTGCTGGCGGTTAAACTGCCGTTTGAAGAATGGCGACACTGGTTAGAGGGGGCTGAGCATCCGTTTACAGTCTGGACAGATCATAAAAACCTGGAGTACATCCAGGACACTAAGCGACGTAACTCGCGGCAGGCCCGTTGGTCACTTTTCTTCACGTGATTAAATTTTTTACTGACCTACCGTCCTGGGTCGAAGAACACGAAGCCGGACGCGCTTTCCCAGTTATATGACGGGTCAGAGGTTGATCGTTCTCCAGAGCCCATTGTTCCCACCGCTCAGATCCTGGCTCCAGTTTCTTGGAGCATTGAATCCGTTGTGTGTAAGGCACAGCGTCTGGAACCAGATCCGGGTGGTGGTCCTCCGGGCCGTCTTTTTGTGCCGTCTAAAGTGCGGGCTCAGGTGTTACAGTGGGGTCATTTTTCCCGGCTGACGGGGCATCCGGGTATTCACAGGACCCATGAGTTCTTGGCCAGACGATTCTGGTGGCCTAAAATGGAGAGTGATGTGCGAGAGTGTGTGTCGTTTAATTCCCCTGCCCAAGCTGCCGTCCACTCTCGAGACCGCCCGGCTGGTGGTCGATCATGTGTTCCGTATCCATGGTCTTCCCCAGGACGTGGTGTCTGATTGTTTCACTGCCCGCATTTTCTGCATTTTTATACTGGTTTAAACACAAAACTCTTTTCTATTTTTTTTTCTTTTTCGGTTACCCCTGACTAATCAACCTATATGGTAAGCACAAACGATGGCTGCTTCCTCTCCCCTCTTTTGCTCTCGTTGTAGCATGTATAGTCTTAGCTCTCCTGCCGATGTTACTGATAATGTTAATTTTACATGCCATAAGTGTGAGCTTAATTTAGCATTGGCGGAGAGGATAGTTGAGTTAGAGGCCCGCATCCGGACTCTCAGAGAGATTAAAGATCATGAGAGTTTTATTCAGTCGTGTGTAGCTACGCCGGATGCACCTGTGAGCGCTTCTCCCATCGCACCAGCAGAAGAGCCGACACAGCACGGCCAGTTTGTCACGGTTCGACGGGGACATAGTTGTCGGCCTAAGCCGGCCGTACACCACCCAACTCACGTTTCAAATAGGTTCTCCCCACTCACACCTATTGAGGAAAAAGAGAAAGCTCTTATCATTGGCGATTCCATACTTAGAAATGTGAGAATAGCGTCTCTGGCGACCATAGTCAATTGTATTCCGGGGGCTAGAGCTACCGACATTGAATCAAATTGAAAAGCGCTGGCTAAAAGTAAACATAGATTTTCCAAAATTGTTATCCACGTCGGCGCTAATTATGTCCGATTGAGGCAATCGGAGATCACTAAAACAAATTTTGTCTCATTGTGTAAATTGGCAAACGAGATGTGTCGGGAAGTAATAGTCTAAAGTAATCGCTAAATCGCTGGCTGACTGAGTGGTGTACATCAAATAGCATAGGGTTTGTTAATAATTGGCCTACGTTTTGGGGAGAGCCTGGTTTACTGAAGAGAGACGGACTCCACCCGAGCTGGAGGGGTGCTCTTTGTTTATCTAATAACATAGCCCATAGTCTGAATCGGCGAAATTGACATTCAAGAGCTACAGCCAGGCAGCAGACAGACGGTCTTAAACAATTGTCTGCAAGTTTCCCTGAGCTCGTGACTAGTTTCCACCCCAGTTCCCACATAGACTGTGTCTGTTCCACGTAGAGAAAACCGTAGTCTATTGAAACTCAAACCCTCTCGTGGGATTTTTTCTAATAATCTGATAAGGATCAATGCAGATGCTAAACCTAATTTCGATAGAACTCTTCTTAAAATTGGGTTGCTAAATATAAGATCACTAGCTCCTAAAGCTGCCCTTGTGAACGAACTGATCACTGATTATAAACTTGACATTTTAAGTTTGACGGAGACTTGGCTTAGACGTGATGAGTATATAGCATTAAATGAATCTACCCCGGTTGGATACTCTGGTTGTCACAATCCTCGACAGTCAGGCAGAGGTGGTGGCGTGGCTGTTATTTTTGACACTAGACTACGCCTTACTAAGAAATCTATAAACATATTCTCTTCATGTGAAGTGCTTTCCCTGGGCTCCATACAGACTAATGTAGATAATAGATCTATATTTACTTCATATTTTATACTAGTTACTATCTACAGACCCCCTGGACCCTATGCTGCTTTCCTCTCAGAGTTTTCTGACTTTTTATCAAACCTAGCAGTTATGGCAGATAAAGTTGTGATTATAGGCGACTTTAATATTCATGTTGATAATGGAAACGATTCTCTAGTGAAGGCTTTTGCTTCTATTCTTGACTCCGTTGGTTTTGTCCAAAATGTGTCTTGGGCCAACTCATTGTCATCAACATACACTGGACTTAGCTTTATCCTATGGTATTAGCATTAGCAATCTAGTTGTTTCTCCTCATAATCCTGTGCTCTCTGACCATTTCCTTATAACGTTTGAAATTCATGCTACCACTGCTATTAGATCAAAACCAGTGTTCTACTTTAGTTGCTCCCTAAATTCCTCTACGATACCTAATTTTGTCAGCCTGTTCCAAGAATCATTTACTGTTAATCAGGATCCCACTAGTCTACAATCTATTGATCAGCTGACGGACAATCTAAATTACACCCTGCGCAACACTCTTGATGTTGTTGCGCCTCTCAATAAGAAAAAAACTAGCCAAAAGAAGCTTGCACCATGGTATACTGACCACACACGTGCTCTTAAACAAGCTTCTCGCAAGTTGGAACGGAAGTGGTGATCCACTAAATTAGAAGTATTTTATTCTGCCTGGAAAGACAGTCTGGTACAGTACAAATATGCTCTCTCTGCTCTGCAAGATCAACCTAATTTGTCATTGATCTGATTGTGGCATAATAAGAATAATCCTACATTTATTTTTGATACAGTGGCTAAACTGACAAAGAACCAGACTGAAACCAATGCTAAGCCTCCGGCAGCCTATAATAGTAATGATTTCATAAACTTTTTCTCCAATTAGACCCAATCCCAACAAAACTTGTTAAAGAACTTCTTCCTGTTATGGGGCAATCCATGCTAGACATTATTAATCTGTCTCTTTCATCAGGCTATATGCCAAATTCTCAAAAAGTGGCAGTAATTAAGCCACTTTTAAAGAAACCAAACCTTGACCCAGAAAATCTCAGTAACTACAGGCCAATTTCTAATCTCTCTTTTCTTTCAAAAATTCTAGAGAAAGCTGTAGCTCAGAGACTGACTTCATTCCTGATATCAAATGACATCTATGAAACCTTTCAGTCAGGATTTAGGCAACACTATAGCACTGAGACTGCTCTTATTAAAGTTGTCAATGACTTACTGATATCAGCTGCCCGTGGATGTGTCTCTATTCTTGTGCTTTTGGACTTAAGTGCTGCGTTTGACACAATAGACCACCAAACTCTTCTGAGCAGACTTGAAAACCTAGTTGGACTGCGTGGACAGGCACTCTCCTGGTTTAAATCCTACCTGTCAGATAGGTATCAATTTGTGCAGTTAAATGATGAGCCCTCTGCTCTCATCAAGGTGGAATATGGTGTTCTGTTTTGGGGCCATTATTGTTCTCCCTTTACATGTTGCCACTTGGTGATGTCATTCGTAAACATGGCGTACATTTTCACTGCTACGCAGATGACACTCAGTTATACTTATCAATGAAACCTGGTGAAGGACAATTCGAACAGTTGGAGGCGTTTTAAAGACATAAAATAATGGATGTCAGATCATTTTCTATTGTTGAATACTGATAAAAACAGAGATGTTGGTCTTGGGGCCCAAAAACCTCAGAAGTGGGTTATCTGATTTATCTCTTAATCTGGATGGTTGCTCTGTTGCTGCAAGTTTGGTGGTAAAAGACCTTGGTGTTACTATAGATCCTGGTCTCTCATTTGATAGTCACATCAAAAATATTTCCAGAGTAGCCTTTTTTCACTTGAGGAATATCGCCAAAATTAGGGGCTTCCTGTCATTAATAGATGCAGAAAAATTGGTACATGCCTTTGTTACGTCTAGATTAGATTATTGCAATGCATTACTGTCTGGCTGTTCCAATACCTCACTCAGGAGCCTACAACTCGTACAGAATGCTGCTGCAAGGATCCTGACTAGAACAAAGAAGTATGAGCACATTAGTCCTGTGTTAGCGTCACTTCACTGGCTTCCTATAAACTATCGTGTAGACTATAAGTTACTTCTCTTAACTTATAAGGTGTTGCATGGACTTGCACCCTCTTATTTGATGGATCTACTTCATCCCTACAATCCCCCATGTTCACTTCGTTCACAAGATGCAGGCAACTTGGTAGTCCCTAGAATATCAAAAAATATAGCAGGTGGCAGAGCTTTCTCCTATAGAGCTCCTTTATTGTGGAACAGTCTACCCGTCTCTGTGAAGGAGTCAGACACGGTCTCAATTTTCAAGACTAGGTTAAAAACACATCTCTTTAGTCTCTCTTATAGTCATTAGGTGCAGATGTGGAGGGGGCGTAGCAATAGAGCCTTCTGGTGCAATGAGCTATCCTTACTGTCACCAATCATAAGTGATGATCATCTCGACCGCCTTTTAAGGGGTCAGGGAATAATTTTCCAGTCTCCCACATTGGTTCCAATGGTTTTCTGGTTTTTTTATTCCCTCTGGAAAATGCCAATTGTGAAGCACTGTGTGACAACCTGTTTGTAAATGGCGCCATACAAAAATAAAGATTGATTAATTGAATGATCGTGGACCCCAGTTTGCTGCCCAGTTTTGCGGGCCTTTTGTTCTCCCTTGGGCGCCTCTGTAAATCTTTCTTCGGGGTTTCATCCTGAGACCAATGGGCAGACGAAGCATATTAACCAGTCTATGGAGAGGACGCTTCGCTGTTTGGCCTCATCCAGTCCTACCTCTTGGAGTCGACACCTCGTCTGGGCGGAATACGCACATAACACCTTGCGCAATACATCTACTGGTCTCTCTCCTTTTGAGGCTCAGTTCGGGTACCAACCGCCACTGTTCCCGGAGCTAGATAAAGAAGTGGGGGTGCCATCCGCCGCGTCCCTTGTTTCGGCAATGTCAGATTACTTGGAGGAGGGTGCGAGAGACACTCCTGCGTGCTTCTGCTCGCCAGAAGGTTATCACGGACAGGCGCCCCTTGTATCATGTGGGGCTTTAGTTTGACCACCCTGTGGTTTTCTCTTAGTTAAAAAGAGAAGGAACTAACTTCATTCATCTCAAAATAAAGGTTTAGCGTCACCACTCTGTGGTAGCCTTTTAGGGAGATTAATCATCTCCAAACTAAGGTGTGGAGGGCGTTGGTCTCGGCAACATGGGAGTGGCATGGTTGCCTTTGTTTTTCCCTGTTGTGGAGGCCTTTGGAGCAGGGAGACTTTCCGGGGGCAGGTTTGGCACTCTCACAGGGTGTGAGAGTGAACTGTTGCCCAGAAGGTTGCTCCAAAGGCCATAATTGATTGAATTATTATTTAATTTGTGTCAATCAGGTAATTGTGGATTATTGTGGAGTGTTTGATGTTTGGTGTGACTCGGGCATGGTGACGTGTGTCTGTAATCCAAGCTTCTGGGAGGCGGAGTCTGTGTGGAGTTTATGTTGAGTTCTGTGTGCGTTTGTCAAAAGTGACTGAGTAGAGTGCTTCCTGTGTGTGTGGGAAAGGGGGAGAGAGGGTGCCCTGAAAGAGGGTCCGCCTCTCTCCCTCGGTGTAATCGTGAAAGAGAGCGAGAGGGCACCCTGAAAGAGGGTCCGCCTCTCGCCCTCGGGGTGATTGGGAGAGTGAGAGGGCGCTCTGAAATAGGGTCGGCCTCTCGCCCTCGGTGTGATTGGAGAACTCGCACTCGAGAATGTTTCTGAACAACGGCCAAAGAACTCTCACTGAAAGAGTGGAGAGTGTCTCGGGGCTGGTTGACAGAGAACTCTCCCTGTGAGGAGTGGCGAGGGTCTCTGTGTGTTTGGGGTAAAAGAGAACTCGGACTGAAAAGTTTAAGTGTCTCTGTGTGCATGGGTTTGGGAAGCACTTGAAAAGTCACTGGATATGTGTGTGCGGCACTTGAAAAGTCACTGGATATGTGTGTGCCTGGGAACTCCGGTCTGAGGAGGCGCGGTGTCTTGTTGAGATGTGTGTAGGATGTGTGTCGGGACAGTGCGTAGAGTTCTACCCTGTCCCGTAAGTGTTGATGTGTGGTAAATGTGTATGTATGAAGGCGGCGTGGAAAGCCGCTGATTGTCTGTGTTCATTGTGTGTTCTCCGAAAGGGGATTTTCCCCTCGGAGGAGGCGGGCGTTCATTAAGTTTTGATTATTTTCGTTTTTTATTTTAGTTAATTATTTTTGCCCAAAAGCTTCGCAACAAGTAGGGTGAAGACTTTGTGTTTGTGTTTGTTTTATTTTAACCTGCTCTCCCACTGTCTCTCTCCCGTGTCTGGGGGGAGAGACAGAATAAAATAAAGATCTGGTCCGTAGACCGGCAAACCCCACTCCTCTGCCATTTCTTACCATCAGCTGCTCTGCTCCAGTCCAGGGATTGTCATGTGGCATGTGACAGAAGGGTTTTAAGCTCACCACTTCGGTGGTTTCCTTTGAGATATTATTCTTTGTTTGTTGGGGCTAAATTCCCCCAGAGCTAAAGTCTCTGTAGACATTTGTTTTCTTTTTCCTTAGCTCCTCAGTGAGGAGTGTTCACCCTATTAGGGTTGTTTCTTTTGGTTTTATTCCCGTGGAGTTTTGTCCCGGGGTTTCCTTATTTCTTTTCTTTTTCTATCTGTTTTCCCTGCTCCCTAGTCTGTTCGCAGATTTAGTGGCTGATCGCTTGCGTTCAGCTTTTAGATAATCGTGAGATCTGCGTGTGGCTCTTCCACCTTCGATCCACACTACAGTCTCTTTCTAATTCAGCTCATTACTGAATTGCATACAGACAAACAATATCATCATCATCCCAAAAAAATGTTAAGGCTTTTCAGCACATTTTCACTGAAGCCAGTGACTTACTGTCAATATTCTGGCAACACTGCACACTTTTACAGCAACAAACTTTCTGAGCAAACATCCATTATTGAGGAAGCTTCTGTTTCTGAGACTGTTCCTTGCAGGTGTCCATTTCTGAGCAGGGTTCCGTATCTGAACATGGTTCCACTTAACAGGGCCCTTCTTTGGGTGAGGTGTGTGCACTTCAGGACCATTGTAATATTTGATTTGATGTATTGTGTGATACTGTATTGTATTTATTTATTAATTTTCTCTCTCAATGAAAAGTCTGTTCCAGAGTGTTGTGATTCACACGGTTTCACGTTGTGTTTAGTTTAGTCACATGGGGTCACAGGGTTATGATAAGAATATTTCCATCCACTAGGTGATGCTGTTGTACATATACCAAAAGCATCACCCAAGCTTCAATAATGACTATAAGGTATGTAACTCCAAGAGCAGGGTTAGAAAGAGCCACCCAGAAATCCTCTCACATGTGCATGCTTTCTGTGCTTGGGTGATAGTGTGTTCACTAATATATACACACACGTTTAATATGCAGAAAATAAAAAAATAAAAATATATACTGTAAGCTATATACAGCTGCCTGTCAAAATAAAGGAAACACCAACATAACGTTTTTTAATAGGGTGTTGGGGCACCACAAGCTGTCAGAACAGCTTCAGTGTGCCTTGGCATATATTCTACAAGTGTCTGCAACTCTACTGGAAGGATGCAGCAATATTCTTCTTCTCTGATAAATGTTCAGTTAGGTTAAGATCTGGTGACTGAGATGGCCATGGTGTATGGTTTACATCATTGCCATACTCATCAAACCATTCAGTGACCATTGATTGCATGTGGATTGGGACATTCTCATCCTGGAAGAGACCACTCGATATATGATCAAACATGTAACGGGGTTGAGTATAACGGGGTTGAGATTTTTGCACAAAATGGCTGCTACTCCACATGTGGTGAATACCAGGAGAGCACACATGGCATGCATGAGATTAAGAAATCATCTATATTTTTTAAATAACAAAGATCATTTTCACAAGTAATAGTTTTCTATCTTTTTTTCATGTGACGGTGTTGAGTCATTATGCTTGACTACCATATTACAAGATAAATGACTCAAAATATAGTAAAATAAGGTAGCTACTTGCCTGTTTCTGATGTTATGTTTTTCAAAAGACTTCAATGTTGTCACTTCCTGTTGTACGTGCTTATAGGGATCGAACCATTATTTTTGTGGGGGGAGAATGCTCCATGTAACGGGGTTGAGGGGTTACTGAGGCACAGAACTAAATAATGTTATTTTAATGAATAATTATTCATTTATTTTGAAATAAATCATTACCAGCATAAAAGCACAAATAGATGTTTATGTTCATAGAAAAAAGTATAGACTTTTTACTAATTTTGTTCGTCATATCCCAAATTCATTTTCATGGAAGGCCACGAGGGACATGTCAAAATACATGGTGTCAACTGAAAAAAACAACATAATGCATAATTTAAAAATAACATTTATGCAATGTTTTTACACTTTATTAAAGGGGACATTTCAACTGAAATAAAAAGCTTTTCAAAATACATTTTGGTCACTGAATAGATAAAAGACACTTAAAAACATCAGAGGGACTCAATTCGGACCGGATTGGTGGAATGACTCATTTAAATATATATATACGTGTATAAAGGCCTATACATGCTCGCGCGACTGCGATGCAACATCCTCATTGCGTTGATGTTGATGTTGCAGAGGATGTTGCGTACCTAGCACGTACAACAGCAAAAAAACTCGCAACATATCCCATAGATGTTGCACAGCATTGATTGGTTGTTTAGCGAATGGAGGCGGAGCTGTCATGGTCATAGTTCATCGAGCTAGTACATCATTTTTTTTTATATTTTACATTTTAAGCATTTAGCAGACGCTTTTATCCAGAGCAACATCCAGATTAGAGGAGAAAGATAAAAGCAGCGATTTTTTTAATTCTGTGAAAAGACAGAAAAAGACCATCCTTCATTTCCCTTAATACATTAACATTATTTTCAAGAGTCGTCTGCTGGTTCGTTTGTTCCACGTGAATTTACTCTATTATGTTAATGCTATAAAGGTGAGTTGCTTGCACACAAGATGCTTTCATGACAGGCGTACTTTTAAAGTCTATTGTACTGACAGTACATTAAACTTGGAGATTCTGCAAACAACGAAGGATCGACTGTGGTCTTCACGTCATTCTAAATTATATATTTAAGGTTGCAAATATCCAGATGTTTTGTGTTGTGCTTTAGATTACATATAAATGTAACATGTCACTACAACACCTTAATGCACAGAATATTCAACTAACAAAACAAAGAAAGAGCAGAGTGGATATAAAGAATTTTAAGCATATAGCAGACGCTTTTATCCAAAGCGATTTACTAGATGTGCATTAATACATGGTAAGAACAATCATAGTTTGCACAAGAGATCAGTGAAGTAATACAGCAATAGACGTCGTTGTTGGCAGCTGCATACCATACCTGTATATATCTATGTCAACATTAGCTAAGCAAAACTATCGATATCTAGCTAGCTAGCTAGCAACCTTGTATCACAGCCAAACAAAGCTCGCTAACAGTAGCTAACGATATAGATAACAAGCATAATTTGTTCAAATTATGCTAGTAAGAACATGGTAAGAACAATCATAGTTCGCACAAGAGATCAGTGAAGTAATACAACAATAGACATAATTGTTGGCAGCTGCATACCATACCTGTATATATCTATGTCAACGTTAGCTAAGCAAAACGATCGATATCTAGCTAGCTAGCTAGCAACCTGGTATCATGGCCAAATAAAGCTTGCTAACAGTAGCTAACGATATAGATAGCTAGCATAATTTGTTCAACACGGTATAAAATGAACCAGCTTCAGGAAGTGTAAGGACACCATGTTGTGTAGGTTGCACAGAAGTATGTATCGCCAAGTGCTCTGCAACATGTTGCAAAGGAATGTCGCGTTGCAGTCCCGTTGCTTACGAAATTAATACTTTTTTTTCAAACTATTGAAGTGCTGTGCCTACTTAATATTCACAGCACAAATTACACCTTTTGTTTAATTACTTTGGTTTTCTGTCAAGGAGATTGCCTATGGTTAATTCCTGGTGCTCCATTGATTTCCACAATGAAGGGGATGTGTTGCTGTCTTGGAAAGGCAGACCTAGCATTAGGTAAGCTAGCAAACATCTTTATGAGTTGATTTGGACATGGTCATAGTAATGTTAATTCTGTCTGGAGTAGTCCATTATTGCACATACAAAGTGTGCAGTTTTCTTAAAACATTTCTAAAGCAATTTAGAAAATAATGGTTGTGTCTAGTGAACATGACATCACCTAACTAGCTATATTAAGATATTGCTAGCTAGCTAACTAACAAAGGGACAAACTATTTCTAACACCAAATGTCAGATGTCAAACCACCTGAGACTAGCTAGCTAGCTAATGTTAGCCAGACTAATATACCAAGGTGTATTATTGTGTTTACGCAAACCAACAAGTAAGCCTGTTAACTAAGTGGCTAGATTGACTGTCTGATCTCTGTCACCACTATGAGTAAATTAGTTTGTCTAATGATGTGATGTCACCCACAACAATTGCTATATGAACAACCCAAATCACAGAAAACTATTGCAAATATAGAGTACAAAGTTATATCCTTTACAAGAATAACCTAAGCTGATCGACTGACTAACCTAGCTAGCTGGTAAGAATGTTATTGAGCCACTCTGTTCATTTTGCCACATATTGTCATTGGGAGGACTTCTAGGTTCCAGCATGGTTAAACTAAAGTGTTCCTTGCTATGAGTTGGCTTTTTACCATTTATTTTTAATGGATCCTCATTTCCAAAAATCTAAATTTAAATCTAAAAATGGTAAAAGTCTGCCATGTTATAATTTGGTGAGAAACTGTATAATGCTGCAAAAATATATATGTCTTTCGAAATGCTAAAGATTTTGACTTGTCTTTTTAATAAAAAATTTAAAAGAGTTGTGTATGGAATTATGAGGATTAATTAATAATTAATATTAATAGTTAATTAATAGTTTCAATCGTCTCTTTTGGCACAAAAAAAAAGTCATAGTTTGAACATAAATGCCAACCAACCATTATTTAAACACTGCTTGACTGTAGTGATTATATAATAATATATAAATATATTAGTTTGATTATTGTCATCCTTGGATATTTTTGTCCAATCGAAGCTTGAATTCTGGAGGATTTGTAGACATAAACATCAATATGGTTTGGCTGATCATAATGATAATACTATGTATCTAAGTATCTCTCTAATCATTCCTGGTGCACAGCCTGGTTCAGTCTGTGCTGCTAGAGTACAATTTGTATTTTAAAACATATGTCTAGATACAGTACGCTCCAGTTCCAATGCTCACAATCTGAAACAGCAGGTTAAAACCTGTATTGTGACCCAGCAGGCTCATGTGGTTGGAAAAAGCAACTAAAAATTCTAAAGCAATCAAGTGTTTATCTTGATATTACCAAACTCTCCCTTCTGGTCTAAATGAAAAGTCCCTTGTTGATGTAAGTACCTATGTGAGCACAGTTTAATTAAGAAGATGTGGAAATATACTAGAAACGATATAACATGCTGTCCAATTAAATAAAATGCCCTATTCCATGTTGGCCTTGAGGTATAAAAGATTAATAAACTCAAGTTCTAATGGGCCGCTCCGTAAAACAAGTGAAGTATCGCAGTGCCATATCCATGTACATGGAATATGCTTTTTAGCCCTGAGAAATAATCCCTCTGGGAAATTTTATAAATACATTCCAGAACATATGAGATCAGAACATATAAAATGTTCGTCAAGCGCACATCTCTGTGTGACAGCTTTAAATTCACACGTCTAAATTCATCATTGATATGTAGCTACATCAAACACATAATGATAGCCATCACCCAAACACAATAATCCCAGGTTAACTAAGTAAGTGATCAATTCTGTGTGACCCTTCTGGTTATTGCTGTGTTTTGACACGTTTTGATATAAAACACAAGCACTCTGGGGCGTTGAGGTTTCCCATCTGCCACATTAGCCAAAGCACGGTGGCCAAGCTCAAATGAGAAGCAGGCTCCCCACAAGCCCCCCTTCCCACAACCCCCCTAAATTAATTAACCTGGAAGCCAGACCATTTCTGTAACTGTACCTGTGGAGGGACAATACATCATTTTTACAATTTGTTTCCTTACATTACAAAGACATTGTTTTCTTACATCGTTTTTTATTATTATTAGATAAAAAGATACACCAAGATAGAAGACTAAATTGAAAAAAACTGGTACTGGGCTAGGAGGAGTAAATGTGGAAAAAGTGCCTGTTGCCGTAATGCTGCCAGGGCTGAAGAAAGCCCATAACAGTGCATTTCATCTTCCCCCACTGCCGTTTCTGAGTTAAGTGGAGTCCATTTTCATCACTGAAAAACCTCTTGGATCCTTCAGTGGCGTTGGCTGATAGAGCTGGACGTCGGCAGCCTGATTTGTGGCAGACAGACTCTGACCTCGTGTTTTGGCAGGACAGGGCTGAATATTTGCCCAGTAGAACAGTATGGCACAGAGGATTATATCAATAAGTACAGGCTCCTACCATGGCAGGGGACCTTATAGTAGGTCATAAACAACTGGGGACAACTGGGCCTGGCCAGCATTTTTATACATGACCCTAAGCATGATGGGTGGTTCTGTATGACTCAGTAGGTAGAGCACGGTGTTGACAACACTTGGGTTCTGGGTTTCATTCCCATTGGGACCACATATACTGAAAAGAAAATGTATGCATTCACTACTGTAAGTCGCTTTGGATAAAAGCGTCTGCTAAATGGCATATATTATTATTATTGCTTAATTACCACAGGGAGCACACCTGTTAACCATGCCTCACTCAATTATGTACAGTATATACTCTTAGCTGAAACATGTTCATATTCATTCATTCATTCAACATGTATTGAATTCTCTGAAAGATCATTGAGGGTGAGCCCTCATTTTAAATTATGCAGAGATTTACATAGTAGAAACAGGAACGGAATAAACAAGGAAATGAGTAAAACATTTTTTTTAAAAGGCATAACTTAACAAAAATCAGTTAAAACAATTACAGACAGACATAGGAAGATTTAAGATCATACTTCTAAACTGTCCTAAAGGAATGAAAGAATCAATATTTAGGGCACGCTGCAAAGTATTCCATGAATCTGGAGTGCTAAAACTAAAAGCAGTCCTTCCAAATTCAGTCCTGAATCGAGGCACCTGGAGCACAAGGCAGCCATTTGAGCGGGTCTGATGTAGACTGGTCTGATGTAGACCAGCAGACCAGTCTAGTAAAGAAGAAATATAAGGTGGCAGTTTTCCAAGGAGGGCTTTGTAGATAAACAAGAGCCAATGCCTATCACGTCTTTCTGACAGGGAAGACCACCTGACCTTTTCATACAGGGTGCAATGATGGGTACCATACACATAACCAGTAATAAATCTGAGGGCAGGGTGATATACAGAATCCAGGGGTTTGAGGGTGGAGGCAGATGCATGCCTATGAATCACATCACCATAATCCAGAAAACTGACAGAAAAACTGCTTTAATAATCCCTTTCCTACTAAACATAGGAAAGCTGGTTCCGTTTCTGTACAAGAAGCCAGTGTTTTGCCGTAACTTGCTAACAAGATTATCTATATGGTACTTGAATGTGAGTTTCTCATCTAGCCAAATTCCAATATATTTATATTCAGTGACTCAATTGAATTTAAATCCATTCACAGTCAAGATATGCAGATCATTGTAATCAATGAATTTTGAACATGAATTTTGTTTTATGCACATTCAGTACAAGTTTAAGATCAACAAGTGCACCATGCAGAATATTAAAGGAGCACTGCAAATTTTCGAAGGCTAAATGTACAGAATCAGCGATACAATACAGAATTGTGTCATCCGCATACAGATGTGCATGACAACATGAAATTATATCATTGATATAAATAATAAACAAGACCGGGCCCAAAATGTATCCTGGGGAACACCTTTTGATATTGGTAAAAACTCAGATATTCCCCCGGTTCACAGATTGCTGTCTCCCAGAAAGGTCATTCTGGAACCAGGCACAAGCATTTGAATCAAAACCAACATTACAAAGTCTTTGTAAAAGCAAGGGGTGATCAACAGTATCAAATGCTTTAGAGAGATCGACAAAGAGTGCAGCACAGTGCTTTCCCTTATCTACAGCTGAGACAATATTGTTTGTGACTAAAGTGACGGTGGAGATGGTACTATGACCAGTTCTAAAGCCAGATTGATGTGGACTTAAAATATAATTACTGTGGAGAAATACCTTGAGTTGATCATTTACCAATGACTCTAGGATCTTTGCTAAGCAGGACAATTTAGAAATCGGCCTATAATTATTTAAATCACT
Source organism: Aldrovandia affinis (assembly GCA_029706075.1). Classification (NCBI taxonomy): domain Eukaryota; kingdom Metazoa; phylum Chordata; class Actinopteri; order Notacanthiformes; family Halosauridae; genus Aldrovandia; species Aldrovandia affinis. The sequence goes on along the minus strand of JAINUG010000018.1, from coordinate 7,918,216 downwards.
CTTTTCTCTTACCTTATATAGGGGAATAACATGAGCTCTTTTCCAAACCCAAGGGACTATACCGGTAGAAATAGAGAAATTAAAAATATGAGTTATTTTGCTCTGTGAAGAGTGGAGCAGAGAGCTGAAGAAAAAAAGGATCCAGGCTGTCCACACCAAATTATTTCCTATATTGATATGAATCAATATTTTGGAGAGCCTGAAAAACTACACTACAAGAGACTGGTTCTAAAGTAAATTTAGGAGCATGGTTTACAGAATGAGCATAATCATTTTTAGTAGGAGGGGATTCTAAGTGCTAATTTTCAAAAAGATGGCCAGCTGCTGCAAAGAGTTTATTAAAGGCTAAGCAAATCTCTTTTTGTTCCAATATTAAACTGTTACGTCTCCGTCCCGTCCTGTCCACCTCCCTTGTGATTGTTGTTAATTGTTTTATTCTTTTCAATTATCCCGTTATCATTCCCTCGTTACCACTCATCATGTTCACCTGTTACCAATTCCGGCACACCAGCCTCCCATCAAGTTCATCAGCCCTGCAGTGTATATCTACCCCGGTTTCTCCTTCATTCCTTGTCAGATTGTTTGTTTTCCCTTCCTGGCTCCTTCCTTGTTTGTCTCTCAGCTCCAGTGGTTTTCGTCTTGCCTGTCTTGCCTGTCTTGCCTGTCTTGCCTGTCTTGCCTGTCTTGCCTGTCTTGCCTGTCTTGCCTGTCTTGCCTGTCTTGCCTGTCTTGCCTGTCTTGCCTGTCTTGCCGCGTGCCCACGGACCAGCCAGCCCTCTCCCTTGCCTGCCAGCTTCCAAGCTTCCCTGCCTACAAGCCAGCTTCCCAGCGTGCCTACCTACAAGCCAGCTTCCCTACCTACAAGCCAGCTTCCAAGCTTCCCTGCCTACAAGCCAGCTTCCCAGCGTGCCTACCTACAAGCCAGCTTCCCTACCTACTAGCCAGCTTCCCAGCGTGCCTACCTACAAGCCAGCTTCCCTGCTCACGGACAAGCCAGCTCCCCAGCTTCCATGCCTACAAGCCAGCTCCCTTGCTTCCCTGCCTACAAGCCAGCTCCCCTGCTTCCCTGCCTACAAGCCAGCTTCCCTGCTTCCCGGCCTACAAGCCAGCTTCCCTGCTTCCCTGCCTACAAGCCAGCTCCCCTGCTTCCCTGCCTACAAGCCAGCTCCCTGCTTCCCTGCCTACAAGCCAGCTTCCCTGCTTCCTGCCTACAAGCCAGCTTCCCTGCTTCCCTGCCTACAAGCCAGCTTCCTGCTTCCTGCCTACAAGCCAGCGTCCCTGCTTCCTGCTTACAAGCCAGCTCCCCTGCTTCCCTGCCTACAAGCCAGCTTCCCTGCTTCCCTGCCTACAAGCCAGCTTCCCTGCTTCCCTGCCTACAAGCCAGCTTCCCTGCTTCCCTGCCTACAAGCCAGCGTCCCTGCTTCCCTGCTTACAAGCCAGCTCCCCTGCTTCCCTGCCTACAAGCCAGCTTCCCTGCTTCCCTGCCTACAAGCCAGCTTCCCTGCTTCCCTGCCTACAAGCCAGCTTCCAAGCTTCCCTGCCTACAAGCCAGCTTCCCAGCGTGCCTACCTACAAGCCAGCTTCCTACCTACTAGCCAGCTTCCCAGCGTGCCTACCTACAAGCCAGCTTCCTGCTCACGGACAAGCCAGCTCCCCAGCTTCCATGCCTACAAGCCAGCTCCCTTGCTTCCTGCCTACAAGCCAGCTCCCTGCTTCCCTGCCTACAAGCCAGCTTCCCTGCTTCCCGGCCTACAAGCCAGCTTCCTGCTTCCCTGCCTACAAGCCAGCTCCCCTGCTTCCTGCCTACAAGCCAGCTCCCTGCTTCCCTGCCTACAAGCCAGCTTCCTGCTTCCCTGCCTACAAGCCAGCTTCCCTGCTTCCCTGCCTACAAGCCAGCTTCCCTGCTTCCCTGCCTACAAGCCAGCGTCCCTGCTTCCCTGCTTACAAGCCAGCTTCCCTGCTTCCCTGCCTACAAGCCAGCTTCCTGCTTCCCTGCCTACAAGCCAGCTTCCAAGCTTCCTGCCTACAAGCCAGCTTCCCAGCGTGCCTACCTACAAGCCAGCTTCCCCTACCTACTAGCCAGCTTCCCAGCGTGCCTACCTACAAGCCAGCTTCCCTGCTCACGGACAAGCCAGCTCCCCAGCTTCCATGCCTACAAGCCAGCTCCCTTGCTTCCCTGCCTACAAGCCAGCTCCCTGCTTCCCTGCCTACAAGCCAGCTTCCTGCTTCCCGGCCTACAAGCCAGCTTCCCTGCTTCCCTGCCTACAAGCCAGCTCCCCTGCTTCCCTGCCTACAAGCCAGCTCCCTGCTTCCCTGCCTACAAGCCAGCTTCCTGCTTCCCTGCCTACAAGCCAGCTTCCCTGCTTCCCTGCCTACAAGCCAGCTTCCCTGCTTCCCTGCCTACAAGCCAGCGCCCCTGCTTCCCTGCTTACAAGCCAGCTTCCCTGCTTCCCTGCCTACAAGCCAGCTTCCTGCTTCCCTGCCTACAAGCAAGCTTCCTGCTTCCCTGCCCTGCCTCCAAGCCAGCTTCCTGCTTGCTTGCCTGCCAGCCAGCTTCCCGGCCTGCCCGCTTCCGTGCCTTCGTCTGCCCTTTCCCTTGTTCCCCCGCACCAGTCTTTGTATTGAATAAATACCCTCACCGAATCTCATCCCTTGTGTCAGTGTCCTGCGTTTGGGTCCAGTCCGTGTAACATTCATAACATTAAACAATCATTCAATTTGACAAGAGTGGGAAAGAGGTAGTGGCTTTATTTTTATTTCAATTTACTACCTTCCAGAATTTAGAGGATGCAGGAATAGAGTAAGAGCTAGTAATTAAATCTAAGTAATAATATGATTTGGCTTTCCTTGTTGGCTAAAAACATTCCAGTGGGATGCATCCCCAGTGCGTTTAGCGACCAAGCTCTATTTCTAGACATGAACAGAGTTGACAGTTCAGGGGAAAACCAATGACTTGATCTGTCCTTCACTCTAAGCTTTTTGAAAGGTGCATGTTTATTAACATTTCTCCAATACTCTCGCCCATGAGTCTTACCCACACTACAAGCCGTACAATATTGCAGGAGGACTAGCACCGATTGGACGAGAGACGCATTTCTCACTGACAGCAACTGGTAGCCTGTGGGTGCCTGGTGAGTCATTGGGAGTTAATGCAGTGAAACCCTGGCCAGCTTAAACCATCCCTGATGTAGACTCCCTGTCAAGCCTGCAACCTCTAGGCTATGGGGCCCAGCCTAGCCCAGCCTAGGAGCACCGTAATTATATATACATTACCAGTCAAACCTTCAATTTATTGAAATTTACGCAGTTTAATGTTTCAATGTACTCTGAAATGAAAGCATAGAACAAATAAACAATTGGAGATAAAAAAAGAAATAATGGAATCGTTTTGTTTAACAAAATTGAATCTAAATTTTAGACTCCTTTTGCAGATATAACAGCCGAACACACTCGTGGCATTCTTTCTACAATGGAAATCAAGTATTGTTCTGAAAGTTCTTCCCAACACTGTTGCAGAAGTTCCCACAAATGTGTTGCACTTCTAGGTTGCTTTGCTTTCACTTTTTTCCCCTTCTGTCCAGTTCATCCCAAACCAGCTCGATGGGGTTTAAGTCTGGAGACTGTGCTGGCCATTCCATGATTTGAAGCCTCCCGTCTTGTTCTTTTCTTCTAAGGTAGTTCTGACATAGCCTGGAGGTATGTTTTGGGTCATTATCTTGCTGTAGGATGAACCCCTGACCAACTAGGAGTAGACCAGAGGGTATTGCATGGCGCTGCAAAATTCTGTGGTAGCCCTTTTGGTTCAGGGTGCCAGTCACTCTGTGCAAGTCACCGACTCCGGACCCCAGACCATCACACTTCCTCCTCCATGTTTGACAGTTGGTGTCACACACTGAGGAACCATCGTTTTGCCTACTTGATGGCATACAAAAACCCTGCGTGATGAACCAAAGATTACAAATTTTGATTAATCGGTCCATAAGACCTTCTTCCAGTCTTCAGTAGTCCACAGGTGGTGCTTCATGGCCCAGGCAAGCCTCTTTTTCTTATTTTGCCATCTTAGTAATGGCTTTCTTACTGCCACTCGACCTGTCAAACCTGCACCTCGAAGTCTTCTCTTCACAGTTGAAACTGACACTTCCTTACTTCAACCAGTGTTAAGCTGTGCTTGAAGCTGTTGTCCTGTGAGCCGCCTATCACGCAAGCTGTTGACTCTCAGAAACTTGTCTTCTGATTTTGTTGTGGCTTTGGCTCTGCCAGACCTCTTCCTGTCAGAGTTTCCTCCAGTTTCCAAGTGCCCTTTGATGGTGTACTCACTGACACCTTGGCCTTCTTTGCAATTTCTCTAAAGTAAAGACCTACACTTTTAAGGGTTATAATGGTCTGTCTGTTTTCCTTTGTTAATTGCCTTTTTCTCACCATTATGATAGTAATATACTACTTCCTGTATTGCAATATTGTCCAAATAATGCTTCAGAGGGTGTAGTGACACAGTCTGTTCCAGCACTGCTTTTATACAGACAGAAGGTTTGTAAGTAATCAACAAAGGTTGGGACACCTGTAGGAATTGTTTGCATCAACTTTCAAGGCTTAATTTACTTCCATTGTTGCAGAACAGCTGTAAGTTTTTATAACTCTGAAATTCTTTTTCAGTTTTTGGTAACCTAAACTCTTTTTTTTTTTTACTCTGGCAGTTTACCGCTTACCTTTGTACCATTTCAGGGTATTCACAGGACTTGAACTGCTTAAATTTCAGTAAAAACTGGAAAAATGGGGGTGTTCTAAAACTTTTGACTGGTATATATTCAGAATCACATGTATAGTACTTTTCAAAAGGAAGGTACTAGGAATGATGCTTGGACGCAATAACTATATTTTGTGAACGTGATCGAACAAGCCAGATCAATGCTGTAAAATATTGAGCAAATCTTACTGAACACATTGCTTTTTAAGTTACTGTTAATTTAAATCCAGCAATGAAGTAAAACATTGTTCCAAAACCAAAACCTTGTTCATAAGACATTATAAGGCAATTCTCCTAGGTTTTCCATTTCCAGTTTGATAGTCACATCTTTGCCTATGTAATAAATATTATTTAACACATATACCAGATTTGAATTTACCATTGCAGAGAAGTATGATTGGCTTGGTATGTATGACACACCGAACTGGGAAAACGCTCCATCTAATGAGTTCTCCTGGTTCCAACCTGGCTCCTCTCCTCCCCTAACCCACCAAAGTGCTTACCCTTACATTATTCTCATATGAAATAAGCACAATAAATTAATGCTCTATCTAGCTGAATATTTTAAATAATATATAAATGAATGCAAAAGATTATATTTCCCTAGACATCCTAAATAAGACACATAAGCCAGCCGAGGCTGACAGGACAGATATTAAAGAAAGGGATTTATTCTGGATACAAGCATGGACTGAATGATTCTATACAGTATGTGGTCAAGATTCTGCAGTGCGAGTAAACAGAGGACCTGATAGGCTCGTGGGTGATCAGCCATGTCCATTGTTTCAGGTGAGCTCTGCTGAAAGATGAACCCGATGTTAGAAAAGAAACCTATTAATAGACACACAAATATTATATTTCATGGCATATTCTGTTATATTAATTAAGAGTTTTTACGTCACGTTGTCATTGATCAGAACGCATGCGGGGGGGCCTTGGGCTAGAACAACCCCCCTCCATTTCCTCTTTGTACTCTTTGTATGGCTTTTATTCAATAATCCCCTCCATATGGGCACTTTTCATGTCCCCTGAAAGTGAATAGCACTCTTTAGTGTTCCTTGTTTGTGACTGTTTGGCCTACTGCAGCATCTCATTCATGAATGGACAAATCACAAATGACATCAGTATTCCTCATGTTTGTAAGGCACTTTGGTGAAACAAAGCAGGCTTCTTTGCTGGATGCTTTCGCCAACAAACCATATGCTTAGTCACACACCGTACAGTGTAGGAGGCTCAGCTCTGTCACGCGATTCACTCCAGTCATAAAAAATATGTAATGCATAACTTAATTGGTAAACAGACCACTGAGCGTTCAACAAAGTGGATTTGTTCAAGTGCAACAAGACAAAATATAATGCTGTCAGTTATGAACAATTTGAAGAATATTGTGTATGATATTAAGTGCAGCTTATAAACTCATGTCACCTGGAAATGTTAAAGAGATATACAGGAAATGGCATGCCATCAGTGATCCTCTAGGAATGATACAGGAACCCTGCATTCTTTACCCACAGTATTGTTAGTGAAATGTTCCACTTGTAAAAATAACATGTACCCAAATTTGAATAGAGAATTCTGCTGACATGTTCCACATCGTAGCTCTGAGTGTAAGTCAGGTCATATTCAGATTTACAGTGATTTAGAGTGAAGTACCTTCACCTACACATGTGAGCACACTGTTCACAACATGTCATCCAGTAGTACACAAGCCTTGAGGCCAAAAACAAACCCACACAAACACAAAAAACCTGACTACATGCAAATAGTCTACATCCTTTCATTTTATATTGAGAGGAACACACATCTAATCCTTTCAGGGTTACAAGTGTTCAAGTTCAGACTGTCAGACCTACTTAAAGTCATGAATGGTAAGATATTGCTAAATCGTACAACTTGTGCATATGTTTTAATAAATATTTCATATTGTATTTCATTGAAATAAATTAAAAACCGCAACACTGCATCTCTTGCTACATTTGCAACTTCATTGACTAGGGAATGACTTACGTTTCGGACATGTTTGTCCTTCGTGAGTCTTCAGCTAAATGGTGAAAAACACTTGCATTATAGAGACCTCGCCATAGTTGGTCCCTTGATTAGTGATCAGCCAATGGCAATAGTATCTAGTTACATACATAAATTACATTGTATTTCATTACCATGAACAGCAGGAATATGAATACTGCACACTGCCATTTAAGGCTGTCCCAAAAAAGGATTCCTCGGCTGTAACTCTCTGTTTCTGTCATCTCTCATTGTGCCAAATATACATGTAAAGTCCATCTTAATTATAATACACCAGGCATACCCATACAAATAGAAGAATGGCACAAGCTTTCAAATGGAAATTTTATTTGGTGACATTGCAGGGTGTGACAGGAACCGACTATAAACTGGTGTGACAAATATGTTGTCCCCTGACAACAGGAACAATACAGAAGTTAATGACTCAGCCATCTCTTCTTGCACAGTACGCTTATGTTCTAGACACCCACCCAGGCCCATACGAATTGGCTAACAGCTCACAGGTTATGAAGCTGCATTTCACTAGACAGTGAGATAATCCCCCCCCCATTTAGCTAAATGTTTCTTATGTTTGCAAACATGTTCTGGTTTGATGACGGCAAACTGCAGTGGTGTGTTTGCCCTGGAGGATCTCAATAGGATTCAAAAGGACCTCCCTGCTGTATGAGCATGTGTGAAAGAACAGCAGCGCCATTTAGTCTCTGTATGGTGTGTGCTGGAGGTTTTGACTGTATGGTGTAACTTAGCTAGATGTAGTAGGTTTAGATACTGCATGCTGTGACTGGTGTAAGTGATGATGTGGGTTTAGATACTGTATGATGTGACTGGTAAGTGATGTTCGTTTACTAAACTCAGCTGTCAGAAAATACAATGAGATTCACTTTAAGAAGTTTTGTTACTTTGGCTAAATACGTATAAATCTGGTAAACTAGCAAGGTAAAGTTAGGTTTGCTACGCTATATATTTCTGCTATTAACCTAGTGCTAGCCCACAATTTGAAATGAATGACAAAAATAAAATACAACCATGATTTCAAACAAAAATAAAAATATTGCAGACAATACCAGTAGCAAAAATGCAATATGTTCCCCAAAATATTGTATTGTGAGGGTAACTGGTTGGATTTAGCTTACAGGTGTAGCCTGCCCGTGTAGTTCAGCCTGTAGACTGCTGACCCATTTGGGGGTTATAGTTGGGACATGGAGAAACGCAATAAGTGAAATTAAAATGATTGGTGCAATAGCAGATATGGAGTTTAACTTAAATCGCTTTTCACGATTGTCGAGGGACAATACAACTGCAGTCATCGTTCTGTTAGTATTAATATGTTACATGAAATGCTCTTACTCGCACTTTCCCTTTCTAGTTGATATATTGTTGTTTAAAGTTTATATTCAGTGAACGAATATAAATATTTTCCTAAATCTAATGTATTAATGTCTGCATTATACACAGAACTCTCGTTTTCCCCTCTATTAAATAATTTGTTGTCAGTGTAGAAGGGTATTGACAGCAGGCCAAAGATGGAGCTAGAAGTTGTATTTATACCATATCGATCAAGTTTAGGACTAGCGTTATAGGTCACGGAACCGAACTTTGATAATATGTGCCGCAGCCTCTGGCGCGTGCTCGATCTCCTGCCTAGCCAGGCATATCAACACCATCCCTCTTAAAGACAGCTAACGTCCATGTTCTGAGCACTCCTGCTCCTATCAAACATAGGTTACTGCTTTAATAAGTGAGTAGCCTAGCCTACGATAGGTCAATTGGAAACTGATCCCAGAAGTTTGGGAAGTTTGCACTTGAGTAGTTTTAATTTGAATTAATATCCGTTTTTTTCTTGCGCGAGATCATTGTATCCATCCACTATATTAATGAATATACCATGTTTTATAATTCGAAATAGCAACCTACTGGCAAGCTTTACATGACAGAAAATGACATAATGGGCCTAAATATATATATATTTAAAATTTAAATGTAATCGTAATTTCTTCAGTTGAAAACCGTAGGCTATAAGTTATCGGGACCTCAGACACCACGTCTCCGAAGAGATTGCGAAACATTTGGTTGTGGTATTTGTGTCAGCTGGGACCTAAAATAGTCTTAAGTGCTATGGAAGTAGCCTATCTACATGCAAAGTTCACAATTACGCAGCTAAATTATCGTATTTCATATCTTCTATCACAATCCGTTTAAGATTCGACGAGGCCTGAACCTCAACTTAAAAAATAGTTATGATACACCTGTTATTTGGGAAATGATCATTCATCTATAGCCTACTCTGTAATATTTGAAACCAATTTTCTGCTTTTCACTACTCTATAACTAACACATAGTCCTCGTCAATTTCACATATTAGCCTATAATACATTTAGAAATAACAAATGATATAAGACGTGTGTGAAGCAGTTGCTTCTTTATACTTGATCATAGCACCAAGTCGCTACTTAATGCTGAGTATAAGCGTCAGGCTCCTAAGTATTGCTCTAAACGCCGGACGTTTAGTTATCCAAAGACATTTATTATGCACGTTGTGAAAAGAGTCCACCTTTCCTATCCTCAGTGCCTCTGCCAGTGGCGGTCGTAGCCAGTGTATTTTAGTAATGAGTAAGTGGGAGGGTCAGTCAGTGAGACTAATAAGGACAGAGATTCAGTTGGAGGTCCCATTCTCACGTTTTATTTCTAGTCTACTTTGGAATCGCGGCTGACTTGAACATGTGTTCATAACCCCGAAAGGATTGTTTTTTTGTGCTTTGGAGGAAACTTTCACGGTATATGTAAGTATCTCGGGTTTGACTGAGTCATCTTGCTTTTGCATTCAGCGTAGCCTCATTAATCGATTTATGGACATCATCTTCTGCAGTGCTCCTAAGAAACAACAGCGTCGGCTGAATGGAAGCCGCGAAAATGCGCATTTTAATTAGCCTACTTGCTTGTTAAATGTGGAAAAAGCCACTTTTTATAAGTCTTGTGCATTGCAAATGTAAAACGCTCTCGGTAAAGATTTGATTTATGAACATTCATGGGAAGGAAAACACATTCGCGCACTGTGACACCTTTCTGCTGCGGTTGATCTTCCTGTTCCGAACAGCGAAACCCAAAACGGGCTGCCCGAGAGTAAAACTAGGACACACGCAGTGGCAGCCTTTAAACACCCCGTCTCCAGGAGTCAGGATATTAAGAATAAAATGTTATCGGAAAAGCCAGCTAATATAGCCCTAATCTACTTCATTAAGACTGATTCGGTGGCCTGAATTTAAAAAAGGATAACTTGTTAACTTTTAGAGATATATACTGTGCATTTACATAACAGCTATTCCCGACGCAGGAAATACTCTAGCCAACGATAATGATAATACATTAATTTCAATAAATTATGCCACTTCTCATCCTCTTCCTATTTGGACGCAGATGAACTGCGAAGGAAACTTATCCGTGGCGCGGATCTAGTGATTGACAAGATTTCGGAATGTTTGGCCACCCTCCATTCCAAGTACCATTTTAGGGGGCGAGGTCCACGTGATCTTTTAATCACTACTTATTAATGGGGTCGCGGTTACACTGCGAGTCCGAAACAGATTGTATCACAGCAGATTCGTATTTCAACGTTCAAGTTCAGAAATCGGGTCAACAACCCCCGATAGGCGGGAACGAACCGAAGACATTAATTAATAAACTCACACGGGCTACGTTAAAAAAATAAATGCATATCTGGTGCAGATTTCCATGCAAAATACAACCCATCAGCTGTTATTCAGGCAACTTTTATTCAGTTCAGATTTAATGATACTGGGAACTGACGTCATACGCTCAGGGAATTGATTCGTTGTTCATTTCTTTTTTTGTTGATTTTTGATATTGTTTGGAAATGACCTCCGCTGGAGATGATTACTGCTGGAAATGTAACACTGGACTTCTTATTTTAAAACTTTTCACTACGTGCTTGACATGACACAAAGCTGTCATTCACGGCTCTACTGTAAGAGGAGTCATGGCATGGGTGCTGTATATTTGGTCACGTGTCTTACTTGTCTTTGGGTGGCTTTGTCTGGAGGGAGTTACTCATCTCTTGAGTTTGAGTTTAATTGAATAGGCCCCTAAAGAAATAAATACTTTGGAGTGAAATGTTTCAGACATAAAAGAAATTCCACAGAAAATTGTTTTAGGTGAAGCTACCAAGCACGGTAATACATTTTCTTTTAAAAACGGTCTGAATGGCACCCTTTAATTTATTCCTAGGTTTTCAAGAGGCCATTCCCAGAGAAGACATGTGTCATCTGCTGAAATGGACTATTTTCCTCTGGATTGTAAATGCCATTCCTTTCACGTTTGGAATGGCGCTCAGTGAGAGAACAGGTATGTAGGCTGGTGGGATGATTGCTTTTAATAAACAAATCTGTTTGTGTAAAAATATTATGTGTCATGATGAGGTTTGGGTCGATTTTTTGATTTTTTAAAAGAGAATAGGCCTATACACATCCATACATACATGCATACATACACAATAATTTTGTCCAGTGTTATGGCTGTAACAGGGCTTTTTGTAACCAGTTTGTGATTCTCATTTCCCCACCTCTCCATTATAACTTCCTTTAGAGTATGAAAGCTCTATTAAGGGTTCTCCCTGCCACAGACCCCAACAGCTGAATACTATGGAAGGGGCACTGTGCTGTATGTAAAAATCCCATGTAAACCTAAAAGGGAAATGTTTACATTGTTTGCTCTGGAAACTAGATCAAAGGTACGACACCATTTTCACTCCCAAAGTGTTTCGATTATTTGGATCTTACTCAAGTTGCCAACTTTAGCTCAGAAGAACCCCAAAGTGAACGGGGCTGCTCAGTGTCTCTGAGACTTCCAGATATCTGCCCTTGTATTTTTAGCACTGTCAAAGAGCTGTTTGGATGCTCCTGTTTGTAATTCCCGATACGGTAATTAATTAATTATTGGAACTGATGTGACATGTTGAATTTGAAAGGATTCTTTTAGCGTCTTTTAAATCTTACCCCTAGCCAAATGAAAGGCCTTTAGGACATAAATTCAATATCCAAGGGTGTCAAAGGATGCAATGTACTAATTGAAAGACAAAAGTCCTGATTTGCAGTCTAGTCATCAGCCACACGGCACAGGTCTGTGAGTTTGGCCCTTTGTGGCTTTGTTTTGTCATCAGGTTTTTTTGGGGATCTTCAGTCACTTTTAAAGTACACCGTCATCCTTCCAAGATGAACTTTTACCATCAACAAACTATGTCACACCATTTGTATTCAGGGATATTGGCAATGAAAATGAGAGCGGCCAGATCACAGCAGTCAGATTCATGTGAAAAGATGAACCTGACTGCATCAATACTGCATTATCAGAAGGGTGTTGTTACACTTCCAGTTTTGAGACTAGATTTGGAAATGATTCTGAAATTATGCAAAACAATGGTTTTGGTTTTGGTTGTTTGCTCATGCAAGTCTAATTCACAGTTGCTGTTGCGGAAAGCCAAACAAACATTTCAAACACAAATGAAAGGATATGACACTAGGGTAGAAGAGTTGGGCTAATGCTGTTGTACTAGGTCCACATAATTTATCTTTGCTTTGGAAAACAAATTGTGAGCTTTTGCTGTGTGCAATGAAAAGAGTTTAAAGTCCTCTTATGTTCAGAGAATGTTCACTTTGATAAAGTTTGGGAAATACGACTCAACCATATAGGCGTTACAGAGTTTTCCTCTGACCTATCTTTGACACTCAAATGATAAACTGTGACATCTCCTTTATTATGTTCCATTTGTGTTTTATGTTTGGGTCATTTGGATTTTTTTTAAGGGTAGTAGCATTAAAAAACGGAAACCCATGGAAAGTGTTGAGTTTAACATACAGTACTGACGGTTTATAAATCCCATTTGTAAGGCAGATTGAATTTGTGTGTTTGCTTCGTCAGTCTGAGCACTGCCCAGTGTTCATTTTCAAATGATGTTTCAGTTAGATATGCATCTTAAATTATGATGGTAAGGCAAACCAGGGGTTCCCAAACTGGATTTCTAGACCCCCAGGGGTCCATAAAGGAGTGTGAGGGGGTCCTCGGAAGACTGAAAAAAGCCTTTCGGATAATATGGTAACATGACAACATTTTACTATAATTTGGCAATGTTATCCCAAAGGCTCATTTACATTTTTCAATATTTATATTGTTCTAAATGGCCACATGCCTTAAACAACCATGATGTAATGACATCATGATTTAGTCATACTTTCATGAACAAAACATGAACAGTTCCAGCAGTGAAGGGTTCTGGTGATTCTATATTTGTGTGGGGAGCATTTTCCTGGAATGACTTGGTTGCACTAATACCTGTAGAAGCCAAGGTCGATGTCAGTTGTTATGTAGTGATATGTCACCCCACATTAAAGCATTTCATTGTCTTTCAAGATGCTCCCATCTACAGAGCATGCGTAGGCACCCCATGGCTTGAGGACAATGACACTGATATTATCCATAGAGCATGGCCTTCTCAGTCACCAGATCTGACCCCAATCAAGCATTTATGGGATATTCTGGAACGACGCCTGAGACAGCATTTTCCGCTCACATCAACTAAGCATGAGTTGATTGAATTTCTCATGGACGAGTAGTGTCATATTCCTCCTACAGAATTCCAGACACTGTTCATAACTGACTTCACTGGTGTTACCATTTTTTGTTCACTACCTGTGCATACTAATGTGGTAATTAGCCACTGCACTGAAGCCTGTAGTGGGTGTTGACCTTTTTATTGAGCCAACGGTCCTCAGCCACAGCGTTGTGATTTTAGGGGAGCTTGGGAAGAAAACATTTGGGAACCCCTGACATAAATGTCTGATGATGTTTCAGAGAATAACCTGAGGTGCCATTTAACCTTGTCTTAATATATAACCTCTGAATATGATTTGTAGACAATTCATGCCCTACTTTAAGAATAGAAGACAGCCGTTTTGTCCAGAGTCTGAAGTCTCTTCATGAAATCACAGGTAAGAACCACAATGGGGGATAAGATTACTGTTTATAGTATATTTTAATACTATTTTAAGATGGAAAAAGGAGTATATTGCACTGAAAGGAACATGATATAATTGTAAATTTCCAACAAAAAAAGTAAATTTATTTTGTGGTAGCATTGAATCAGTAAGCCGAAGCACTTGAATCAGGTGCTTACCCTCATTTAAGCCAGTAGACCCCAATCCAGGGGGTTATGGGTTCATATCTTAAGTTCAACTTGGGCAAAGTGCTTTGCCTGCATGGTAAATGTTTAATGTTTGGTCCATTAAGATGTAAAACTGAAATGCTCCCTGCTGGATAAATCGGTATTATTTTACTGTATCTCTACAAAATGATGTTAAGTGAATAACTCATTATTTTTTGTCTTCCCTTCTACAAGCAAAATAAGTTCCTTCAGCAATAGTCATGGTTCTGAATGAACAATTTAATTAACAACTTCCTTAGCCCCAGTCTGCAGGCAGGGGACAGGGGAAGTCTGCAGTGGGAATTTGCGGTTGGGGCTAGGGGAAATATTTGGGCATATGGGGGTACTCTCTTTGAATCAGCTGTGTGCTATTGTTGCCATTGATGTGTCACTTCCTGTTGGCAGGATTTGATCTGACAGAGAAATTCCTTCTGAGGAAAGGGACGGTGACCGAGGACCGGCCTTCATTCCGCCTGGGGAGCACACCCCTCATCAAACCAACCGAGTGAGTGCAGACCGGGGCAGTCTGTTACATTTCATTTGGTTTGGGGGAAAAATACGTGCAGAACCAGGGTTCAACAGCATGTTTGAGAAGGGAACTAACTGTACCTCCCCCCACTAAATATATATGAAACTAAATATACACTTACAGAATTATTAATTCATCATTCTTCATCTATCATGCTAATGGCATTAAAAGTGGTTGATACTGGATACAGTTTGACGCGTGTAATTTCCTGAAATGCATTGTGTGACATGTGCCATCAGTAATGCATTTGCCTTTTTTGACTCTTTGGAAATATACTGTGAGCAACTGTATCTTCGCTGGCCCGGAAATGCAAGCTAATCCTGGAATTACTTTCCAAGGCATACAGTACAAATTTCCAAGGAGGCCAGAGTCACTGGGTACATTCATATATTAAATGGCTAATTCCAACCGGCCATATGACCTACACCCCCAGTGAAGCATCCAAGATTCGAAAAGGTGGCAAGTGAATATCGTGTTTCAGTGCTGCAAACCAATATTTTCTCAGGGTGTTGGTTTGCCCACAGCTCAGCTGATATCCGGAGGAAAAAGACATGCCTTTAAGTTGGGCTGCTGGCAGGTTGACATGAGGTGGTCCAAATATCAGCCCCTCTTAGGCGATTATTCCATCTGGGTTCTGCTAATGAATGCAAAGGGGGAGCTGAGACATGACAAGTGCTGAACAGAGCACTGCTTTTCCGATGGACGCAGCCCGTCCAGTGGTTGGACGGTGGTTGTCTCTGCTGGACGATGTTTTAGAAAAACAAACAGTTAAAACTGGAAGATGTAGCGATTAAGAGATCTAACGTACAGCTTGTGACTATAAGCTTATTTTTTCAATTGTGTAATTGTGCATGTATCGGTTTAGGCTAATGTTGAGCTCTGGTCTCTGTCATTGTGGTTGTATCAGTGATGGCATACAGCTCTGCTGTTTTGTTTGTATGTGTGAAATTTAAAGAGATTTGTAGGCTACTTTAATATATACATTGACAGTATTCAAATTCTGTTTAAAATTCTATTAAAGCTTCACGTTTAAACTAGTCTTAAATGGAAACCAGGGTTTTGTCATATTACTGTAGGTTGACTTTCATCTTGGTCTGGCATGTCATCACAAGATTTGTTTTAGCAATCATTTTAATAATCAATAATCAATCAATCAAGTAGTCAGTCTGTCTCTCTTTACTGTTCAATTTGATAAGATAAAATCACAGTCATGATACCAATGAAGCATTGAACATTTTATAGGAACTTTAACAGTAAACCCATGAGTGACAAGCGGGCATTGCTCTTTAGGTTTGGAGTTGTAAACTCCATCCTGTGGACTGACACCGTCCATGTAAAAGAACTCTCTCGCGGGGGAGAAGATGTGTTATTTTTAGACTTTTACACAACTGTAAACACACCGTCCCCTCTTACAGGCCGGCGAGCTAATCGGCCTGGCAGGTGATTTGCGATCGGTTTCCCAGTTGAGTCCAAAGCAAAGTCCCAACCCTGTATCCTCTTCCCCCCCTTTGCCCACAGGCCTCTCCCCCGTGCCAGAACCCCGCCGATTCACCGCCTTGTCCCACCTGATTGGACGGGGGGTAGGGAGGTGGGAGGGCCACAGAGTCTTTATCGCCAATGATTTGAGTGTGCTGACAGTTGATGGTGCTCGTCAGCTGAGAGGCTGGGGTTGAGGGGGTTGGGGGGTGGGGGAGGAGTCCCCCCCCCCTCTCCGAACTCCAAACATCTCTCACTTTACCCTCAGGAAATGGTGGCGGGCTCGCCTTTCACTGGTCTGGATTGTGTTCAGCTCGCTCGGGCCCTCATTGATACTGTTACAGGCAGATGGAAGTCTCCACTGTCTCAAACACGCTTTTTAAGAGATGAAGGATTAGGGACATTTCCTGCCTTCCAAAATTAACCCCCCTTAAGTGTATTTTCCACCCCTAAATTACATTTTTCCGTCTGTCAACACATTTACGCTTTTGTGATTGGCACTATTTTTATGAGCGGGGCCAGGCGGGCGTCGTCCTTGGCGAAGGAGGATGTTGTTGTTGTTGTTTTTTTGGGGGGTTCTTTTAGCCCCCTCTGGCTCGTTGTTCCGCTCCGACATGTACGGCCATGGCTTTGCCGTGTTACATCACATGTTTCCAGCAGCTGTAAGCACTCTTAAGATACCCCCGCCGAGCACATTGATGACACGTAGCATTCATTACTGGGAACCAAGGAGGCTGAGCTGCCACCAGAGTGCTTGCATTTGCATTTTCTGACTGCATGTATACTCTTTACCAGGAGGATTAAACACACAGAAAATGTGATGACTTCAGTACATCCGCATTGCTGCTGGATTCTACTTTCTCTCCCTCACAAACCTTTTCTCAAATTGTGATACCCTTCAGTGCGTTTCAGAGGGCTTACAGGAGCCCGACGACTGACAGTGCAGGCCCTAATTGCAGTTTCGTTATGGGTGTGCGGTCAGCCTGATACTCAGGCTCATGAGATGCAAAACAGGATGGTAAAGAGGGCAATTAAAATCTGCTCAAGTCACAATTAGCCACGCAGCTCTCTCTGGCGTGTTTCTCTGAGCGTGCGCTTTTAATGAGATTAGAGGTTGAGGTCAGGAGTCAGGTCTTGACGAAGTCTGTTTACAAAACACAGAAAATGCAAAGGAAAACTTTACAAAGATGTTACACAAACATACAGACACACACACAAAAGAGCTGACAACTCATAATTGACTTGTGTGTCTCCATTCTACCGTCTGGGCACAGACAGGCCACCAAACTGTGGGTCACAACCTCTTAAACCCCCCCTGACCCTGAAAGGTCACAGGAGTCACTCCCTGTGGACTCGCCCTCTGTCCAGAAAATCAAAGCCTTTCCCCAAACTCTTTAAGTCTCTTTATAACATTCTCGTCCCTGGAGTGACCACCCCGTGAGTCCTTGTCCTAACCCCGGATGGTGGTGAAAGACATTAAGTGGACTCATTTTCTCTTAAATCTCTTATCTGGACAGGAAGACGTTACGAAACCTGAACACCGCCCACAAAGTCTCCTGGTACTCCTGATAAATCCTGATATCTCTTAAACCCAATGGAGACTGTTGTCCTCAAATTTGTATTAATGCTTTATTTATTTATCTATCTATTTATCTTTTAGCAAATCAAGTGAGCCAAGTGTTGACTCTGGGGAAAAGGTAGTCTGGTGCCATGTGACCACGCCGGGTACTTTTCTTTAAACCCCCCTCTCTGGGCTTAGCTTCCTCTTTCCCTCATTTCTCTCATCCCAACAGAAGCATTTGATCTTCCTATAGCTTTAACTGGGTGCATATATCATTTTAATAATACTATGAGCCAGCACATCCCTGTGCGGGAGGATATAGACCCAGGGGTGATGTATTACAGCAGAATCTCATTTCCAGGCCTGTCTGGGGCAGTGCTCTTCTCTCACTACAGCCACCGCAGGACACCGGCTCGGCTCTGCATTGTGCCTTTCTACACCGATGGTGGACCGGTGATGGCTTTCATCTCCGTAAACAAAGCGTTCGATTCATTTTCTTTCGCCGGCTGTGATCCTTTAAGGCGAGCTCAGCATCTTGAGTCACTGGACGGGACGGAGGCAGGGGTGGTAGCTATTGAGGTTGTAGAAACACCCTGATTTCTGTCCTTGTAAAAGAAAAGTTTTAATTTGCGCACTATTCTACAAATGTTATGGGGCTTTAATAGTTCCAGAGGCTGAGTGTGTTTGGTGGGAAAAACTAGCGTTTACACTGCCGTTAATATGGAAGATATTAAACCATCCTTTTTTAGTTTGGGGTTGTTATTTAGTTTTCTTATTCTCTTATCAGTATAAATCCTGTATTATGTGCTGTAGTGGTAAGGGTGGAAGTGTGGTGCAGTAGATAAGGAACTGGACTTTCAGGTTTGATTTCCTTGTAGGCCAGTGCAGTCGTACCCTTTGATCTGAGCATTTAATCTGAATGACTACAGTACATATTCTGTTGTAAAAAATTGATAATGTGTAGAAATTAAAATCGAAAGTTTGTAAATCACCTTGATGTGGACATCTGGTAAGCAAATAATGAATACACTAAATGTTATTCTTTGGTGGATGTATGAAGGTAAACTAATCCAATAAATTAAAGGCATGGATCAATAATAATCTGTTTGTGCTTTTATATTGCAAGCACACACAGAACAAAATTAGGCAGGCTGGATAAATCATAACTGACATAAAATCAAAACATTTTTAATATGAGCATCCATTACACAAGAACTGCAGTCTGCTGGAATACTTTCTGTCATTATTGTATTTAAAGAGATGGTCTTGGTGGTAGTCTAGTACTGAAAGAACATAAAAGCTGCGCCATAAAAGTATTCATGACCTACATTTGAAATGCATTTCAAAATACATTTGAAAACAACGGCAACAACAGGGATGCAGCCAGACTGTTAAGCAGAAAGCTGACTTCACCATCAGCCACTTCTGTGACAAGCAGGAAGTAGTGATCAGAACTGATATTAGAGTCTGATTTGTGAGTATGCGTGCTAATCCCACTGTCAAATTCAGATTTACTCAGCTGCAGTGTGAATGGCGAACACAGAGTCTGTGGTAATCAGATGGGGGTTTGCCCCTGCGCCAAACTGCTCAGATAGAAAATTGCCTCCTCAAGGGATTGTTGGGATTATAGTTTAATGCTTCACCTGTCCATGTGTCAAGTAGAGTAGCGGTTTGGGAGATCATAACATGAGGGTTTGCCTGTTCAAATCCCTGCTGTGACACCGCTGTTGTTCCCCTGAGTGAAGCTCTTAGGCTGAATTGCTTCAGTAAATATCACACTGTATAAATGAGTAATATGTGAGGCGTTTGCAGTAAGCCACTGTGGATAAAGGTGTCTCATAGGCAACGATGTTGTGGTACAAACACTCAGTCTCCCACCCAACAAAAGCAAATATGTGGAAGGAGTTCAGATCACCCTGGCTAGATTATGTGACCCCCACCCACCCCCCCACCTGCCAGTATCCATCACGCCCACATGTCCATGATCAAATATAGAGGTCTCCCACGCAGTGCTGGCGCCTCTGACATTTCATCTATCTATAATCCAACCGTCCGCCCCTCCTTCTCACCACCACTCTCTCCATCTCTCCACCCCTCCATCTCTCTACCACTTCCTTCTCACCACCACTCCAACACTCTCTCTCCATCTCTCCACTTTTCCATCTCTGCTGTCCATCTCTCCATCTCTTCACTCTACCCTTCCATCTCTCCACCGATCCCTCTCTCCACCACTCTATCTCTCCACTTTCCCATCTGTCTGCTGTCCATCTCTCCATCTCTCCACCGCTCTACCCTTCCATCTCTCCACTGATCCCTCTCTCCACCACTCTATCTCTCCACCTTCCCATCTGTCTGCTGTCCATCTCTCCATCTCTCCACCGTTCTACCCTTCCATCTCTCCACTGATCCCTCTCTCCACCACTCTATCTCTCCACCTTCCCATCTGTCTCTCCGCTCCGTATCCATCTCCTCATATCCTGTTTTGCTGCCCTGCTGTTTCAGGCTCATCTTTCCCAATGGACTCCCGGGTGAATACTCCCTGGTTGCCATTTTCCGCCTCCGGAAAACCACCAAGAAGGACCGCTGGTACCTCTGGCAGATTTTTGACCAATCGGGAGGCTCCCAGGTAGGGCAGACCTCTGTGCAGAGGGTATATCAGTACAGAGGGAACAGGCTTGGGAACTGGAAGTCAGTTGAGAAGTGGTGTTTTAGTACAGAAAATACCTTTCATGGGTTCTCTCGGCACCATCGGTGCACATCAACACAATGTCCTCCTCACCGCATTTCTGCAGCCCTGGTGGAGATGTTGGCAGCCTCAATGCCAGTGTTCACTGATGAAGTGCCCGGGGCATGATGACAAAAATAGTTTCCACCATTACTCCTCCCTGTAGGTGGCCCTCATCGTTGATGGAGCCAAGAAGGTGGTGGAGTTCTCGGCTCGGGGCCTGCTGAAGAACAGCTTGCACTACACCTTCCGGAGCCGTGACCTGCAGTCGCTGTTCGACCGGCAGTGG